>CM044439.1:135885375-135899229 GCA_024363595.1 Xenopus borealis
GACAGCACTTCCTGATTCTTGATGGTCAGCGGGTCGCGGGTTCAGGTTGCGGATAAGGTACTTGTAGGTTAGGTAGTAGGTCCGGGTTGCGGATTGCAGGTTGCGGGTACAGGTCGCGGGACTCTACCTTGCTGCTGGAATTCTGCATGGCTGGGAAGTGTGGGGGCTCCCCCTTCGGTTCATAAGTGTGACTGTTTCCCTTCCCAGCAGTAAGGGACCGTCTGACAATTCCTATCCACAGGAGTAAATGAAGGGAGAATTTCACTGCATACAGACAGGTTTCTTATAAAGAATGGGTTTCTTTTTCATTAAAGAAAGTAAAAATGG
This sequence comes from Xenopus borealis, assembly GCA_024363595.1. NCBI lineage: Eukaryota > Metazoa > Chordata > Amphibia > Anura > Pipidae > Xenopus > Xenopus borealis. Next base: position 135,885,703 of record CM044439.1, read on the forward strand.
GATTTTATTTTTTGCCTTTCTTTGTCCTTTAAGAAAATTTTAATTAATTTATAGTTTGAAATCCTATTTGTATTGATTTCTCTATGGGCAGATTTACTAAATTTGTGTGAAGGATTCGAAATTCGATCGAATTTTAAAGAATATTCGAATTTGAATTTTCAAATACCTTTTTTGGCGACTTTGACCATCGAATTTTAAAAATTCGAATAAAAATCTATTCGAACATTGGACCATTCAATGGTCGAATTACTTGCCCTTTAAATTTTTATTCGAATACCTAGTTCACCAGATTAACCTACCAAATAGTTGTATAGCCCTATGGGAAGCTCCCAAATGGTTTTTTCAGCTTTTTAAGATCGAATAAAAAAAATTCGATCAAATGGGTAAAGCTTTGAATCGTTCAATTCAACTATTTTATTGTTCCATAGAATTTCTATTCAAATTACTATTCGATTGTTCAATTAGTCGAATAGCGTTAAAATCCTTCGAATTTGAATTTGGAATTTGAAGGATTTTAATTCTATAAAAATTCGATGGTTGAATTCGAGGGTTTTTTGACCACAAATTCGACCCTTGATAAATCTGACCCATGCATTACTTTTCAATGAGAATCAAAATACTGTTTTCTTGAGTCACTTATGGGCAAATTGACTAAATTCGTGTGAATTATAAAAATTCTAATTTGAATCTTCGAATATGCAAATTAGCTAATTCGACCATCGAATATTCAAATTCGAATAATTCGAATAGTCTAATAATATTTCATTCGAATATTCGACTATTACATGGTCAAATAACTTCCACTTCGACCACCTAGTTCACCAGAACCAGGCTGCCGAATTGGAAATCTTTCATTTTGATCGAATAAAAAAAATGTGATCGATCGCTAAAATCGTTCGAATCGATTTTCTTTTAGTTCGATCGAATTGTGGTAAAATCCTTCGAATTCGAAGAATTTTACTTCCCCACTATTCCCATGGTCGAATTTTGATTTTTTTTTAATTGAAATTCGACCAATAGTACATCTGCCAATTAGTCTGCACGTTCTATTATATACAGAACAAGTAGATATTGTTGATAATTTTCTTTAGAATGAGAAGCAATCATTGCTTTACAATCATAAAGTTAGAATGCCACCACTAGTAGATTTGCTTCAACCTTTCCTTTGGGGGAATTATGAATTTTCAGTATATTCCCATTTCCAAATTATTCCAAATGGTTACATATTGTGCAGGGTAGTGATTTCCATGCTGGTATAATTTTTGCTGAGAATTTGCAAGAAAGGCACTTGGGGCTGACCTCAGACTGCATAATAGCTCCATAATAAACTCTAATTGCAAAGTTTTGTCTATCAATTCAGCATTTTCTATAATTTCCCAAAGGAAAATTATGTTTGCCCAGAGAGTTGCTAATTATTAACTGATATATGGTAGTTGCCTTCTATTTATGGTGAGCCTAAGCCCCTACAAGTCCTCATTAAACTCCTTCTGATATTTGGTGTTTCAGAATTTTTCAGTTTCAATTTTAGAAGCTATGAAAAGATAATAGGGTTTTTGGGCAATTAGAATCCCATGTGCAAGAAATGGCCATTACTGGTTAAAACTTTATTCCTCTAGGAAACACTTTGCACTTTGGCAAGTAATGACCAGATTCCATCGAAAGCAGATATAGTTATGGGACCTGGGGTTTTCCGAATAAGGGGTCTTTCTGTAATTTGGATCTCCATGACTGCTAAAATATAAGTAAATTACTAATTAATCTCAATAGGCATTTTCCTCCAATAAGGATTAATCTTAGTTGTGATTAATTGCACGGTACTGTTTTATTATTAAAGAGAAAAAGGAAATAATTTTTAAAAATATGAATTATTTAATTTTCTATGGGAGATGGCATTTCCAGTATTCTGAGCTTTCTGGATAATGGGTTTCCGGATAAGGGATACCCTACCTATATTGTATTCTTTAAAGAATATGATTTCTCCTAAATGGCTGCCCAATATCTGGACATTTTAGGAAGTTTTGTTTGTGCAAATGTTTTGACTACTTAATAGTGATGGGCGAATCTACCCAGTTTCGCTTCGCGAAAAAATTCGAGAATTTCCAGTGAAATTCGCGAATTGGCGAAAAAATTCACAAAACGAGTTGCGGCACGATTTTGACACGCGTGACGTCAACTTCGACGCGTTGCCTAATTTTTGATGCGTGTCGCGTTGTTTTCGTTGCGCCATTTTTAACGCACGTCGCTTTTCGTCACGTCGCGTCAAAAACGGCTCTTTTTTTTTTGCAAATTTTCGCTGGCATTTCGCGAATCGCGGGAATTCGCCGCAAATTTGCCCATTACTACTACTTAATACTTCCTGTAATTTTTTGATGTTGCTTAAATTATGTTTTTCATTTTATTTTGTTTATTATTTTAATATTTTAAAGCAAATTATTGCTCAAATCATATTATAGTCAGCATCTTAAGGAAAAAATTTAATTCAATAGAACAACGCTGTGTCCTAATTGTAAGAAATTTGCAGTAAATAATAAAACATTTTCCAAACCACAAGAAATCATCTGGAAAAGTGTAAAAAGCATCAACAGATGTTTCATGAATATTGATTATATATTGTGACAAAGAGGTTTGTCCCAGTGAGAATTGTGTATACGATGGCAGGTATGTAGGCACCCCAGGCTGAGGTATTGGCTCATTTAACTCTGTAGGGTAAGGCAGGCTAAGACCTTGAGTATGTTTGGAAAGTACTCTGGTCAATTAGTCCATAGGTGGGACTGTTTAAGGGGAGCCTGGGTGTTCTGAGAGGAGTGTGTAAGCTTGGAGAGACTGGGAGGAAAATTCTGCCTGTGTAACAAACTGCCTCTGACATTGGGACTGTGGAGAAAGACTGCCTTGTGATGGCAGAAAGGACTTTTGCTTTGTGTTCTGTTAAACATTGTTTGTACACAGTGAAAATAAACCACAGCCAGGAGCCTTAGAACTATCCAACCTGAGCCTCCTGTCTTTTCTGTGGAACAGTTTTGCCTTACCCCTCTCTGCTGCGATGAGAAAATCTCCACAATATGTAAAATTTAGGTAAAGTTGTTTCGGAACATACCCATTTAACATCACTGTGTTTAGATTTCTCTTCCTAGTTAAGAATAGATTTTATATAAAACATGTTTTGGAATAATGTTCTTTGGCAGCAGCTTATCCTGGACTTCAAGTTATTTGCTTGACATTTTACTAAGACTAAGCAGACCCGTGTACTCACCTTCTGGCGTTTCGTTCCAGTAATTCCTTTAACAGTTAGCCACCTGCTCCAGAAGGGATGACTATGTAGTATCACTGCCAAAACATCCTTTCTTATTACAACAGCATATGAACCAATTAAGACCAGGGCAGCACATCATATTGAGAGAAAGGTAGGGTTATCACGTTGTTTGGCTCTATGCTCATTTTTGATAGATGAATGTAATAAAGTAAACTGTTTCCAGATGATAGATGGTTTGTTCCTTATTGGGATGGCTTGATATAGCAATCCCCTTAAACAATCTATAAATGTATATATTTATATATGTCTAGTATTATTGGTTGACAATAGACTAAGCATCATGGTTCATTGCAGGGCATCGATTGCAAAGTTTTAAAAATGACATCTTTTTAATGTATACATCAATATAGATGTAATTTATGAGGTTATCATTTGTTTCTTTTTTCTACTCCAAGGTAAGTCATAATCTAAAGAAAGAAATTAAATTTTTGGCCCCTGTATTACATTAGAAAAATCATTATTAAGCTAGTAAATATTTTTATAAGGCTTATGCCACACGGGCAAATATTTGGCCTGTTGAAAAACACAGGTTGAGAATCAGTCCCTATGCTACAATCTTCCCCTTATCTTACCTGCATCCAGAATCACTGTACTGGATCAGGTGCAGGCACACATGACAGATTTCTGAACCAAAACATGGGACTTAAGCTGGCCATAGACGTAAAGATTTTTGAAAGATCAAATAATTATCGTGAGACCACGATTGTCTCAAAATGATCGTTTAAATGCCTGATGTGTCCATCAACTAAAAAGACCATTTCAGGCGATATTGCAGCAAAACTGAAGGATCGCAGCCTGCTTGTCCTGCAAACATAGATAGATTGCGTGGGGACCGATAAAGATTTTCTAATCATCAGACCAATGTCGGACGAAAAATCGTAAGATGAACAATCGTTTGTATCCCACTAACCGCACGATAATTTGACAGATTGGTCGGACTTCCCTAAGATCGGTCATTCGGGAGGGAAATATCGTTGCGTCCATGGGTAGCTTTAGCATAGAGCAGAAGTTAGGGCTTTAGAGGAATCTTGATGCTGAACAATAGGCCTATATTATGATATTTGACAGGTTAAGCAGTATCTGAGTGTGTATTTACACAGACTGGTTGTTCGCAAGGTAGAAGACTGGCCAGGCAAATACTCCAGAAGTGGTGTGAACTAGTGATGGGCAAATTTATTCAGCAGGCACTAATTCGCGGCAAATTCCCACGATTTGCAGCCGGCGAATAAATTTGCAAAAATTCCAGCAAAAATTTGCCTGGCAAAAATTCGCTGGTGTAAAAAAAATTAGATGCACGTCAAAAAAATGTGACACGCCCCGGGAAATGACGCGACGCACATCAAAAGACGAGAAGCGACTTGTTTTGCCAATTCACGAATTTTGCTGGAAATTCACAAATTTTTCGGCAAAGCGAAACGGGATAGATTCGCCCATCACTATATGGAATGATTTAGACCTAGACTTGTGTAGCAAACCCAGATGCCAAATGCATTGAAGTCAAAGGTTCGTTTTTTATTATGTTACAAAACACTTTTTGCACTTATTGCATGATAAAATTGTAGCATGGATGCACCACTCTCAAAAATGCTAATTTAGCCACAAATTATTATCAGGTGAAAAAATGTGCTCCAGAACTTAATAGCACATATCTCCTTGGGACATTAGAATTGTTACACACTAATACCTTAAAAAAAAGTGTGCGTTAGTGTAAAGGGCAGTTGTTCTGTGAGTATGTGTAATATCTTTGTGTGAATTTGTGTACATCTGTTTGTGTAAATGTCTGCACATCCAGGAGTGGATCTGTGTGTATATCTTTGTGATGTCCCGTCTTTGTGTTTCAGTGTGGGTCTAAGTTTGTGGGTACATGCATAGTGTTTCACATACCTGTTATATTTTAGCTAGAAATATACATCTATAAAAAAAAAGTATTGCTTCCGAAGAATCTGGTTAGCACATTCATGTTTTCACATTTGGCTTTTTAATGTCCATTCATAAATTTTAGGGGAAATACTAAACCCTTATATTTAAGAAAACAAAAAAATATTAAGTAAAAAAAAAGATGGCTTTATGAATATAAAGTCTGGAAATGTTGGCCAGGAAACTTAAATTTATTGCTGGTTGCTTTGCCATAAGCAAATGGGAAAAAAGTTATACTATGTGAAAATGTTGCGGTAAGGTAGTTAATTGGCTAAAAAATACCTAGGCTAGACATTAATATAAAAGTTTAAGGACTATATTTAAAGGGGGGGAAAAGAAAAACTTGTAAAAAAAAAAAAACTCTTGCCTTTAGCTACCAAAAAGTAATAGCTTTCTGCAAAACATTAGACCACACTGAAACAAATATTTAGAATGTGTTGGCTAGCTGGACAGGGAATGCTGCCAGGTTTGGGTTTTGTAGCTCTGTTTGTGTTGTCTTCCTTTCTTGATGTGCCAAATTGTATATTTTGTGTGTTTTACGACAATTCAGAAGCGCTACGAGGAACATAATCACCAAAGTTTATACTTGCCTTTCTGCAGTAAACTGCATGTTTGAAGCAATCAAGCCAAGCTTGTAGGACACTAATGTTACTCCTGGATTCTATTTTAGTTGAATTTTGCTCTTTTTGTGCAGAGGGGTCATTTTTCTATGGCTGAAAAACAGATTTTATTGCAGTGCTTCAGTTTCTGCCACTGCTACTACAGCCTGTAAAGGAAAAGTATACAGTCTGAAAGATTTAACTATCCATCAGAAGTATATCTGTCGACTGTATCTTTCTGTCTGTCTTTAACCCTCCAACTATTGATGAAAGTGTTTACAAGTGATGGGCAAATCTGGGCAAATTTACAGCAAAACGGGGAACAATTAAACACTGAAGTTAATGGGTGTCAAAATAATTTTGACTCTTCTGACTATTGAGCAGTTTCGCATATTTATTAGCTGGTGGCAAAAATTAAGAAATTTGCCGCAAATTCAAGGCTGCTGAATTTATTTTAGTTTAGCTTTAGGTTTATTAGTGATGGGCAAATTTATTCGGCAGGTGCAAATTCACTGCAAATTTGCCTGCCGAAAACTCACTGGAGTGCATCAAAAAAAATGCGACACGCGCTGAAAATGACGCGATGTGCACCAAAAATGACTTGACGCAATAGATTCGCCCATCACTAGTGTTTACATGAACAGTTTATTTTTCCTTTGGGCTCATTTTATGAACAATTAATTCAATAAGTATAAAGCTGGCCATAGACGCAAAGATATAGTCAGTTTACGTACAATTTTTGGACCCTGTGTGGAGTGAGAATAATCATCCTGTGATTTCTCGCACCACGGTGATAGGACAGGTTAGGAGATTTCTGTCAGTGACTGTCACTACTATTTCTTGGACATTACTTCCATGCGATTGCTGTCTGTCAATTTATGGACAGAACATTGTCTGATTTATTTTTCCTACTTTGCTTCATCGGAATGGTTAGTTGTAGATCGTTACATTAAAAAGAACAATCTTCTGTCATACAAAGAATAAAATCTGCACCTCTCTGGCCAGTTTAAGCGTTTAGCAGTGTTTGCCACAAGTCTGATTAAACTCGGCTCCATCTGTTTTTTATAAATAAATACATAAATTATTACATACTTACATGTACAAAATACATAACATTTTGATCATTCACAGACCTACTTATTAACCATTTTACAGTCATGGAAAACAGCTAAATCAGTCTCATCTTCTTCCAAATGTCTTGATCCCTCCCCATTATTTGTTTTCTGTAAAAGAAGGGCTTCTGCATATAGGTTACAGTCATAACAGAGTGTAGTACTATCAGAAAAGTAAATAAAGATTTTTCTATGGTAAATTGATACTGTTTACTGGCTAACTTATGATGTTGAAAATGCCTGCTGAAAAGATGTAATTTTACAAACATATATTAGTTGGCCAATAAATAGTATTACTTTACCATTAAAAAAAATATATTATTTTTTCTTTTTATATGGTACAATAGTAATACTTAGCATTGGCCAACCTGCCAGGATTCCAATGATGATTTATACTCCCAGATGCTGAATCAATATATGTCTTTTATTTAGAAATCTACAGGTCCAGTGCAAAATTTGCATGGAGCCCCTTCCTCCTTTGTATTAGACTCACTACATCCTCTGGAATCCTGCACAGGTCTGTATTTCCAGACCAGGACCCAACCCATACCTGTTTACTACTACTGCAATGCCCAGCTGCTTACCTGCATTTGTGGCCCATCATGGAAAATCCATGTTACCGCAATTCAATTGGTCGAACGATCGAATATCAAATATATTTTTATTCGATCAAGAATAACTAAACCCAATTCGGTAGCTTTGATCTGGCGAACTAGAAAAAATTTAAAGGGTAAGTACTTTGACTGTCGAATAGTCCAATATTCGAATATATTTTTATGTGAATCATTCGAATCGTTCGATTCAATCAAATTTAAAAAATTCACTGGTCAAAGTGGTCTTCAAAAACATTTGAAAATTCGAATTCGAATCTTTTTGAAAATTTGATCGAACTTCGAATCCTTCATGTGAATTTAATAAATCTGCCCCTAAATGTAAAATAATTAGTGATTTACCATTAAGAACATGAGTAGACATTTGATTGATAGTTACTTGTATGATATAATGTCTATGTTTCCTTGATAATGCTACTTTCACCTATTTTTTCAGTTTGCATGGAATTCTTTAAGTTGTGTCAGCTTCTATGTCAGTGCAGTACCCTCTGGTGCCAGGGGAGGGCAGGGGCCACATTCCACAGTGGATAATGGAGAGTGCCCATTAGTGGTAGCTCTGCAATATTTGGAGGATTAAGCTTTAATCTGTAATTTTCTTTACACATTTTTAAACCAAGGCAACAATACCACAACTCTGTTCCTTAATAGGATAGTGTTATTATTTTTGAAGATGACATGTTATGAATACAGTAAATCTAACAATGGAGTTTGGCCCAAAGGCATAATTTTCATGGAGGAAAGACAAGAAAATAAGTATAGGTGTCCAGCAGCCAGTGTGTTCCCAGTTAAAACCCAATTTTTTTTTTAAAGGATTTCTTCTTTCAGTTGAAAGCAGAAGGAGGATGTCTGGTTAAGTCAAGCACTGACCAAGTATCTTGAGAACTCTGGCTTCAGAATAATCTGTGGGAGGCTGCAAAGCTTTTAAATTGCTGCTGAGTGGTACTTGCCAGTTCTGCTAAGAACTTTGCTTTGTCCTTTTAAATACTGTGCCAACACCTCTGCTACTGCCCTGAGCTTGCTCTTCCGAATATCATTAGTCGTTGTGCGGTTTATTCACTGCAAATGGATTTAATCAAAAGTACAAATTGCAAACACCTTTCTCAACATTTAAAGAAGGAAATGGTTGTTTATTTTTTTCAAGAGGTACAGAATCTTATGCCTGAGACTCTCCTGCTATTAATGCTGGGAGCAGTAGTCTGGCTTGGAAGTTACATAGTTAGTTACATAGTTAAATTGGGTTGAAAAAAGACAGAGTCCATCAAGTTCAACCCCTCCAAATTAAAACCCAGCATACACACACACACTCATCTCCACTCTTTCACACAAACCATATATGCCCATAGCTATACTAACTGTAGAGTTTAGTATCAAAATAGCCTTTGATATTATGTCTGTCCAAAAAATCATCCAAGCCCTTCTTAAAAGCATCAACAGAATCAGCCATCACAACATCACCCGGCAGTGCAACAGTATAATATCGTACCTTCCAATTATCCCAAATAAAACTAAATAACAAATTAATGGGATTAGATAGTTCCCTAATTCTTTATATTTGGTAATATCCTTATTCTTAAAGGGAAAATCAACAGAAAAAAATAGTTTTTTGCCTAAAACATAACTATAAGCAACTTTGCAATAAACATTCATTACAAATGTTCGATGGTGTGTAAGGGCCCTAAGTTATTTGTATATGTATTGCTGTTGAAAGCAGTGTTTTTCTCTTTCTATTATCTGTCCTGATGGCTCAGACTGTTGATACAAATTAAGACAAGGCAGCTGATTAGCAGACCTGTCTTTGCTGGAGAAACCATGACTTTTGCAACATTGTTTAAAAAGTAACAGCCAGGAGTTAAACAAATGCTGCTTTTCTTGGCAATTTTAAGTACTAGTGACAAACAAGTTTTTTTCGCTAGGCATGGATTCTTATTGAAATTCAATATTTCCCCATCTGCAAATTTTTTTGTGAAACTGCAGAAAAAATTTCTACTAACTAAAAAGTCACTGCAAGAAACAATGGCAATTGTCTGTAATGCATTTTGAGTGAGAAATAACGCCCATTAACTTCAATGCATTTAAAAAATTGTTATGGATTAAAAAAAAAAAGTCACCTATTAACTTCAATGCGTTACCCGCTCATCACTTGTTTTTACAAAAACTACTTTAGGGTAGGGACAGACAGGGAGATTCGGGGAGATTCTGTCGCCTGGCGTTTTTAGCAGGCGACAATCTCCCCGAATTTCCTTCTCAAAGCGCCAGCCTGTGCAGATTACCTCGGGAGGAAACTTCGGGCGATTCCGGAAATCGCCGCGCCGCCTCTGCACAGGCGCTGGCGCTTTGTCCCTTTACGATCGGCAGACAGGGAGAAGGAAATTTGGGGAGATTGTCGCCTGCTAAAAACGCCAGGCGACAAAATCTCCCCGGATCTCCCTGTCTGTCACTACCCTTAAAAGCACTGAAAGTTTTCACAAACTGCATATTGGAAAGTTGCTTGGAATTATGTTTTCTTTTATTAGGCATTTCTCCATACCTAGTGAAAAAGTATTCACCATGGCTAGAAACTCTACTTAGAGAACCAAATTGACACCTCTCTGCAGAAGTTCATATATGAAAAATCAGTAGCAAGGACAGCATGCAATGTAAGTCTGTGGAATGGCTTAAAGGCCTTACCTAAAAAAAATATAAGTATCGCAAATACTGATACATACTGGCAGAGCTCTAGTCTGTGCAAGAGTCTGTGGAATTGCCTAAAGGCCTTACCTAAATAAAATTATCCCTATGTGGGATTTAACTGAATTATAATCTGCAAGATCCTGGCACATAGAATGTAAACTAAGTGAGATAGTAAACATTGCCCAAAGAGGCCTAATTCTGTTGTTTAATATGTATTTATGTATGTATAACTTTATTTGTAAAGTCCTGTTAAGGAGCCACAGCGCTAAAGTGCATAAAAGTACAATATATATATATAAAAGTATACACAGGGAATATAAATATATACAGAAGGACAAAGATCTTAAGTAACATGTGGTAAGAGACACAGTGGGAAGGAGGTTCCTGCCCCATAGAGCTTACAGTCTAAGGGCTCCTACACATGAGCGTCTGAAGCTGCGCTCCCCTGCTTTTCGGTTTTATGCTTTCAGCCGCAGGGGAGTGCAGGAGTAGATGCATAAATTTTTTTTCAATGGGGCTGTACTCACACAGCTGCATGTAAGCGTTGAACGCAGGTTGGGACGCAACATGCAGCATTTTTCCTGTGTTCAGCGGCTACATGTGCCTGTGTGAGTACAGCCCCATTGAAAAAAATTGAACGCGTCTATTCCTGCGCTACCCTACGGCTGAACACATAAAACCGGAATGCAGGAGAGCTCAGCTTCAGACGCTCGTGTGTAAGAGCCCTAAGTGGATGGAGGCACAACATACAGGCACAAATTGACGATGTAAAGGTGTTTTTCACATTGTTGTTCATGTTAACATTAAATAAACCCAATATTTTTTGCCTCCAATAAGGATTAATGATATCTTAGTTTGGATCAAGTACAAGGTATTGTTTTCCATAATTTGGAGCTTTCTGGATAGCGGGTTTCCGGATAACACATCGCATACTTGTGTATATTATTTATAGGTCCAGTCAGTGCTAACAAGTAATGAGAGACAGCAAATTTCAGACTATTATGGCATCTAAGTCATATATTATAAGAACATACTATTAAAAAAGGTAAAATTATGAGAATGTGTCATGTTGGAGACCATACATATGTACAGTATAAACACCTTGTGAACCGCTCATGACAAATATTCTGCACAGCTGTTCATAACTTACGAGACCCACTAGGATAACCTGTAAAATAAAACTTCTCCAATTTAACCAGGACTCCATGTTCCACAAAACCTTACAAGTCTCAAACAGCTACTTCCATGTCATGATTTAGATGTAGATATTCAGGTATGAGATCTGTTAAGGACATGAGGTTTTTCAGATAACGGATCTTTCTGTAATTTGGATCTTCATACAGCACCTTACGTCTACTAGAAAATCATGTAAACATAAAATAAACCTAATAGGCTAGTTTTGCTTCCAAAAAGGATTCATTTTGCCTTAGTTTCGCTAAAGTGCAGAGAAAAAATATCATTTTATAAAATGTGGATTATTTGGATAAAATGAAGTCTATGGGAGACAGCCTTTCCATGATTTGGAGCTTTCTGGATAATGGGTTTCCGGATAATAGATCCCATACCTGTACTGTATTTCAGGCAGAGCTCTTTGCAGATAACACAGTTTGTCCAATGATACGGTGGCTTATTGTCTAATTGTATGAGATGCCTGGAGCAGGGGGTGCCATCTGGGTGTATAGGTTTAGTATGTAAGGGCCCTTACACACCGTTTGGCTGCGTTCAGCCGCAGGGGAGCGTAGGTCTAGACGCACTCCATGCTTTTCAATCATGTTGTACCCATGAGATGCATGTAAGCGCAGAACGTAGGTTCAGACGCAGCATGTTGCTGAACGCAGCCAAACGGAAGGCAAGGGAGCGCAGGTAACAGACGCCTGTGTGTAAGGCTGAATTAACCCTCACATGACTATTACAGGGAAACTAATGAAGAAGAATAAACTTGAGATCCGCATAGGCCTTGCATAGGAGCAGATTTAATTCCCCCATCACCTTCACAGCTTCACACCAGTTCTTCAGATTTTCCCAATCACAATATAATTCAAACAGTGTGTTTAGCAGCTACCATTAACCACCTTCCTGAGACTCTCGTTTACTCAGGGCTCTTGGGAAAGAGGTGTCCAGCAGCTTATAAAGGTGTGCATAAATATTTGTGTGTATAATTGTGTTTATGCAGAAAAATGTGTAATCATAGGTGTGAAATTCATGACATAAAGCTCCTTCTGTGTGAATTAATACCATGGAGTGTTATCAGAGAAAAAGACCCAATATATATATATATATATATATATATATATATATATATATATTATTACAGCAGGGCATATTCTTTTGGGTTCATTTAAATTGCTAATTTCCAAACACACTAATATGTAATAAAAGGTATGAAGTTTACCTTGTAGGTGCAGTAACTCCTTAACAACCAATAAAATGTTTGCTTTTAAGCAGGTGACCAGTAAATGCCTCATAATTGGTTTTTACAGGGAAGTAGAACTTTTATTCTCTGAAAATGTTTTAGATCCAAAACGCATGCAGTTCCCATTTCCTATAGTGTGGTGTGACTTGATTTCTGCTGTAAAACTTGTTGATTTTTTTTTGGCACCAAAATGTAAAAGACATACAGTAAGTACTAACAATGACTTGAAAGGTCATGGCTAGCAAGATCTTCTATAAGTAGGTACACATAGGGGTGGTTCAACTTTAAGTTCATTTTTAGTATGTTATAGAATGGCCAATTCTAAGAAACTTTTCAGTTGGTCTTCATTTTTTATCTTTTTAATAAGGTGAACGTCTTTAAAAATGCGGTGCCCAATCCACCTGAGAGTGACCTATTTGCCATTACCCTTTAACAGAGGTATTATGCATAGTATAGTAAAATCTCTAGCAGCTATAATAGTTGCAGTATTGTACCGATTATAACACAGTATTTAAGCACTATATGCTCTTTGTATTGTATATGAGGTTAATTAAATAGTTATTTTTAATCTAGCTAAGTTGTATTCTAATAATTATCAATTCATTCACTAAAATAAATGTATTTGTATTAGGCAACACGTAACACTGCTCTATGGGTGGTAACAGCAACTAGCATCAATTTGGGCTTGCTAGAGTAAATGTAGAATTTAAGGTAGGGTGAGGTCCATTAGATAGTAAGTCAGTAGCTCAGGTTTGAGTAAAAATAAAAAAAACATTGCAAGAAGAAGTCTAATGTGTTTTGTACCTGAATGCGCACTTACTAATAGGCAGGAGTAAGTGTGCATTTGGGCACAAAACACGTTAGACTTCTTGCATGTCCTAATAAAGTCTTTTTT
>CM044439.1:135908301-135935285 GCA_024363595.1 Xenopus borealis
ATTTCTCAATTGTGGTGAAATTTCACCATTTTGTGAATTTTCCACAAAGCAACAAGGGTTAGGTTTGCTCATTGCAAAAATACTTCTGATGGTTTGCCACAAGCAGTACTGCCTATCTATTAATATCTATTTTTAGCTCTTCTGTAGCAGTGTATGAAAGATCTGCTTTTTGAGGAAGAACAAAAACTAGCTACGTAATGAAACAGGGACCCAGGCTATTATCCTTCACAACATGTGGTGTGTCACATCCTCCCTCCAGGTGTGCAAATGGATGTTTCCAGCTGTTGTGCTTGGCTGTGGCTGTTATACTTTGCACTACTGCAACCACATTGTTTGATATTGGTTCTCTTCTCGATCCAACAGCAACTATTTTTAGACCTGACCTATCTAAACCAGGCAATTCTCACCAGGAGCAGTAGAAGTTCATAAGCTTAGTAACGAACATACTAAGTTTCTCCGTTCCTGTTTTTCTAAGAATATAACAGAAGGTGTTATTTTAAAAATATATTATGTTTCTTTATGGGAAAAAATGTTACTTAAGATAATGATTAAAATGAGAGCTCCAAGGAGCAACTTTGGTCACCGCCACTGTTTAACCGCCAGTGCAACCTGAGAAGTAATGTGGTTAATTCAAGTCATTGCGAGGGCACAATGCTGCATGAATTAGCCCATATTTCTATGTTTATACAAATGGATAGAATACCTGGAAATTAAACACCTTCTTACATTCCTTGTTGGGGTTCCTTGAGCAAACTTTCGTCCCTGTTTCTAAAAAGACGATCTTGTTAAAGTGCTAATAGGGGAACTCGACAGGAAAACGCCAAAGTGAATTAGCATGCTGAGATGTGGCAAACATCATCTCGTTTTATATATGTTTCATTAAAAGGAGGCTTGACAGGTTTATGGGGAAACAGTGGTGTTTTCAGAGCATGAAGAACCTGTTGCACGGCCAGATCCTGTACCATACATCCCATTTCATAGACAAATATTTAGGTAGTGAAAATGTCAATTTAAATGACTGGTTTGATAATCCTGTAAGCTTTTAAATGATCTGCCAAGTCTGGCAGTTTTACATCAGTCTCCAAATTCCAGCAGAACATTAAATAACAATGTGCAAACCCGAAATGGCCCTTTCTCGCTTCTGTTAGGGGTATTTTACATTACTGCACTTATCACAGATTAAATTCATCATTGGAAGTCCTGTGATGCTGCCTCTCCTGACAAAGGGGGCGAGGGAACAAAAGTTCATTCCATTGCTAAAGTACAAGTATAGGATCCCTTATCCAGAAACCTGTTATCCAGAAAACGTTGAATTAATGGAAAACCATCTTAAGTAAAATTTGAATTGCGATTTTTAACACAAAACTCATATTTTAGTGTTGGTACGTTGCCCCTTAATTGATAATAAACTTGAAAACATGGCGGATTTCCTAAGTGGCTTGATATTGATAGCACATATGGGAGCTTTTATCCAGAATGCCCTGGACCTGGGGTTTCCAGATAAGGGGTCTTTCTGTAATTTTGATCACCAAACCTTAAGTCTACTAGAAAATCATTAAAGCATTAATAAGACTCAATAGGCTGGTTTTGTTTCAGAGAAGGAATAATTATATCTTATAGTAAGAATCAAGGTATATTTTTATTATTTCAGAGAACAAGTAAATAACTTTACATTTTTTTTAATTATTTTATTAAAATGGGGTCTATTTAAGGTAATGGATCCCATACCTTTTAAAGTAGAACTAAACCCAAATTTTAAAAAACCCTACCCCCCATCCTGCATAGACCCCTCCCCCCCCAGCCTAAGTGTTACCCCGTGCAAATGCCCCTAAGTTCTTAATTACAGCAGATATGGTCCTTTGGAGTTCACAAGCACAATTTTCTTCTATCCGGTCTTCTTCCGAATGAGTACAGCATTTCTGCTCATGCGCAGTTGGAGCAATTTCCCGCTTTGCTTCAACTATGCATGCGTCGAAACTCCTGAAAAAATTGCCAAGTTGAAAGGAGACCCGATGAAGTCCAAAGAGGCTAAAGATGGCACTTGTGGACTCCTGATGACAGAATCTGCACGGAAGGGTAAGTAAGGAAGTAGGGGCATTAGACTGAAGGGGAGGAGGGAGATGGTCTATGCAGGGTAGAGGGGGTAAGGTTTTTTTTTAACATTAGGGCTTAGTTCTCCTGTAACACCAAAAAATGTAAATCATTGCTTTGCAAATAAAGGGTAAAATAAACAAGTGAGTATGTGCCGAAGAGTCACCGAAGTCCAGTGTGAAAAGTGCAATTTTGGAGGCATGCTCTTTTTTACAATGCAGCAATTTGACTACATGTATTTTGCCACAAATCAGGTGTGATTGTGCTAAAGCAATCTTTGGTGTTGGGATTTTTTTTGCTCTTGCACTCATTGTTCAAATATTTTGCTGACACTTTTACATAGCAAGAATGCTGGTAGCTCAAGAGTTCCCCTACGTCAATATTCACATCATCTACAGTATGATTCCTCCAAACAGACTGGCTGGCACAAGTACACAGAGACACCATTAATGAATTCATTTGTACATTGGTTCTGTAACCACAACTGCAATTGCGGTTTTCAAAATGAGCCCTGATGTTTTTCTGCCAGACATTTTAATGTTATAATATCCTTTCTGTCTGAATCATTTTTTTTTGTTCTAGGCAGCTAGACACACACATATTGATACTTAGGGGCCTATTTACTAACTGTTGGATTTCCTTTTTTTGTGTTTTTTTTATGTCTCCAAAACTCAAAAAAATTGAGAATTATTAAGTGTACAAACTATGAAAAACTCAAAATAAAAGCAGTCAAGGTCCCAGGGAAGTCAAGGGAGCTGTACTTATCCTATAGGACCTTTTTTAAACCAGTCAGGATTTTTTTTTCATCTGTAATTATCAGAAAAACTTGAATTTTTTAAATTACAGTTTCCCCCCCCCCCATCATTTGGCACTTTTTTTTTCCTTTCATACTTTTTATATTTAGATCTTTTAATAACTTTAGCATTTGTATTTTTAGATAAAGTTTAAAAGAGGTTTCAAAAGTTCTAATACAACTAAAATTCGACCTTTAATAAATGGGTAAGTAAGTAAGAATATCACACTGTGTGGGGAAAGGAATAAGGAATGGAGGATAATCCACTGTTATCTTCAAACAACTGATATCCCACACATAAGGCGCTATTGGTCTTTCTGCAGGTCATCCACAGATTTATTTAATATGAAGATGCACCACTTCCTTGTTGATGTCTATAGGCAGATAGTCAGAAAGAATTTTCTCCAATCCATGAATTAAACTAATATATCAATAATTTTTCTTGAAAAAGTCAGAGCAGAAAAACATTGCAACAAAATCGAGAGTCAATTCATATCGGTGTTCTGATAAGTCAACTTTATCAAATGGATGCTGCAAAAACTCGACCTTTTCAGATTATCAACCAAAAACCCAGACTTTATTGGATTATACAGCGAAATGAATCATTGAGGTAAGTGGAACATAAGGTATCCCAATCCCAGAACAAACCCCAAGGTTCCAACCTCGACTCACACTCCTGCCTATAACCCCAGCCATTCACTTTGGAAGGAGTCCTCCTCTACTCAGATGCCACCAGGTCTTAGGCTCAGGCCTGACTAATCGCCAGGCGACAAATCTCCCCGAACCGCTTCCCCCTGGCTTCCAGCGTCTTAATGAAAAATCGCCTGCGCCTATTCACACGCAGTGCTGCGCTTTGCCGAAATCGCTCGAAATTGCCTAAGGAGGCAACTTCGATCGACTTTGGAAATACCAGTGCCGCGTGTGAATAGGAGCAGGCGATTATTCATTAAAGACACTGGAAGCCAGGGGGAAGCGGTTCAGGGAGCGATTCAGCGGTCACCAGGCAACGAATCTCCCCCGAATCTTCCCATCTGGCCTGAGCCTTATAGTGAGAGGACCAAGGAGAGAGTTCTGTGCAGAAACTGGAACCAAAAGTGTGCAGGAAGAATGGAAAACAAGGAGAGTGGTCTAGGGACAGGCCAGGTTGAAACCGATCAGGCAGAGTAGCACAGAATCAGTCAAGAACATAATTGAGATCACTGACCGGGGATCAAAGCCCACAGTAGAGTAGTACAGAACTGTGATAGTTAAAAGCAGACAAGCGTAAAGACAGGTGGCAAACTATTGAAGGTCAGGGATAGGCTAGGTCAGGAACAGACAAAACAGAATTGACACCCATTAGAAATAGACCTATGTCCATGGGTAACAAATAATTTGCTGGAGGCCCTTCAAATTTCAAGTGTCAAATCCCGGTGCGTGTCCGGAGAGGAAGTGGCGGACATCTCATCTGCACCATTAGACCACCAGGTCTACCTACAGTATAGGTAAAGTAAGTTTCTCGATTATTTAAGTGTAAAAAAAAGTATCAAAATGGATTATCATGACTACCAATTTTTGATACCCTTTGATATATTGATAGCTAGTGATGAGCGAATATTTTCGCCATGTATGGTTTGGACACTAATTTCTAAGTTTTGCCACAGGTGAAAAGTTTTGCAAATAATTGCCACACAGCTTTGCAAAAAACAAAAAAGACCCTTGGTACACAAGAAAGATGTGTGGAAACACACGTGCATTATATTATCCTCCCCTCTCCATACACATTGACCAATGAGATTTGATCACTTGAGATTTGAGAACCTAGATTGTTGGTGGTTAGATTTATTAGTTGTGCCTGTGTTAGTAAGCTAGTATAAACTATAGATCAGTGAACCCCAACCAGTGGTGCACGAGCAACACATTGCTCACCAACTCCTTGGATGTTGCTTCCTACTGTATGTCCTCAAAGCAGGTGCTTATTTTTGAATTCCTGGCTTGGAGGTAAGTTTTTGTTGCATGGTTTACTGCCATACTGATAGTTGAAAGTCCATTTGTGAAAGATTAGCACAGTTGCATAGTTTTTTTTACTTCTTTACTTCCTAGTTTGTGTGATGCAAGGTCACATAATTCAGTTACGCCAGGCACTTGAATTCAACCCAATCCTACCAAAAAAGTAGAATTCTGGCCCAAAGTCAAGAATTAAATCCTGAAATCATTTGGTGCATCCCTAATTAATGTTTTATTGTGTTCTTTTATGCCATGTATCAGTGTGGTATAAATAGATACATTTATTGGTATTAACTAATATATGGTCCCATTTACATTTTTAGCCATCTCACATTCTATTTTTTTGAATTATTTAAAGCCCTGACTATTCTTGCAACCTTATTTTAGCATTTTGGTTCTTTTGAATTCAAAGGTATTTTAAGTAAAAATTACATATTTGCTACTTTAGCTCCTTGTCAGGAAAAATAAAGAGCTGAAATGGGTTGTTTACTGCAGCGCCTCAATTTTTACTATTTAACAAAGACTTCCATTTGCTTTAAAAATAATACAAAATGACTATGACTGTACATCACTCATGAAATGCTGCATGTTCCTTTGTTGCTAATTTTCCTGGTGGGAGTTTTGATTCCTACCTAAAGTGTTATTATGGAGGTAGGTACTCAGTGTTCTCTGTGTTTTTATTTGTGAGAGGCAACTAATTGCTGTGGAATTGAGACATATTGTTTCTATAGTAAAAAGTGGAGGCTTAAATAAAGGCCAAATAAAGCAGGCTCAGAGATTACGATATTTGACAAATGTTTGGTTCTTTTCAGTACTCTCTAATTGAAAGGTCTCAATTCTCATAGTAATGCCTTTGTCAAGCACTGGTTAAGGAGCAGGATTTTCTTCAAATCTACTTATTTTCTTATATTTTCTTGACAGGTTAACAGCATATATTGGACAGGCTTTGTATCCCATGCCAACGGCTTTGTTTCAGTTGCAAGCATGAGTCTGACAGTAAGTAGGTACTGCCATCTGTGATATTGTCAGGAAAAGAAGAGGGGTATTATGTTTTGGTGGCAATATAAACAGATAGGAACGATTATAAAAAATGCTTGGGAGCTGGGGCTTTCTGGATAAGGATCTTCCATAATTTGGATCACCAAATCTTAAGTCTGCTAAGAATATATACATTAAGGGGCAGATTTACAAAGTTCACGTGAATTGATCGAAGGTCGATCGAATTACGATCGTACTATTTAATCGGATCTTCGAATATTCTAATTTGGCCTCTTCGATCATCGAATACCGAATTATCTAATAGATCGAATGATCGGATATTCGATCATTTGATGAACGAAGGAATCAAATTTTTAAAAAGCTTCGAATGCCTACTTCGCCAGATTGAACCTACCGAATTGCAATAGAAGCCTATAGGAAACACCCCATAAGCTTCTTTTACAAAGTCCTGCGAGAAATCGAATATCGAGCAAAATGATAGTCTAGAACTATTTGATAAGCATTCGATAGTTGAATGCTTATCGAATTTCAAATTAAATCGTAGGATTTTTGGGGAATAATAGTAAATTTGCCCCTAAATAAACCAAATTATTGAATTATTTTGCCACCAATATGAATGCATGTACCTTAGTTTCCATTAAGTACAAGCTACTCTTTTATTATTAAAAAGTGAAATTAAATAATTTTAGAAAATAAGTAGTGATGGGCGAATCTCCCCAGTTTCGCTTTGCCGAAAAATTTGCGAATTTCCAGAGAAATTCGCGAATTGTCAAAAAATTCGTGAAACGAGTCGCGGCCCGCTTTTGACGAGCGTCACGTCAACTTCGACGCATCGCGTTGTTTTCGGCGCGCCGCGTCAAAAACGATGCACGACTCGTTTTTTCCGGCGAATTTTCGCCAGGCGAATCGCGGGAATTCGCCACTAGTGATGGGCGAAACGGCCGCGTTTCGCTTCGCCGAAAAAAACTATACAGTGGGCACATGTGTAGGGCAATATAACAACTCTGTTTTCTTTTATTAAGGTGTCAAGAGCTTGTGTAATGTCATGTATTTGCTGCAACATATCCGTCCATTGAACTTTAACTTCCCACCGTATGCAAATTAGGCAATGCTAGTGCAACTTCACTTTGCTTGACAAAGTAACGCTAGCGCAACTTCGCCACCGTTCGGTGCCCTGAACAAAACTTCTCACTTTCGTACTTTTATGTAAACTAGGGATAGGAATTTGTTATAGAACCCTGGGCCAGTGAATAATATACTGCAGGGCATAGGATTTCATGAGCAACAGGAGAAATAAACCCTTTTTATTATCTTGTGTCAAATATTATGTCACATATTACTGTATATGTTTTAAGTATTGGGAAGACTCAGACACTGTATTAAACATACATGTAAAAGTTTAACTAAAGAAGTAGGTAGAAATGTTGTGCATTACGTTTTGGGCTTCTGTACCAGCCCAAGGCAACCACAGCCCTTTAGCAGTAAAGATTTGTGTCCTAGAAATGCCCCAGTAGCTCCCCATTTTTTTTTTTTGCTGATTCACTGCACATTCTCCGATAATTACTACATGGCAGTAACTAAAACCAGTCCAACTAACATGCAAATTTAATAATCAGCCTTGTAGAATCAGCTTATATTACAGACAAACCTAATTTTCTGAGCATGTGAGTGTCCAAGACACTTTCCAAGATGGTGACCCCCTTTGACAAGTCCTGGATCATTGATGCTATTGACAATCTGAAACTTTAGTCTAGTGCATTAAATTCAGAATATAAAATATGGCATTTTTGGCCATATCCATTTTTAGGGTTTAGTTCTCCTTTAAGGGGGTATTTAATAAAATCTGAATTCATCTCAAATGTTATTAAAAAAACCACAACCAAACTCCCATACCCAATTTTAGCGTATATTTTAATAAAACAACTCAATTCAATTGAATCGCTGAGAAAACTCAAAACCCCAAAAGAGTTGGATTCTCATGCTAAACCCAGACCATGAAAACTTCAAGTTGATGTAGGTGCCTCTCTATTGACTTATATAGCACTTCGAAAAGGTCTGAGATGGTAGAATCTGGCTTTTTGCAGCATTGGGGTATAATACATTTTGAAAAATTTTAGGTTTTTTTTCCTTTAATAATTTGAGTTTTCAAGGGAAAAAAAGCAAATTTTTTGAGATTTTAACATTCAGATTTTAATAACCCCCAATATAATAATCAGTTAACAGACTCTCAGTGCAACATGAAAGTGTTATACTTTGCTATGGGGGTTCAGTTTCAGGCCATTGTGGCAGCTGTTTGGGCAGACATCATTTTAATATTTATCACTAAAAAGTAACTGGGTAGTGGAGAGTGTAACTTTTGTCAATAGGCCAGGTTAAAAATACAGTGGACAAAGTAGACAAACCTTCTGACCAATGTACCCGCAACCCTTCTAGTCTGATTTTCTTCCAATCCTTTCTGTTTTCAATCCCTACACACCATTTTTATCTCATGCCTTTAGGATGTTTTTTTTAGTCAGTCCCAAGAATTTTAGATATTTTCATTGTCAGCTACTTTCACATCTGCTCTTATGCTAGCTGTGATTCTGCAGATTTTTTCCAGTGAAAAGTGCTTCTTTATCCAAAATTCAACTTTTGACTTCTTATTCTTTTTCTAACATGGCATCCTTTGGTTCAAGACAGAACCTGGGGATAACAAAGAGTAGGAAGGGTTGTCTTTATTTGCCTTACCTCTCGTCTTCTGTTGATATTTATGTCCAATTGCTCAGTCATGAAGTTTGTTACAATGGAAGACAACTCTAGCCATTCCAGCAGCTGTGTAGTTTGTTATATTTGACTATTTTCATTTGAGTATTAAAGATTAAATAAACCTAAAAATACCCTACCAGTTACTAGTTTGTTATTGAATTAGCCTTTGGGGCCAAATTTCAAAGACTCAAGGGATTATTTACTAATGACAGGGGCAAGCACACAGTTATGTCCAGTTGTTCTTGTACCTGGTTCTAGTGCAGGTCAGCTCTGCTCTGAGTCCATGTGCATGTTTTGACTTTAATTAAAGAAGGAATTAATTGCAAGGCTCCAAAATGTCTTTATGTGTCATAGCTCTCTTTAATTCATGATATGCAGGGAAGAGGTATGCCAAAGGATGCCCATGTTCTGAGCATATACCTCTCATCTATGTTACCAGTGCTGCATATGCTGACAGGATCCTGTTCCTTTGAAACATGGTATAGCCAATATTTACTGGTCAGTCATGCAACTAATGCAAGTGAGGTCACCCAACCTCTTAATGAATGGCAACAAATCCCACCAACAATATCCCAATAACGATGGAAAACCTACTCAGAAGAGCAGAAAAGGGAGCAACTTTATGAAAATACTCTTGGTTTGGAATGAGATGTTGGACAGAAAGGTGTCTATATACTTTTGGCCACATAATATATTTATCACTCATTCCTTCCTGTCTAGGTTAAAATCTCTTTAAACCTTGAAGTGATTTTCAACCCCTATAACAGTGATCCCCAACAGTGGCTCACAGGCAACATGTTGTTTATCGACTTATTGGATGTTGCTCTCAGTGGCCGTAAAGCAGGTGATTATTTTTGAATTCCTGGCTTGGAGGCAGCTTGTGGTTGCATAAAAAAACAAATGCACTACCAAACAGCACTTCCTGTTGGTCCAAATAGTGGCTACCAAATACCCAATCAAAGCCCTTATTTGGAACCACTTAGGGACTTTTTTCATGATTGTGTTGCTCCCCGAGTCTTTTAACATTTGAATGTGGCTCACATGTAAAAAAAAAGGTTGGAGACCCCTGCCCAAGAACATCATCATCATAATAAAATGGAGATAGGCTTTAGCAAAGCTAGAGAACTGTAGCTTGTCCATAACCTTATATGACATGTTTTCTCCACTTTGTTATTTAGTAATGATAAACAAATTTGCCCCATTTCGCTTCACCAAAAAATTCACAAAACTACTGAAAATGGGTGTTTTTTTCATGGCTCCTTGTTTCTGCTTTGGGAAGGCAAAATCACTTTTTCGCTCTGCATACTGCTAAACACATGCTCTAAATTGTTAGCGGACCTCCTATTCACTAGGCTAAAACTGCTTTTTCAATAGAAAAAAAGACTGCCATGTTACCAATTTCTTAAAAGCATATCTATTATTTTTTTACCTCTGGTCGACAAGTAATGGTCTCTACTACAACTCTACTGTATGTTGCTTATAAACACAGACACAAATAATTATAAATCCAACAACCAACCAGATAACATCAGAGTGCTTTGTATCACACATTAAAATGAATAAATCATATATTTATGTGTATGTCCTTAAATAGACAGTGAGACAGCTCAGATCCCTTTGGTTGATGTTGAAGGAGAGGGGAAGAATATATGTGTATGATGTATGCGTTTGTTGCACGTCTCTTATTTTCATGGGGTGAATACACAGTTTAGTTAATTTTCACCAACTGCTTAATGTGGAAATTCACAGCGAATGTACATGGTGAGTTTCTTTGCTCACTATTATATAGCATTACCTTAGTCTCTGTCTCCTTTGACTAAATACAAGAGAAACCAAGAATTGCCAAAAAACATAATTTGCATTGATGTTAGCATACAATCTGCATATGATAGCTTTCTGAAGTTGGCACAATGATACAGAGATGTAACTACCATACAACAGACCCCATGGGGGGAGGGGGAGACCCAGGGTCCAAAGGAGCATTGTCAATTGGTCTTCTGTACAGTAGCTCCCCCTCCAGCACAACAGCAGGGAAGATAGAGGTCAAGGGCCTGTGAGTGCGTACTGCCCCCTCTCCCCATGGATTTTTTGCAGTGGGGGTGTTGCTGGCGGTAGGCCACTGCAAGGATGCCATACATTACATCTGGAGGTAACTAGATTCATTATTTTCATCAAATTGTTGCGGCAAAAACAAGACTTTTTTTTTGGGGGGGGGGCACTTTGCACTAGAGAAAAGGCAGATCAGAACATGAGCAGTGCAAGAGTCAGGACTCAGGAATACATCTGGCATAATCATGAACATATCAATAAGAGTAAGCAGAGACGCACACAATAGGAAGCTTGATGTCAGTCATAAAGTAAAACAATTTGAATGGTAACAAAATGCAGACATGCGGATGGCAACATTAAAATTTTCCCTGCTTCACACTCAATTTTTGCTTGTCAGCCTGGGCCATTCTTAAACATTTTGAAAATAACCCAGCCATTCTTCTTAGTAAAACATCAAATTATCAAATAAGCTGTTCAGTCACTTAAATGCCTGAATGTTTGTTTGAACCTGCAGAACAGACCACATGCCGTGTACCTGGCGACTAAGCAAAGAATGAAAGAAGAGGGGAAAAAAATAAATCTATTTTCCAGTTCAACCAAATTTCAACCACATTGAAGGAAAGAAGATCACATTTCCTTGCTTTAGGTAGGTGGCTCCAACAATATCCAAGAAAGTCTTTTGTGTATGTCTGCAGCAGAGCTCCGACAGGCTCACAAAGCCAGCTGTGAAATACAATAGCTTATTTTCAGGCCAGCCTTTTTATATTTGTTTGCTTGTTCTTATAGACGCTTCTTTTGTTGATTGAATCATACAAATAAACAGCTACAGGAGATATAAAAGGACTGGGTGGGTGGTGGTTGGAAAGACTGTATTGATCATAAATAGTTTATGCATTATGAATATCTTCTAACATTCACTTTATTCCTGTCTTCCAGATTCAATGTTAATACACTAAATGCAGTAAAGCAAATGGTATAATTAGCATAGAGAATTGTGTGCTTGATTGCTAAGGGCAGAAGCATGATTTATAGTTTTAGCAAAGAGTTAACATTTGTTAAATAGTACACAAAGTCCTCAAGCTGCATAGTTTTCTAGCATATACCTAGGACTTATTGGTGCAAATTCACTAAAGCGCTTAACGTCTAACGGTAGCGCTAATTCGCCAGCGTGACGTCAATTTGCAACTTTGACGATTTACTAACAATGTCCCTGGCGAAAATTCTCTAGCGAAGTAGATAGACTTGTGCAACTTCACACCCTTGCGCCAGGCGAAGTTTCGCACTGATGAAGGGACTTAACTACGATAATTCTCTAAGATGAACATTTTACTGAACGTTACCTCTTGCGCTAGTCGTTACTTCGCCAGGTTAGACCCTCCCTCCCCCCTACATTTCCTAACATATGGCAACACAACTATACAGGGGGCACATGTAGGGCAATATGACAACTTTATTTTATTTATTAAAGGTTTCCTGGGCTTGTGTAGTGGAATGTAGTGGCTGTAACATATACTTCTATTATACGTTTCTGTTCGCACTGTATGTGCAACTTTCCTACAGTTCGCCGCCCTGAGCGCAAATTCTCATCTTAGTGAATTAGCGTAGCGCTGACGAAAATTCACCTGGCGAAGTGAAGCCTGTGAAGCTGTTGCTAGCGCATTTTTGCGCTTTAGTGAATTTTAGTGAATTTGCTCCTCAGTATACAGGTAAGGGATCCAGTATGTGGAACTGGAAACCCATTATCCATAAAGCTCTGAATTACAGAAAGGCTGTTTCCCATAGACTCCATTTTATCCAAATAATGCAAAATTTTTATCTTTTTTTCTCTGTAATAATAAAGGAGAACGTTTTACTTGATCCAAACTAAGATATAATTAATTCACACAAGTAAAACCAACCTTTTGAGTTTAATGTTTAAATGATCAGTTATCCATAAAACTCCAGGCCCCAAGCATTCTGGATAACATGTCCTATAAGTGTTTTTTGTATATGTTAATATTGCTATAAAGAATGAGGCATACATTTTTATATGTCTAGTCATTCTTCAGGGCATTGCATAACAAAATAATGGGTTATTGTATAAGCCAGGGATATTCATCATGATGGACTGACCTAGAGTCCTGTGCGGGTCCATTTTTTGGAACCCGTACCCGACCCATACCCGCAACCCGCAATCCGCAACCCAGATCCGCGACCCACATTCTTACCCGATTGGAACCGCGACCCGACCCATACCCGCGATCCGCAACCCGGACCCACAACTCACTGACCATCAAGAATCAGGAAGTGCTGTCATTGTAAACCAGAAGTGACATCATCAGAAGTAGCCGCGGTCAGAAAAAAAAGGAGTAAAACAAGTGCTGTCATTGTAAACCGGAACTGACATCTTCAGTAGTAGACATGCTCAGAAAAAGGAGTAAAAATTGCTATGGCAAGGATCCGCGACCCAACCCTCAACCCGCCAACCTTCAGAACCACCGGCCCGCTTCTATAACCGCATCCAGAAATTCTACGTGCAACCAGCAGGGTACCGCAGGATTTTGCGGGTAACCCACAGGTACCCGCGGGTACCCGACCCGCTGCAGGACTCTAGACTTACCCATCAGGGAACTAGGTAAACTCCTGGTAGGCCCAGGTGTCTTATGAGCCCGTCTCCATACCTTGTACAACTATACCATTGTTATTCTCTGTCTGTATGAGAACAAATGGTGAGAGGATAAATTGGAGTGAGGAAGAGACTATATGATGATACAATTTTCTGGTGGACCCATAACACTTCAATAACTCACTGGATCTTCAGTCTGTGGTGTAGCTCAAATAGGCATGCTCATACATTTAATTTAACTCAAAAAAATTGGGGCAAAAAAATTCTACTCTGTCAACAGAAGAGCTTTTAAGATAAGCTCACCTTTAACTAACTTTTAGTATGACCCCCAGCAGCCATAAAGCTATTGGTCTGTAATTTTATTATTTCTTTCATTTTGTATTGCTTATATTTCTATTCAGTTCCTCTCCCATTCTCCTATTATTCTAATCTCTTATTCAAACAATTACCTGGTTGCCAGGATAAATGGGACCTAGCAACTATATAGTACTAAATTCTAAACTGGAGAGCTGCTGGGCAGGCCACAAAGGCCCAGGCCTAGGGCAGCAAAGATCTTTGAGAGACATGCATTTCAACTAGGGGCTACAGGCAAGTGAGGGAACTGCAATAGTAGCAGCAGAGAATAGGGGAGGGCTGTGTGAGCACAAAGCATAATTTACAACATTTTTACCCTACTTTAGTTAAACGTTGGTTCTCCTTAAAAGCAAACAGTTAAGGTACAGTTGGGACACGGTGTTGAAATGGTGACCATCTCTGAAAAACCAAAGTATATGGGAACCCTACAAAAATGTATGAGAGACTTATAAATTCAGTTGATCAAGGTGAATTGGCCCCACACTCACTGGCAACTAGACTTGATGGAGATGCTCATTTCCACAGATGCATCACAGGTAAATAAAAAAACCCACCAACTGTAGTAAATGGGTCAGGCACAGCATGCCACAGGCTCCATACAGATAAAGATCTATCAATGGAGCCCAGAATCCCACCACATCATGAGTATTACAAACCTGGATGGAGTGTTCATTCTGTAGTTGTACCTGAGGACAAGGCAATGGACTTTGTTAAGAGCTAGTACTTAAGATCTAATTCCCTGGTCATACCAGGAAATCTATTGTACGAGGAGGTGCCTTAACATTCCTGTGTTTCCTACTATATAAATGATGAATGGTTTGGAGGACTATTTGTAATCTCAGATATCATTGAAAACTCAGTTTGAAGGTCAATTAGGGTAACATTTTTGGTGAAAACATATTTGCTGTACCAGACCTTCTTTAAACAGTGTCTGAATTACAAATATACCTAAGGTTTCTTATTTTTGTAAACTTATGAGCTGGGGGTGGGACTCGCTCAAAGTTTGGACTTTCTAACGGAAACTTGATCTGAAAAAGTCCAACAACCACTGCTCTAGATACATCTGCTTCATAATAAAAATCCATATCCAATAAAACAACATTATTTGTATTTCTTACCAAAATCAGTTTTCACCTGTTTCACAAGTCACAGTCTCTAAGTTCCCCAAGTTCATTTTCTCGTATAGCTGCTGATGTCTATAAGTCATTAAAGATGGAATTATAACCTGCCTGAGAAGCAGTGTTTTAAAATACTATAAAAATAAAGGATATTCTCGGACAGCTGCCAGAAGCAGTACTAAGGGCCATGACCCCTTATGCTGAACAGAAAGTGCCTAAAGTTACTGGGTTGGAAGCCAGAAACATTGTCAGTATTTCATGACATGTTAAATCAACGGTCTCAGTAATTTAATTTTTTCGGATTTGAGGATAAATTTGGTAAACGAATACACATGAAGTTTAAATGCTGTTTATTTCCAAGAAAAACAACCTTAGCTGTCAAAATATAGGTTTGTTAGTGATGACATGAGAAAAAAATGTACGAAAAAACTTAGCAACGGAGAGAGCAGTTAGACAATGGTTTAATGGGAAAAGCTGGTTATGATAATAGTGTTATAATGCATGTAGCCTTAAAGGGGTGGTTCACCTTCAAGTTAACTTTTAGTATGTTATAGAATGACCAATTCTAAACAACTTTTCAACTGGTCTTCATTATTTATTTTTTATAGTTTATTAATTATTTGCCTTTTTCTCCTGACTCTTTCCAGCTTTCAAAAGGGAGTTACTGACCCCCTCTGAAAACAAATCCTCTCTAAAGCTACATATTTATTGTTATCGCTACTATTTATTACTCATCTTTCTGTTCCAACCATCCCCTATTAATATTCCATATTCTCATTCAAATCAATGCATGGTTGCTAGGGTAATTTGGACCCTAGCAACCAGATTGCTGACACTGCAAACTGGAGAGCTGCTGAATGAAAAGGTAAATAACTAAAAAACCATAAATAATAAAAAATGAAAACCAGTTGCAAGTTGTCTCAGAATATCGCTCCCTACACCATACTAACAGTTAACTCAAAGATGAACAACCCCTTTAAGTTGGCCATTCACCTGAAGATCTGCTAGTTGGATGAGGTCTTTTTCGAATATGGCCACCTTGAGCATTGGGCCTTGGGTCAATGGTTGAATCATAAGAGGTAAACGCAGGCTGCCAGGGATGATCCTTTCAATGAGCCTATATGGTCCTCGCTCCCGACAGAAAAATTAAATCTGCCTGATTAATATTTTCCTGATTTTCAGACCAAGGGGCAAATTTACTATTTTTCACATAAAATCCTATGAATTTATTCGAAATTCGATAAGCATTCGACTATCAAATGCCTATCGAATAGTTTAGGCTATCATTTTGCTCGATATTCGACTTCTCGATGAATTCGTATGATCGGATACCGATCGTTCTATTTCACGAAAAAATCGTACTTTTTCCTTTGAGCCTCCAAAAAATGAGTACAATTCGAACGATCGAGGCGAAACCAGGGAGTTCCTTACAGTATCGAATTCAATTTGAAGTTTTTTTGAAAAGGTCCCCCATAGGCTAAAACAGCAATTCGGCAGGTATTAGATAGTCAAAGTCGAATTTTTAAAGAGACAATACATGATATATTTCGATTTTTCAATTTTTCTTAAAAATTCAAATTGAATTTGGACAATTGCCTAGTCAAATTACACTGAAATAAACTCAAAATTCTAATTTAAAAATTAGATTTTTTAATTCAACCCTCGATATATCTGCCCCATGCTACACTTAAATTATTAATTTTAACACCTAACAAGTATAAAATCTGTTGAAAAAATGTTAAATCATATGCTTCAGAGAGCTTGGTGAACTCCATTGATTTGTAGGTAAGCAACTAGACTTCTATCTCAAGCTTTTACATTACAATGTTGCAGCATAGAAAAAGTGTATTTTTGGAAACTTGATCTACAAATATATATATCCACAAAAGAATAGATTAGTCTTTGTGCCCTTCTTCAAATTTAACAGAGCCGTAAACGTCTGTAATATTACTCTCAAGCACGTGTGCATCTTCTTTAATCACGAGCACATGCGAGATGATGATGTTACACTGGGACTTGTTAAAAAATGTTAAAGAGCCGTTTCATAATTCAGGGTTGTCCAACGTAGGTTCTGATTTGTAGTTCCTGGGTGCATTCTGTATATTGCTTCCTGTAGTTTTGACCTTATGCCTGTTCTGACTCTGACGATTGTAGCCTGTCCTGACCTGTTTGTCTATTGTGGTGTTTATACAAATCACCTGTAATTGTCACTATGCACAAGAGTTATACTGTGCGTTCAAATACTTTCTGTACAGCTTAATGTGTTAGAGTTGAAGTTACTGTTGAAGTGAAATGGCTGCATGAACCTGCTAATAAAGCACAGTTATACTCTACATATCCTCGGCTACCAAAACATAACATCTATGTTTTTGGATTCTGATTCAGTACCTTGCTGCCACCCTGGTTTGACCCTACCTGTTTTCTGAAGACGCTCTACCTGGTTCGCGTCCATCTGTTCATACACTCTGGTTTCATAGCTTTCCCAGATATTGATCCCTGGTTCTCTTGCTGTAAGTCCTGGTGGCAGCCGAGTAACGTAGGGCTCCTCCTAAAGTGAAAGGCAGTGATTATAGGCAGGAGAGAGAGCCAAGACAGAACCTTTGGTCCTTTTCTGGGTTTTTGGAAAAGCAAGTGTGGCAACATCTTAGAAACAATAACATTTTACAAATATGCCCCTAAAAACTGATAACTAGCACTGTCTAGCTCCAGGCAGAAGTAATCCTGCATTATTTGGCTGGATATCATTCAAACAAAAATTTTATTTTTTTCTATCTATCATCTACAGTATCTATCATTAGGGTAATGGCTCCTCTGAAGACCAGTTATTGCACTGAAACTTAAGCAATGCGGTTTACTATAGAAACCTGGCAAAGTACATGAAAAATCTCTCTCACATTAATGACAATCTATCACATGTCAAAGACAGTTATGCTTCGAGCTGGTCAAAGATATTAGCATTCAGAAATATATGGGCTCTCATGTTAATAAAATAGCACCTTTAATAATGAATTCTTTGGCACCAGGAGGATTTCACAGAGAAGCAGCTCTACAGTAGATAAATTGATACCAGTGATTAGGATGAAGCTTTGGCTCACAGACAGATTTTACTTTTTATTTTAATTTTTGTTCCACATCTTCCCGTCACCAAGGTCCTCAGAGTGCATTGTGAGCTTGGAGAACTTGGAGAACATCTAAATTAAAAGCTAGAGGTGATACATTGGCAATATGCCTATTGAAAATTCAGTATATAAAAAAGCATTAGAGGTTACATGTTGGTGTAATAGCACATGTGCCAAAGACAGTACAGGTATAGGTATACAGAAAGCCGTTAAAGCTCAAAAACTGGAGGAAGGCTATTTTTTTTAATAGAATAATTCAGATTTTTAAAAAGGATTTCTTTTTTATCTGTAATAATACCTTGTACTTGATCCCAACTAAGATTTATTTAATCCTTATTGGGGATCAATCCTATTGGGTTTAATTCATTTTATATAATATTTTAGTTGACTTAAGGTATGGATGGAGATCCAAATTACGGAAAGACCCCTTTTCTGGAAAACCCCAGGTCCCAAATATTGTAGCTAACAGATCCCATATCTGTATATGATAATTAGGATTAAAAAAAAAAGGCACAACTAAAATGTGCATTGGCTGTGCAGTGGTTGTCTTTTGGGTAGGCGTGCATATAATTGCAAAATGATAGGTAGTGTGGGAAATGGCAGCCTTAGCAATAACTTCTCACAGCAGAAAGGCAATTATGTCCATGTATCTTTAAGAAATCTATATGTTTTATTCACAATGGAGTTTTCCCGAGAACAGTAACACGTAACAGAAGTCCAGTTTTCATTCACTGGACAGAACAGGCTGCTCAACTGACCTAGAGGTCTTGCCCTTTTATGGCAAAGTTTTAGCCCCACTTATGGGCTCAGTCCTCACCTTGGTCTACAAGCGACTTTCTTAAAATTATGAAATACATTTTCGTAAAGTAGATTATAATATGTCAATGACATGCATTCCTATAAACTTTTTTTGCAGTGCCGTTAATGTCTTCAAAACAGTTGCTTGGTCATATTTCATATGTTTGCAGTGAAAGTTTTTTCGACAGTAACTTTATCTCCCTACTTTTGTTAATACTCATAATCAAGCTTTCTAATAGTATGTAAATGGAGTGGTAGTCACTCAGAATTTATTTATCAGTATATCTGTCAGGTTCCCAGGTTACCAAATATTGGACAACAGTAAAAGCAGGACCCAAGTGATGGCCTCCATCCAAGGAAAATGATAATATTTGAAATACATTTGACATTTCACGTCACTCTTATAGTTACTGTATACATCTTTGTGTATGGAACTACTAGAAACCAAAATGGTTCTAGACTGTGAATTGAATCTGGGCAACATCAAACGACATAAAACATTCATATGAGGCCTTTTCGATACAGTAATGCTGTTGTGGCCATTTAAGGTTTGTTTAACAATTGAAACAATCAGCTTCATTTGTCTGGCTGCTTTCAGTTGCATCAACTATTTATAGACTGCTCCATTGAGTTGTATAAGGTCTGCCAAGTGGTTCCTTTCCTTATAAACAGACTAGGTGATAACATCTAGCTTACAATGAAAGTTTTCACTTAGAAATGTAACTTGTTGCAATTACTAGGCTGAAATATATTATATTCCTCTATATATCAATATAACAATGATTTCATAAAATGCTATGTGCAATGCAGTAAATGAATTATGATCAACTGAACTCATTAAAGGGATACTATCTTGAGAAAACATGTTTATTTCAAAATGCATCCGTTAATTGTGCTACTCCAGCAGACTTGAAATCCAATTCTCAAAAGAGCAAACAGATTTTTTATATTCAATTCTGAAATCTGACATGGGGCTAGACATATTGTCAGTGTCACAGCTGCCCCCAGTCATGTGACCTGTCCTCTGATAAACTTCAGTCGCTCTTTACTGCTGTACTTCAAGTTGGAGTGATATCACCTTCCCAGCAGCATAAACAGATAGCAGCTCCCTAACAAATTCCCTGAAAGATCTAAGAACAGCACTCAATAGCAAAAGCCAAGTCCCACTGAGACTGATTCAGTTACATTAAGTAGGAGAAATAACAGCCTGCCACAAAGTAGTTCCATCCTAAAGTGCAGGCACAAGTCACATGACTGGGGCAGCTGGGAAACTGACAATGTGTCAGATTTCAAAATTGAATATAAAAAAATCTGTTTGCTATTTTGAGAATTGGATTTCAGTTTAGAAGTCTGCTGGAGCAGCACTATTAACTGATGTGTTTTGAAAAAAACATGTTTTCCCATGACAGTATCCCTTTAAAGAAGATACTGTATAAGCATGGAGCACAAATTGTATATTATTATAAAGTAGAGCTTACACATTTCTCCCAGTGCTTTATAAAGATTGCACAGCAGTCTCTTCCCCAATGGAAGTCCCTATCATATTCACACATAGTAGGATCAATCTTATCAGAAGGCAATTAACCTGCCCGTATGTTTGTGAAGTGTGGGCAAAAAAAAACCAGGGCTTCAGGGGATGTGAAAAGCATCTTGTTGGCCGATTTTTTGCCGGGCATGTCCATAGGGCAGAGGGTCCCAAATCCAGAGGGACCTTGAGTGCACATCCTACAATTATTTGCTGAATTATTTGCTTAAAATGGAGTCTACAAGAGACATCATTCCCATAACTCTGAGATTTTTGAATAACAGGTATCTGGATAACAAATCCCATATTTGTACAAGAAAGGGCAGAAGAACAACAATACATCCGAATCAACCTGTTTGAATTTGCTTTACTGCAAGGCTTCTTAATACTCACTCACTTTCACTGTTCTGTGTTGTCTTCTTCTACCCCATTTCATTGTACCATGTATTTCGTTTATACATTGTGTTTTTGTCTAGCTTCTATTTATTCTATTATATTCACCTAATATTTCTATTAGACAAATGTAACACGTAAATATAAAAATATAGGTGCATCCCCTTTTCATTTCCATATACTGTTTTGGGTAACCAGTTGTGGGGTTATTCTGGGGTATATGCACCTCTTATTGCCTAAAAAAAGAGTATTTCTTTCTTTTTCTAATACTGGGAGTGCTCTCCATTAACCTATATTTGTGTATGTTTTGCCCACGGGAGTGAGCACCCGATATGTCGTTTGTTGATATTGGCTCCTTGACCACAAGAAAATCAGATACGCTTGCCTATACACAAGCTGAGGTCAATAATATTATTTCCAGATTCTCTACTAACTAGGTTACTTTTGAAACTGACAAAAGTGCTCTGATACAGATTATCTCTAAGAAGAAATTTAGTTTACAACTGCATTTTGATACATTGATCGAATATCTTAAAGTAAAGAGAATACCAAGAGGTTTGAGACTTGGGATTAGGCCTACATTATGTAAGTAAGATTCTATGTACTGTAAAAACTGGGAGAAGATATTAAATAAATGTAGCCTTGACCTTATGGCACTGACAATTATGTAAGTAAGATTCTATGTACTGTAAAAACTGATAGAAGATATTAAATAAATGTAGCCTTGACCTTATGGCACTGGCAATTGAGGGAATTCAACTTAGAAGTGATATTAGCGAGGTGAAACAAAAGATCCAGTATACATACAGAGAGACTGAATTTGATGATTTATTGGTGAAATTGAAGGATACTGTTGATAAATATCAGGGTGATTTATATAAGGTGAAACTTAATAAATTTAAAAGGGACACCATAGACTATCAGGAGGACAGAGTGTACAATTGGAGGAGACCGTTTATTAGGAGGAGGCAATATAGTTCAACCATGTCTGTAGAGAGTGAGGGGGCTAGTGGATCAGAAAGCTCCAACATTTCCTCCATTTTCTCTAGTCCTTTTTTAGGCAGAGGTACAAGGGGAAAACGAGAAGAGGTAGGAAAAGGAAAGAGACAAAAGAACCAATGGCCTTTCAAACTTCCACGAGGAGGGAAAATTGCTAGTGGTGAACATTAGTGGAAGGACCCTGACCGAACCAGAGATGTGTGTATTGAGCAAGGGTTTGGGGTATGTACCCACATATAATGGTGATAAGTTGCTCCTTGATGTGGAACTTTAAATTTTTTTAAGACTTAAGGCTAATTTTCCACAGGATGACTCCAACAAGGATCAATTGCCATCTGAGGAGGAGGAGGAGGAGGATAGTGAAGACTTACAAGCCGCAGGAGATTCAAATATTGAGACCTGGTATTATACCAGCATACAGTATGTAGAGCAAAAAGTAAGTTTTTTTCCCCCAATGACCAATCATGGTGTTGAGGAATTTGTACAAACAGTTGAGAGGGATGTTGATAAATTAAAGTGCTCCTTTAGATGTAAGAAGCCCCAGAATTTGACTGAAATGGAGAAAGATGCATTGCAGAATCTTAGAGATGATGTTTCTATCACTATAAAACCGGCAGATAAGGGTGGGGCAATAGTAGTGATGAGTACTAAATACTACAGAGAGGAAGTGTGTCCTCAAACTAGAGGTAACTTGAGGGGATCCCACCACTGATTTGAAATCAATGATAGACCAGGTCCTGAAGGACAGTGCGGAGGCAGGAATTATCACAAATCATTTATAAATAGTCGATAACCCTATTATACCTGTTTTTTATCTCCTCCCCAAGATTCATAAGGACCTACAGAAACCACCTGGGAGACCCTTTGTTGCAGGTATTTCACCTGTCTTTCAACCATTATCAACGCTCTTGGATAGTGTTTTAAACCCAATTGTGGTACGTACAAAATCTTATGTAAGGGACAACACAGATTTTATGAATAAATTGGGGATTATTGGTGGAATCCCAAATGACGCAATTCTCTGCACAACGGATGTTTCCACTCTATACATCTCAATCCCGCATGAACATGGCATTGACACGATAGCTCTGGTCTTTCGTGAGTTATAATTGCCAGAGGGTGTTTCAGAATTACTACTGCAGTTTTTAGGATGGGTCCTTAACAAAAACTATTTCATGTTCGTGGGCAGTTTCTATGAGCAATGCCAGGGTACGTCGATGGGGTCAAATATGGCCCCTGCATATGCAAATTTGTACATGGCACGTTTTGAGGATGATTTTGTATATGGTAATCTTGAATTTTGGCCTCACGTACTGACCTGGCTTCGCTACATAGATGACCTGTTCTTTATTTGACAGGGAACAGAGGAATTTCTGTATTCATTCAGAGATTATGTAAATTGTAGAATACCTACAATTAAGTTTACACTTGAACATGATGTTTATCATGTACATTTTCTAGATGTCACCGTGGAATTGAAAGATGGAGTATTAGTTGCTGACATTTACAGGAAGTGAATAATCTGAGGGAACAGTTGGTCCATGCACGTGGCTAAGTGGAACCAAGTGGTACAGATGTGGGAGATGTGTGAACTGTAATTTGTGCTGATCAATTTTATCATCCCATGACAGGGAGGGAGTATTCAATGAAAGATTACATCAATTGTCAATCTGATTTTGTTTGTCTATAACTTAAACGCCCGTGTGGGAAGACAACAAGGGCCTTGAGTGTTAGGATAGGAGAACATAGAGGTCACATAAGATTGAACAAAGGATCAACCACTGTACCAAGACATTTCACTCAAGAACATCATCAGGTGAGCCAGTTATGATTTATGGGAATAGAACGGGTGAGAACACCAATCAGGGGTGGCGATAGAGAACGGCTGCTGAAACAACAGGAGCTGAGATGGATTTATAGACTCAACACCCTTTCTCCTAATGGCCTTAATGAGGACAGAGAGCTGTCCCTTTTCTTCTGAATGTTTATGGTGCTTTGACCTCAGCTTTTGTTGTTAATGGGTTTTAATCGGTTCTGATGTTTTTAATAATAAATCTAAGAGAATGGTTTTTAACGGTATATGTTGTTCTTACAGATTACATGGGACTCTGATGCTGAACTCTAAAAATCAATTTATGTTGATTTCAATTTAGCACAGCACTGGCACTTTAAATGAACTTTGTATATGGCAGTGAATGCTATCACTATGGCGGCTGCGGTTAATTGGTACTGTATCAGCATTCTAGACACAGCTTCACTATATTGCACTGACATTTTCTTGAAGACATGAGCATATGCTTTTACCATGTTACCTTGACGCTTTATTGGATGCTGATATCTGGATCACATATCAGTGAATGTATTATGATTAATGTATAACTTATTAGATGAATTTTACTAGCTATGTATGATGCACTTTTTAGCACTATCGCTTTTTAATGTATATTATTTAATTTTTGCACAGCTCCACTTTTTTGCCAACATATGTCACCCTGTTCCCCAAGGAATGGGGATTTTTACATTATACTCTGTCACTTTTAAGTTGATAATACGCTAGTATTCCCGCTTTTTATTAGCTTGATAACCTTGTTTAGGATGACTGTTTTTTGTCCCGGCACCATCAGGACTATTGTGCTCTGAATATTTGTAATCCAATTGGGACATTGTATTACAGAACACAAGATTCTATGGTATTGATCCATTTTACTGTATGAACATGTATGTTGATATTGCTGAGTATTAATACCCATGACTGTCCACAGATATTGTCAGTAAGGTCAGTCAATTCCTATATACCTATATTGGTAAAAAGTGCTATTCCCGGTGGTTAAGATATGATATTTTTTTATTTTAGCACCTTTTTTAGGGCAGAGACTTGATGATTGAATCCCTCTGTTTCGATTTAAACAGAAGTTTGGTCACTAAAAAACCCTTCCTTTTCTATGTACTGCCTATGGTTGCTATGATACTATTTACATTGATACTGACATTAACATTGGCGTAGGTAGGGTGCTGCGCAATGACGCTGGTGTACATGACGTCATGAATGCGGAAATTTGGGAAGCGCGAGAAAACTGAGATTTTCAGGGTCTAATTGAATGGGATATTTATACTGTGGTTAGCTTGGTGACACATCAGAATTCCCCTTGACAAAGGCTATAGTGCTGAAACGTTGGGCTATTCTCATCCTTACTTTTCTTATTGAGTGTGCATCCCTTTTTCATTAACATGTAGATATAAACCTGAAAAGAAGGATGGCCCTTTCGTTTGCTACTAAGGTTTGTGTGCTGATGTATAGGTGTCATCTGTTAGAGCCGTGATCCCCAACCAGTAGCTTGTGAGCCACATGTTGCTCCCCAACCCCTTGGATGTTGCTCCCAGTGGCCTCAGAGCAGGTGCTTATTTTTAAATTCCAGGCTTGGAGGCAAGTTTTTGTTGTATAAAACCCAGGTTTCCTACCAAACAGAGGCTCCTGTACTCAGTCCACATAGGGGCCAGCAATAGTCAATCACAACCCTTATTTGGTACCATCCAACATTTTTCATGCTTGTGTTGCTCCCCACCATTTTTTACATCTGAATGTTGCTCACGGTTTGAAAAAGGTTGGGGACCCCTGTGTTAGATCATGAATCTTTTTTTCTTTTTTTGCATTGGTAACTGTGTGCATTTGTTTAAGGAGAGAGGCAAAAGGTAAACACATACAGTATAACTGCAAAATAAATAGGAAACAAAAGTATGAATTGTCTCAGGACGTCAAAGTCTACATCATAAAGTTAAATCAAACTTTCCCTTTTAAACTGCAATGAGTAGCTCCAGAGCTGAAGCCCAAGAAATACTACTGTAGCAGAACCGAGTTGAACTGTGGCCAGTGCATTTATTTGTGGAGGCTGGAGAGGAGAATTTAGACCCCACAGCAAGTCAGGAGCTCTTTATGCTGTAACCCTACCTGATCCTGCCAACCCGAAGTGCGGCTGTCCTCAAATACTGTATAAGTCTAAGCTCAATCAACATTGCAGACAAGGTACAAAACTTGTTTTTGCAAAAATCAGCAACAAGAAACTTTCTATTTAAAACAACAAAAAGATTAACTGCTGTAGAAATGTATGCCTTTCACATACAGAATGATGGATGGTGCACATTACAATATGTAGTGGAAAGAGGTTTTTTTGCAATTTCCTTGGAGGCAGAAACAAGAAAAGAAATCAGCCGGTGAAACTCATGAACATAATCCAAGGCTTGTCTGGACAATTTAAAAATGAGTTTTACATACAAGAATGCTTCAGCTGCCTTTTTATTGGAGACCTTGGAGCAGACTGCGAGAAAATGAATTGGGGGATTCTCCCGTGTTAAAACTGGGGCAAATAGAATCTTTATTTTAAAAGAAATCTGCTACAACTCAATCCCCACTTTTAATTTTTTGGTGGGAAAACAATTTACAGATATGTCATCAAAAAACACCAAACCCAGAGTAGAAAAATATTTTTAAAGAAATTCTCCCCTTCTCTGGAATTCCCTCACACATTCTGTCCAACTTTCTTCCAACCTTTGCACTTTCAAAATATCTCTTAAAGGAGAAGGAAAGACTAAAATTAAGTAAGCTTTAATAGAAAGGTCTATTTAAATACAACAGTAAACTGCCCAAGAAATACTGCTTTAAGCCCTCTTTCTCTTACCTTGCTTACTTGTGACCTAGCCCACTCCCACACCTTGTTTCTCAACTCCTTCTCTTTTCAGATTGCAAGCTCTTTTTGTCTAGGGCCCACTTCAACCTTTATATCTGTTACTGGTTGCTATGTATGTTTTTCTGTATGCTCATTGTATAAACCATTTATTTTGCAGAGCTGTAGAATATGTTGGTGATCTAAAAATACATGGTAGTAATAATAATTACAATACAAGTTTTATTTCCTTTCTAACAATTATTGCGTAGAACAAGTGTAAAAAGTGTAAAAAGCCTCGTGGACAAGAGAAAGTGTGTTTTATACCATTTTACATATAAAAGTATCTTATTGGTGATGCGCAAAACTGCCAGAAAATTTGTGAAACAATTTTTGTCGGGAATACTTTAACATGCAAAAAAAATTTGGAGCAAACTACACTTTATGGTCTACCAATAAACAATGTTTCCTTACTTGTTGATACAATCACACCCTACTCTTATCCACTAGGCTACAGCTGTTTTTTCAACAGAAAAAAGACTCCCTGCCAGCGAAACATGGCAGTTTGTGGCAAATCTATACATGGCATATATTTACAAATTCACTAAAGAGTGCAACTTTGCCAGCGTCCGCTTCACTCACATTGCAACACTTTGCCAGGCGTAGATTTGTCAGGACAATGCTAATTCACTAAGTTGCTTCCATGGCGCCGAACGCTGGAGAAGTTGCACTAGTGTTACTTTGTCAAGCAA
>CM044439.1:135938460-135948470 GCA_024363595.1 Xenopus borealis
ACCATGCATTGATTTGAATAAGAGACTAGATTATGAATAGGAGAGACCTAAATAGAAAGAGGAGTAATAAAAAGTAGTCTGAAGCCTTACAGAGCATCTGTTTTTTAGAATTTGGGTCAGCGACCTGGAAAGAGTCTGAAGAAGAAGAAGACAAATAATTTTAAATTATACAAATTAAAAATTGAAGGTCAGTTGAAAAGTTGCTTAGAATTAGCTACTCTATAACCAAAAAAAATTTCTATTTATCTTAGCTTTTTTATAGTTTTGCTCTGGAGAAGCTGTGTATTATGTGAGTACTAGTGATGGGCGAATCTCACCCATTTCGCTTCGCCGAAAAATTCACGAATTTCCAGAGAAACGAGTCGCGCGTAGTTTTTGACGCGCGCCGCGTCAAACGCGTCGTTTCCGTCTTGTCGTTTTCGACTCACACTTGATAAAGGGCCCGTGTTGCTCGAAACATGTCATGTGGTGGCACAAAAAAGGCAAAATAGCAGGTATTCTGCTTGTGACTCCTTCATACACCTTGTATTTGAAGACTTTTACATTTATTTCTGTGTGTCACAATGTATAATAAATCTATATTTTGATTGCTGTACATATAAATATGCTGGGAGGTACAATGCAACAGCATCAGGAGTACTCCAGACTCAAGATTCTTGAGTTAGGCATTTGATGTCCTATAATATGTGTCTACCATGAACTATTGACTCCAAATTAATCCAAGAAGGAATTCTTCATAACTATTATTATACATTAAATACTGGACCTTTCCCCAGACACTTCTAGAAACCTTGTTATAGTAGATGACTATTAGGTAGGCAGTAAGTACAGTATTTTGACCCCCATAATATCATTTGACATGGTTAATCATGGAAGAATTATCTTAAATGTGATATGTGTAACATATTGCAGCATTAAAAATACATCAAGTTTTTAAACCAGACAATTTCAGAATTTCAAGAGGTTTCTGCATTAATTACAACGGGTAACACAGCTCTGTCACACATTTCATTTGACACTAACTCATTTTAACACTACAGTTGAATGCTGAAATGTATGTGTCTGAACCTCACTTAAAGCTGACACCTGCCCTACGTTATACCAGCATCCTCCTTTGATTTCCCCTTCTGTTGTTCTATCTGTATTCATTCTATACCCCTTACTGCTCCTCATTCAGCCTAGCTACCCAGTAATTAAAACAGTCCAGAGAAAGAACTTTCATGTGACCTGAGGCTGAGAGTCAGTAAATTAGCAAACCTTATGGGTTGAAAGAGCAGAGCAGCTCTCTTGTTTGGACTTTGATTATTTCATTTACGGAGTTATGAAACTGTGCAATTTCTTATGCAAAGTAGTAACCAGAACAGGCTCCCTAAAGGGGTGGTTCATGTGGTGTTTATACAAATGGCCTGTAGATGTCACTGTGCACAAGAATTATACAGTGCAAACTTTCCATACAGCTTAAAAGTATTAGAGTTTAAGTTCCTGTTGAAGGGTAATGGCTGCATGAGCCTGCTAATAAAGCACTGTTATACTCTACTCCAGGGGTGTCCAAGCTTTTGGCTTCCCTGGGCCACATTAGAAAAATAAAAATTACCTGGGGCCACACATGAAATACACAAACACTTTGGATTTGCAAAAGTAAAGAAAATACACAAAAAGGAACTGCAATACCAGATGGAGCTATACACTGTGAAACCTAGATATTATATAGACTTATTATTATATTATTATTATTACTAACTTGGCAATAGGCCGATTTCCTCCTCCACCTATATACTTTGCGACATGAGGTTTCTTTGGAAACTGGGCCACATTCACATCCATCCTGAGCCACATGTGGCCTTCTACTCATCCTCGGCTACCAAAACATAACAGTTCACTTTTAGTATGTTATGGATTAGCCAATTCTAAGCAACTTTTTATTTGGTCTTCATTATTTATTTCCTTCTTCTGGCTCTTTGCAGCTTTCAATTGGGGGTCACTCACCCCATCTAAAAAACAAATTTACTTATTCACTTTTTATTACTCATATTTCTATTCAAGCCCTCTCCTATTAATATTGCAGTATGCACAGTAGCAATGTTTTAGGCTGTACCTGTCCCTTTACCAAGCTCATCTTTTTAATCAAAGAACAGGTGGAGTCTGAAACATTGATGTAATGTGCCACTGATTGGAAATATAGATGTCATGAAAATAAGAATTGGCGCTGTTCAATTCTGGAATTTCAGCGGACAGGAGGATTAGGAACTTTCTGTTTAACTTAATTCTAGATAACGGTTTTCATACCTGTAATAACCAAAAGGAACCAAAAAAGGCAAATTCAGGCAATAGCATTTAGAGACAGATTTATAAAGTGTCAAATTTCGAATTCAGGTGAGTTTTTTTTTATTTTAGTAAATTCAACTGAATTTTACAGATCCAAAAACTGGAATTGAATTTGATTTGAAATATAAAAAACTCGATTCAAGTTCACTGAAAAAAACTTGAATGTCAGGAAGGTCAATAAAAATGTAACACACTTGAGACTCACCTTACCATATCAGTCTCTATTTTTTTAACTTTTGTATTTAAGAGACCTGGCATGTCATAGTGGCACAATGGCTTATGAAACCCATACATCACCGTGGTAGGTTAACCTGGTAGGTTAGTAATATATTGTATTTTTAGTATACAGTAAAGAAAGACTTGAGAAAGAGAGATGTGGCATCAAAGGCGTTAAAGAAAACTCCAAGCAGCAGCACCTACTTTAGATAATGGTTATTCTAAAAACACAAAGAACTTTTTATGTGCTGTATCCTTATTTGGCATTCAATCATCCATTATTCTTCAGAGACAGATTTCAAAGTAATTGCTCCTCCAACCGACTCAGAATGGTTTTATTTTAGATCAGGCTGCCGAGTGAGAGTTCTGATTGACACGTGCACTGCAGATTGAGATTGCAGAAGATTCTGCCTCTTCTTTATTCTTTAGTTATGAACATTGAACTGTAATTTTTAGTCATTTATACGGGATCATTTTCTTTTTTAATTCAACAAAAACAGTTGACCAAAGCCTTCTGATCTGAAGCCTAGCATTAACCCCGCTGTGTTAAAAGGCTGAGCTGGAGAAAAGGATTTTTCATGTACAGCACAATATTAAACTTTGGCAAATGGGTTGAAATTCATATTTACTGCTGTGATGTTGATTGAGTGCTGTGAGCTATAACACTGAAATATATCAAACTGGTTGCCATTCACGGTGACCAATATATAGGGAATAATGTTTCTCCTATTGTAAACTCTAAGGATATTACAAGATGCTTACAAGATCCATGACCATATAAATGCACAAGACCAAAGGCTGAGTACTTTTATATAACTATGAGGTTGCTTTTGATATTCATATTTCATATTTCACAAGAGGGGTACAGTATGTTGTAATACAATAAATCATGT
Source organism: Xenopus borealis (assembly GCA_024363595.1). Taxonomy (NCBI): domain Eukaryota; kingdom Metazoa; phylum Chordata; class Amphibia; order Anura; family Pipidae; genus Xenopus; species Xenopus borealis. The sequence goes on from CM044439.1 coordinate 135,941,895, forward strand.
CATACTAATTACATTGTGTAATGAGAGGGATGTTTGATCAAGAATGGCTCATGGTAATACCCAGTAGCTTCTTGTATGATACAGGCATTGACCCCAAAATACTTATACTCCAAGCAATCTTACTCTTGCATAATGAAGCTTTGTCGAAGAAGAAGTTAATCAAGATTGATGTTCAATAACCTAATACTGGTTCTTTGTACCATTGGACCTAATACTGGTTCTTTTTATGACTTTTTGGAAATTTCTAGATGTTCTCATAAGTATTCTCTAATATGTTTATGATTTCTGAAGCCCTTATCAGACTCTTCTTTATTGTAGCTAGGGGCACAATATGCTATTCAGCTACTAGATAGCTAGATAAAATCTCTGCTTCGGATGTTGGGAGTCTGGCCAGATCCTGATAAGCGTATGGGAATCAGGATCTGTTATGAACCAAATCATTATATCTTCTTTATTGACTACATCACTAAATGAGCTCATTGTTAGCAAGTCTAGAAAAACTGGGGATCTCCATCCAGTTAGTTGAGATCTCGCCTGTGGGGTTAACCCGTGCTGCCACAGGACCTCCATGCTCCGTTTGAGACCTTCCATCTGTGGACTGTTTGGGAGATCCCAGTCTTGGTTGCAGAAGGGGTGGGGATTGCTCATTTGCTCATTCGGTAATGTATTTCTTTTTCATTCTATGTATGTAATAAACCTTTGCTCATATATAGCTAGTGTATTTGAATTAATTCTGCGAGACTCATAGAACCACAATTAAAACACATCGTTATGCACTAGTTATACCTGTTGACACCGCTAAGCACCATTTTAGTCAGGTATATTATAATCGCTAAAATACAACCTTATAAATGGCAAATACGATTATCAGTTTTAATTATTACTCAGTGATACCTCTTGGAGTGACTTAAAGGGGGTTGTCCGCCTTTTCATTAACTTAAATTATGAAATAAAGTGTGTTATTATTTGACAAGCTGCAATTGGTCTTATTTTTATTATTGGTGGTATTTTAAAATAAGATGACTTAAAAAACAGGGAGCAGTTGCAGTGAGAGACTAATATATGAATAGGAGAAGGGCTGTATGGCAAATAAAAGTAACAATAACTGCAAAAACTGGAAAGATTTAAAAAAACTAAAAAAATATGAATTAAATTTGCTTAGAATTAGCCATTCTTTAATATACTAAAAGCTAACTTTTAAACCACCCCTTTAGACTGTGTTATTATAAGAAATAACGCACCACATGGATGAGTATGACAAGTAGAATTTCTGGAGGCTGCAGAGTAGTTGCTTGATTCCAGCACTGGACCATCTCTCCTATTCTTCAAAAAATGAACCATCCTGGGGTATTTTTCTTCTAAATAATTTGCCAATATATTCTTCTGCTTTCCCAGGCATTCCCTATGCTGCCTTGGGTAAGTGCATGCATAGTACAGGGCTCCATAGCCCAAGCCTGAAGAAGAGGAATGCCAGTAAGCATAATATTTTGGCATCTTCAAGTGGTCTTCTGCCTTAATATAATCTGAAACTCCTTGCAGAATTCTTATATCTCTATATTATAACATGGCTACATTCTTCCCTCTAGAGATTGTATTTATTAAGAGTTGATCTTATACAGGTATAGGACCTATTATCCAGAATGCTTGGGACCTGAGGTTTTCCAGATAAGAGATCTTTCGTTAATTTGGATCACTACAGCTTGAGTCTACTAAAAATCATTTAAACGTTAAATAAACTCTATAGGATTGTTTTGCCACCAATATAGATTTATGCTGCTTTGTTAGGATCAAGGATAAGGTTACAATAGGGAAAAAAGGATATTTTTAAAAAACAATTTGCTTAAATTGTAATCGATGAAAGAAGACTTTCCCATAATTAATATCTGGATGATGGCTTTCTGGATAAGGGATCCCAAAGCTGTACTTGTCATGATGGGAAAATGTCCCAGGCTTATGAAAGATAGACCCCAGCTCCTTATACAGATACAGTCACTTGGATTTGTAAGTTAAATGCGTCGTGACTCAGGGCTAATTGAAGAAACTGTGTTATCTAAAGTTATCTTAACTCATTTAATGCATTTAACCTTTTCATTAGCATACCAAAGCACCATTGTTTTCAATGGTGAACTCTTTAATTGGATGGGATGCTGTGACACAATATTCTGTGATAAGTGGGATAAATGGGATAGATGAGTTAAGTCACGACACATTTAACTTACAAATCCAAGTGACTGCATCTGTACCTCTGTCATGTTCTGGCCACTTGTACACAAACACCTTCAAACTTTACATATTGTAAGAGATGATACACTCCCTGCCACCAAACTATAAGTGTATTGAAACATGCATTTGAGTTCCAAAACCTCTATAATAAGATAACTTCATGCTGAACTCTTGCATCCTAATGTTTAACAGTAGGAGGTTCATTATCTATTTTATATTAATAGTTCTGGGCCACCGCTGACTAAATCACTAGCAGTTTTAATGCAACACACGAAAGAAGAATATAAATATGAAGAAGTACTGTATAATCCAATTTATACAGAGAAGGCGCTCTATTAATTAATTAATTAATTAATTAATTAATTAATTGCATGAATTCATTCTAATAATCTTATATACAAGATGACAATTATGCCCCAGATTTGCAACCCTAGAGTCAATATGATCTTCAGAGCAATGGCACACAGGTAATTTCAAGTATTTCGTCTCCCCAGAAATTGGAAGCTTCATAGACTGAGGCAAACACTTGAAATTGCACCCCATTTACTGATATAGCAATAGTTCTACAATTTCCATGTTGACAATTTGCCCTTGTGCTGGCACATGGGCTCACCAGGGCTGCAATCTGAAGGGTCCCCCTTGCAACCACCCATATTCCCCTGCCCATGTAGCGATGCACGCCTTGTACCTTTGTGCTCCTTGACTGCTGTGATCAGGTGGCTGTAAATGGGTGGGGGAGCATTGGGCGCATGCATAGCAAGTGGGTCTGGGCCAGAGGGGGCCAATAAAGGTCGGGCCCACCGTGTTTTTTTCATGATCTGTTCCCTAAATTCAGAACAAGTGCTAGACTCCCAGTCACAATTCAATCTTCTGTCTTTTGCAGCCGCCTTTGGCTTCGAGAGGAGCCCTCAGCTACTCAGATGCTGCCAGGTCTTAATTTCAGAGGAGAAAAGCAAGCATTCTGAACAAGCAAAGGGGTAAATTCATTGCCAAGTTTAGGACAGAAAGCAACACCAACTTCTCAAGGAGTAGACAATATAGTGAGGTCAGACAGGCCGGGGGCAAGACAGGCAGAGTTGGGGTCAGTACAGGCAGAGTTCAGGCAAGGTTGGACAGGCTGGGTCAGTACAGGCAGAGTTCAAAGAATAGTCAGTCAGGCAAAGGTTGGGATTGACAGAGTTCAGCAAAGTCAGAGAGGCACGGATCAAAACCATATCAGAATCAGACAAAAAGCACACCCAGGAACTATTAGAATAGAACCTAACAATGAGACTTTAAGCCAGAGGCCCTTTCAGATTTAAAACTTTTGTGCCGAAATGTGATGACATCGCATGTCCAGCTTGTAAAACCAGGAAGTGCTCAATGCGTGCCCCCTAGGAGAGCCTGTACTCACAGGAAAGGATTATCGATGCAGGATTTACAATTGGCTGTCATGTGTGGATTTTGAACTATTTACATTTTTTTTGTGTTCTTCAACGCTTAAGTGTAGAACTTCAACCACTATCTGAATACTGGGAACCAATAACCCTAGTAACCAGGCAAGAGGAATGGAAGACTTCCATTGACAGGGTCAGTGACCCCCAAACATCAGTATTTTTGCCAAACCAGGAACCCCTAATAATTGAAAATCATACAAAATAAATAATGAACACAACTTGAAAATGTATGTAGAATAGATAAAAGTTAGAAAAGAGGTGAGCATCCCCTTTAGATATGGGTTTCTATAGACCCAGCCCAAAAAGGATTGGGATTTACAACATTGCAATATAGGAAATCTCTACCTAAATACTATTTATAAAGAAAAAAATTCTAAGCAACTTTTCAATAAACATACAGGAGGTTATTTATTTAAGTCCCAATGACAAAAATTCAACACATTTGAATTTTATTTATACCCTAAGGCTGCAAAAAAATTATTTGCTATCTCAGACCTGCTGAGTAAGTCAATGGGAGCAGTCCCTATACTATTTGGAAGTTTCTGTGGTCTGCTCTGGATTTAGCCTGAAAATCCAACAATTTGGGGCTTTTCAGGCAAAAATCCCCAAAAAATTGTTGTTTTTCGGGAAAAAAATAAAAAAATAGTACGATTCGGATTTTCACTTGCTTTTATTGAGTGTTTCTCTTATCCGATAAAATCATGCTTTTTCTTTATTAATAATAATAAAAAATAAAGTAAAATTTTGGAATTTGTTTTCAATAAAATAATCAGAAAATTTCAGATTTTGATAAATAATCACTGTAAACCAGTGTTAATCTTTTAGGCTCCCCGTAGGTATTAGAATGACTTACCTTAGATTGGAACAGTTTGTTTTCTACTATAAGTTTGGATTTAAGGGTAGAACTACACGGCCGATTTACATGCGTTCCGACGTGACACCCGAAATTCTAATGTCATTAATAGGAATGTCGCATGTAGATGCTGATCAGACACGACTGTTGGATGCAGAGGCTGCATGCAGTCATTCAGTCGTGCAGTGGTTCTATCTGCGACATTTCTATATGTCGGTTGAAATTGGGCCGTGTAGTTCTACCCTTACTCTACTGCATCTGGCTACAAGGGAACCCTGGCAAAAAGATCACCAGCATCAGCTACATTGTTCAGGAGTCAGAGTCAGTAGTTCAGAGAATGGAAAAAGGAAAAGAAATATTGATTTCACTAGCAATCACATTTTCAAATAATTATAAGCACTGATTGCAATGAATGTCTTGTTTCGAATGACATCCTCTTATATCATGCAAAACACTGTTTGTAGACTGAGATCCCCTTTAAATCCAATGGCAGCAGCAGTGCACAGGCATCTGAAACCTGAACACTAGCTTTAATGATGCAGATGTAGTGTAAAACAAGATAGACAGATCCACATGATGTTTCACATGAAACAATTACAGCAAACATCAAGTGCTCAAATTAGGTAATTAATCAGCTCAATCCAGGTGCTAATAGGAAGATGACTGCTAAATTATATAGCATATAGCAGTGTTTCAGCATGAAAGCTGCAGCAGTTGGAAAGCAGTGCATCTATCACTCACAGCTAAGTCTGCTATAAAGGCAGCAGAGCAATGGTTGCATTCTGCAAATCCTCTGTATTAGTTCACATAATCTCTTGCCAGAAACTGACCATTAGGAATGAATCTCTTGCAGATGTTTGTAGCCTTCATAGGAAAAAGCACTAATCAAAAACCCTAAAAGGTTTCCAGGGACTAATGGTTATTCCACACTTCGGGTTCTTAGGACCACAATCCTACCAGGGAAACCACAGATAAAAACACAAGCTCTGCACATGATATTGAAAGCCTCTGATTGGCCTATGCTAATAAAGTATTAAACCAGAAAAGAAGGGTTACAGATCATAATATAATATCAGCAATCAGATCTTGTTATAAAATTGTAATAGGATGCAACTGTAACCAGACCTGTAAAATGTAACAGATGTATAAATGCTTCTTCAGACCAACCTTATTGATCGGTGCTCCAGAACTCCCTCAGATCCTCACTCAAATAATGTTTGCTATAATTTACATGCAATTCTTGATTTAACATGTGTATTGGTGCACACTTTACTTGTAGCGATGGGCAAATTTATTCACCTGGCTCAATTCACTGCAAATTACGGTAAAAAAAAAAGAACCCCTGGCATGTATTTTGGATGCCGGGGTCCAAAAAATGGTCGCCGGTGTCCAAAAAAAAACGCACCCGGCATTCAAAACTGGAAACCCGCGTCCATTTTGCTGCCCACGTCCATTTGTGCGCTGGCAAATTTTCCCTGGGAAGTGAAACGCCAGAAATTCGCCCATCACTGTTCATTTGCGATAGATGCTACTTAGACTGAGGCTGCTTTTTTACTATAATTATGGGGTAAAAAGCTGTAATGCGGTCAAAAAAACACTTTGCATGCTCCATATCTGTAAAGAGCGTGCTAAGATTTCTAGAAAATAAGGCAGCACAACAATAAGACTACAATGAACCATGGTCTCATATACTCAATAAAAATATGTTTGTATGTTGAAGCTAAAGCTGGCCATAGATGTAATGATTACGATCTTTCTTGGTAAAAGATCTTTCCAAGAAAGATAATTCATTACAACACACACACACATAGAGCTAAATCGTCAGATATACAGGTAGAAAAAATAAAATTCTACCTGTATCTGATGATTCAGCTCTAAATAGTGGCTGATGTTTGGGTGCCTTCAAAGGCACCTGATCAAATTTTTCTGTCCAGCCCAATCAACTAGCCGACCGATATCCAAGTCTTCTGCCAATATTGGTCAGCTCATTTCCCACCATACATGCAAAATGTGCAGCCTTTTCATGATTTGTAATGGTTTGGAACAGTTCCCTAAGCCTAGCCC
>CM044439.1:135949673-135961506 GCA_024363595.1 Xenopus borealis
CCCTGCTAACGAGCTATGGCTGCTTTGGGTTGGTATAAAACCCCAAAACATATGCAACAGTTCTAGCTTACTTATTTGCTAAGATTTAGTTCTCCCAAATTGCCAGCTTGATCTCCCTGCAGGAATGTCACATTTTTCAATAGAATTAATCATCATTCATAGTTTTGTGTCATTAACACCAGGCCTGGACTGACAATCTGTGGGTTCTGGCAAATGCCAGAGGGGCTGCTATTAATTGCCATAGAAAGTCAGTATTTATTGGGCTGGTGGGGACTGTTTGGGCCTCTGTGTACCTGAAATGCCAGGGCCTATTTCAATTCTCAGTCCGGACGTGATTAACACTGATACATTGCGTACAAAACCATCCCAAACTCATTAATGAACAAATTGAATATAAGCGGGCCCAAAATAAAAACCCTATGGGACCCCCCCAAGCACATTATGTAAGCAGAAATGTTATCATTGACAACCGCCATCTGACCAACATTAGTAAGATCAACAGACCTGTGCTTCAAAGGCAAACGTCTATGAGGCACCGTTTAGCATAATGCAAGTAAATCACGTCAGATTCACCGACTGCGGTAATTCTGTGCATATCTGTGCCTGTTAATCCATCATGAGACGCGGTGTTAGCGCTCGTCATCATATCTTGATTAACACTGAACAGATTTAAATGACACTGTAGTGTAGCACAAGTGCAAATGTCTGACAGCAGTTATAAAAATATAACATTGTAATAAGCAACTCGCGAGTCAAATTCACAGAAACAGCTAATTATAATATTATAAAGTCACACAAAAAGTGTATTTTTTTTCTCACTACTGCAAAAGATGTACAGTCTCAAGAAAGTACTTTGTGCACCTCCATTCAGTCAAATTTGCATAATCATTATCATTAAAACCTAAATAGAACTAATTAGTGTATTGCACACAGTGCTATTTTTTTTCTCACAGTGAGAAGCCACTAAGATGAATTTTCCCCTGGGAGAATAAGCTATAATACATTGATATATCTGTCAGCCCCTTGCAGTTGTATTGCTCTACTAACAAACTGAACGGTGTGACTAACCTATTGACACCATTATGTATTAACTGTTTCAGTCAATGTTGTCTTATAGCTTTTGTATGTTTCCTTAAAGTCTTCTCACCCAGCATAATATCTGAACAATAACTGTACCAGTGTATTATCTGAAAGGGAGTGATGTGTATTTGTATAGCCTTTATATATTTACACATATAGGTATGGGACCTGCTATCCAGAATGCTTGGGACCTGGGGTGTTCTTGATAGAGGATCTTTCTGTAATTTGGATCTTCATATCTTAATTCTACTAGAAAATCATGCAAACATTAAAGGGGAACTATCGTGAAAATGAAAATTGAATATAAGCTTCATCATACTGGAATAGAATCATTGTCATTGCAATCAATTAAATATTCAGCATAATTTCTGAAACAATCAAGTTTATGTTCGCTATCCCTCTCTCAGCATCTGTTTCTCTTCATTCTTTCTTCATACAGGATTGCATTTAAATCCAATATATCTTATAGGGGGGCTTCCTTTCCTAGCATATGTATTAGAGCTCAAATAACTGATTCAAGTACAAACAAAATCTAACAAAATAACTGCCTTTTGCATAAATTCTGCATGTAGAGAGACATGATGTCTGGGGATTTTAATAGAGTGAACTCTAATACATCTTCTAGGCAAAAGGAGAGACCCTATAAGATTTATTGGATCTAACTGGATCAGATAAAGCTTATATTAAATTTTCATTTTTGTGATAGTTCCCTTTTAAATAAACCCAATAGACCGGTTTTGCTTCCAATAAGGATTAATTATATCTTAGTTTGGATCAAGTACAAGGTACTGTTTTATTATTACAGAGGAAAAAGGAAATCATGTTAAAAAACCTGAATTTATTTAAATAAAATGAAGTCTTTGGGAGATGGCCTTTCCATAATTTGGAGCTTTCTGAATAACGGGTTTCCGGATAATGTATCCCATACCTGTAAATGCCTTTTAATTTAGGTGTTTATTTCAGTCTATGGGGCAACTTTGTCTCTCTCTTCCAAAGCACTATGCCTCGTGTTCAAGATGAGTACAATGAATATGGCTTGTGCTGAACATACTTTTCACCTGTTGTTTTAAGAAAAATCTATACTTATTTTATTTCTTGAGCAAACAGGGAAATTAATTTACCAGCACACATATAAACAGGAGTTAATTATAAGGAGATTATCTGTGAACTTGGGATCAGATTGCTTACCTAACAAGGATGGAGAAAATACTAATTCCATTTTTGGATGCCGGCGCACATTGCCGGCATCGGAAAAATGGTACCGGTGTCCAAAAATGGATGCCCGCGTCCAAAATGAGATGCCATCAAATTTTCGCCAACCAAATTTTTCGCAAATTTATTTGCCAACGGTAAATCATGGGAATTCGTTTGCGAATTCGCCCCAGGCGAATAAATTCGCCCATCACTAATGATTACTACATGGAAACACAGAAACAAGTGCAATTAGCTCCATAATTTAATAGTCAGCCCTGTAGCATGTGCTTATATTACAGACTAACCTCATTTTCTGCTGGATAATTAGTGAAGACCTCTAAGCTTAGCTTCTTAACAGCTGCTCAGAGCCCACTGAGCATGTGAGTGTCACAGACACTTTCCAAGATGGTGACCCCCTGTGACAAGATTGAAGTTCTGGATCATTGCTGTTATTGACAGGCTGAAACTTTAGGCTGGTGCAATAAGCTAATTACATAAAACATGGCATTTATAGCCATATTCATTTTTAAGTTATCCTTCAAGTATGATTACAGAGCCAGGTTGGTATCACTATAACTTATGTACACTTTCCTTTTTTGGTTGACCAAATATGGCTATTTCTTTTTAGTATCTAAAAGTGAACTGTTTGCTAAGCAAAGCTGACTGTTGATTCCTATCTTGCCTATAGTATGACGATTACCTTGGAGGATTTGGAACCAATTAGTTTTGCATCCATGATGAACTGATATGGAATTTGCAAGTCCTTGAAGTGGGATCTTGCTCTGCATAACAGTTTAATCAGTTGCAGCTTTAAGAGCTTTACATTTAGGGGCAAATTTACTATTATTCCCAGAAATTAGCTCAACCAAATTCGCAATTTGAATGCTTATCGAATTGTTTTAGGCTATCATTTTGCTTGCAATACTATTTCTCGATGAATTCGTACCGATCGTTTGATTTCACGAAAAAAAATCATGAAATTTCATTTGAGCGAACGCTCCAATCCCATAGGCTTCTATTACAATTCGGTAGGTTCAATCTGGCAGTCGAATAACTTTAAAATTTTGATTCCTTCGATCATCGAATGATCGAATTATCGAATATCCAATCTATTCGATCTAGTCCATATTCGATGATCGAAGAGGCCAAATTAGCATATGTGATTTCACAAAAAATTTGTTCGATCGGTATTCGATCGAATTCGATCGAACTTCGATCATTTCACGTGAATTTCGTAAATCGGCCCCCTAGTCTACAGTTAAAATTAGTTTGTTTAGCACCTTGGTACTTTAAAGAGAAATGTCACCAAGAGTTTTAATATTATCTGAATTAAAATTATACTGTCACAGTTAGTGGCGCAGCTAGAAATTATTGGGAGCCTCCTCCACCAAAAAACTTTTATAGGATAAAGCCTTAAATCAGTCAATATCCTTACCATAGTCCAATCCTGATTCCGTGCGCTCATGTTCTTGACCTGTTTACTCTAAAATTACCTTCATTGTATTAATGGGGTTACAACACCCAAAGATACAATGCAGTGGAACATTTTTGACACCGCCAATAATTAAATCTATAACCAGGTGTAAGGGGTAGACTATTTGTACACCAGTAAGATGTTGCCCACTGGAGTTGAATAATACATCTAACAACTATTTAGGCAGGATAGTCATAAAAAGGGATGTGCTTACCAGATAGTGGGTAGGCGCATGATGGTCAAAGCATTTGGACCAAAATCAGGTGGGCACAAGGGAGACAGTCTTGCTACTGTCCAGGCTGTGCTGCACTTTCCCCCTCAAGCAGGTGTTATAGCAGGATATAGCGGATAAGCCGAAGGGAGCAGAAGCCACTGAAGGTAGCTGAAGCCAAATCAACTGAACGGAGCCACTCTAGCTACCAAAGGGAACCAAAGCTACTGAAGAAAGCCAAAGAAGCTGCAATTGCCCCACAGAGCGAATAAGCCGAACTTTAAAGGGCAGTTCTACTGAACACCAATGGTCTTTTTTTTAATTAAACCCCTATTCATCAATTTTTTTAAAAACATCTATGGGCCCCCAGCCACCAATGTGTTTTTTTTTTTTTTTTAAGGTGTAAGGGGGGACCCTGGCCATCAATAGGTTTTTGTAACCTTGTAAGGGAGAACCTGGCCACCAATGGATTTTTAGCACTTATGTCTGTGTGGGGTGTGCTGGGCCTGGGGTGGACCCTTGGTGGGGGATGGGGGCTCCCTGATTTCTACTGGAGGTTTAGACCAAGATAAAAATGGTATTAATAAAACTTTTGTAAATATATAATGGCAGTAGCCCTTTAAAAATGAACCTTAAAAGTTGTCCTGATAATGTAAGTCTTGTTGGACTGCTTAATATCTGACAATCTGCTTAATAATTCAGCTTCAGTCTCACATATAATGTAGAAAAAGGTTTGAAATAACATTACAATCAGTTATTGAATTGTTTATGCTAAAAGAATATTATTTGTTTTTTTTTTTCATAATTTTCTCAAATTGTTGTCCTGGAAACATTATAGTACTGCCAAGTTCATTTGGGGGGAAAAGCCTTCACGGGAAGGAGTTAGTAATCCCTTCAAGGTGCTCGAAAACTTGGATGCTCTTCATGTTATATTAGGGGAACGTAAAATTAGACATAAATTAGATCTTACTCCATAATTTAATCTGTTGAAAAAAGAAAACATGAATTTCCTTTTAGAGGTCAAAGATAAAGCAATGACTTAATCTGCACATGACCAGCATTGCAAATCTCTTTGGTAGTTAACACTTTCAACCATTGAGTTAAGGTTCTGCAATGTTAGTTAGGAGATTTTCTTGGGCATTAGTTATTAAAAAGGTACAGATATTGGTTCCCTTATTCGAAAGCTTACATATCCATATCCATAATAAAACAGTAAACTGAAAAAATCTGTATTGGTGACAAAACAATCATGTTTGGATTATTTAATGTTTAATGCAGGCTTAAGGCATGGGGATCCAAATTATAGAAAGATTGCTTATTTGGAAAACCCCATGTCATTTGTTTTAGTAAATTTTCCAACTACATACATAGTTCTTCATTATTTGTGTTTGCCAGTAAAAATATTTGTATGGTATATTTTAATGTTGCTGTCTCTATAAGATACATAGTTATGTAATCTTATGAGAAGTGCTCGGTATACTTATGGGATGTTTTATCCTGGTACCTTTATTTTAAATGGATGCTGCAAAAATACAAACTTTGAGATGATTTTCTGAAAATGTATATTTTATTTACTTTTCCATTGTCCGGAACCCTGTTGTCCAAAAAGCTCAGAATTTTTTTCTAATTATAATACAGTACATTGTACTTGATCCAAACTAAGAAAAAATTTATGCTTATTGTAAGTGTAGCGCTATAGTAAACTGGTGTGACAGGAATCAGTTATAGCTACTCAAATGGTATTAAACCACGAATGAAACTCTCTTTCTCAGGGATGAGCCCTCACAGCGGGGTGGAGGAAGGATATAGTTGAACTGTAATCATGTGCAATAAGCACAATAAGTTGGGCGCCAGTGATTCTTTATGCTTAACCAAAAACAGCATTTATTGAACAGCAGAGCAATGGAAACAATCACCACATTGGAGTATAAAGCATCTCATACAGTTACACGGCATAAGAACAGAGCACACAGCATAAATACAGAACACACAGCATAAAGGAGCACATACTCACAGCACCATACATGGGCTGGATCCCTTCAGGCAAGGGGTCATGTCAGCAGTAGTTGAGCTTTGAATGTGAACAGATATACAATAGATTTCATCCGTTGTACTAAGTGGAACCTAAGGGGAAACCCTATCCCTAGGTCTGTACACTTAGTCCCTATTTCTGGGTTATTAATACCCGGGGATCTTAATCCCTCTAATTCTCCTGTTGGAGCGTGAGCTGCTAAACTAGCTACCTTTCTATCACTCCTAGAGTGATCTATGACAGAGTATAGCTGTACTTTACTAGGGCCTTTGCGCCTAGGGATCATGCCCATTCCCTTCCAGCCTGCAAGGTTGGGCTAAAGCAATGAACCCTGACCGCATGGTTCCCATAACCTTTATACTTTTACACAGTGCCACCTTGTGTACACTGTGAGAACTACAGGGGTTACATAAGCACCAAGGTCCCCATTCGTGCAAAGCAAAATTTGTTCGCACAAAGGCATCATTTTTTGCATTGCTAATAGTTTTTCCATTATGGACTTTTATTACATTCCCCCATCAGTGCCTTAGGTACGGTTTATCATCTATCTATCTATCTATCTATCTATCTATCTATCTAGCTAACTATCTATCTAACTATCTATGTATCATCTGTTTATAATCTATATGTGTGTCTCTACAAGTAATTTTTATTTATAGTGTTAGGGTTGCGCCTCAACTTAAAGGTGTTTTGATTATTTTTTATGTACATTTATACAATATAAAATAACATCTCTTTCTCCCTTCCAGGAGTTGCCTATACACCCTTTCATATTTGTTTAATTAACGTAACAATAATTCCTGTTTCACATAAAGCAAGCTGCTTGGCTCTGTGCACTGTTTACAAGATAATAAAGTGCTTCCCGTCTCCTCAGTGCATTAGGAGAGGCATCTGAATCCTCTCACCCACAGTGCTAAATAAAATGCTTAATAATCTTTAAAGTTACCCACAGTGCCTTTTCCTGCCAGTTTGCAGGATGTTGTAAAATGTTACAGTGCCTAATTGGGGTACTCCTCACACCTCTCAGCACATAAAAGGGAACCTTTACCAGAAGTTCCTTTAATTGAAGTTGCATGGAGTTCTGATTTAATTGTATACTTTCCAAACAATTAAGAATGTTAATTGCCTGAAAAAACTGATTTCTCCAACTTATTTCTTTTGTAATATATTTGACAACTGTTGAAAATAAACGTGCATCGCATTTGTGACTAAAGTCGCATCTCCCCAAGTTTGAAAACAGGAATTTAATCTCAATTATTTTTTTCAATGTGCTTATTTCTAATGTAAAAAAACTCTGTTAGAAAAATTGCATTTATTATACTATGTTTCCTGTAAAAATTGGTTTTGTAATGAGAGGAAAGAATGGCCAAATTGGGGATGTTCACGCTGGAGAAGAAGCGCTTAAGGGGTGATATGATAACTATGTATAAATATATAAGGGAATCATATAATAATCTCTCTAATGATTTATTCACCAGTAGGTCTTTCCAGATGACACGAGGTCACCCATTCCGTTTAGAAGAAAAGAGGTTCCGCCTAAATATTCGGAAGGGGTTTTTTACAGTGAGAGCTGTGAAGATGTGGAATTTTCTCCCTGAATCAGTTGTACAGGCTGATACATTAGATAGCTTTAAGAAGGGGTTGGATGGCTTTTTAGCAAGTGAGGGAATACAGGGTTATGGAAGATAGCTCATTATACAAGTCCGATTGCCTTTTGGAGTCAGGAAGGAATTTTTTCCCCTTCTGAGGCAAATTGGAGAGGCTTAGGATGGGGTTTTTTGCCTTCCTCTAGATCAACTAGCAGTTAGGCAGTTAAAATTATAAAAAAAAAAGGTTAAAAAAAAAAAAGGTTGAACTTGATGGACGTGAGTCTTTTTTCAGCCTAACTTACTATGATATTTGTCAACAATTTTACTCATTGAAAAGGAGATCCCCAAACTTTGAATGGCCACAGTAGTGACATGGGCGTCACTGCCAATATGTTTTTCTTCTACAAATTGCTGGAAGGAATTCTTTTTTGGCACAACTGTAACTTTGAATAATTATCTCTGTCAAGAGAAAGTTGGTCAGTGTCAAGGCATGGCATCCAGATTTGTTATGTGGACTAAGGAGGAGGAAAGTGCAAAATTTTGTCACCTCATCCAGATCCGCAACAAAATTAGCTTTTTCCTGAATGGTGTAAATTTTTAGCAACACTAGAATTGTGCCATTCCAAAAAAAAACAAATCATGCATTTTCATTCAGGTAAAAAATTGAAGAAAAAATGCCCATTGACTGCAATGCATTTGGTGCAAGAAAAAACACCCAATGACAAAGGAAAGATACAAGAAAACCCCATTAACTTGTGCATTTGGTACAAGAAAAAGAGAAAAAAAGTATGCCCACTGATTATAACATATTTGGTGCAAGAAAGAATGCCCAAATGACGCCATTGTATTTGTGAAACAATGTTTAGTGGCTCTTTTAAAATTTCACAAATGTTTGGTGAAGCAAAATTGAGAAGTTTTGCTTTTTGCTACCAAAGAGGTAATGGCCAACAAACTTCATTAGGCACACAGTAGGCAAGCTAGGTAAAGGTAGACAGGCAAAAAAAAACCAACAGCAAGTTGCCAAGGGGATAAAAAAGTTCTTTGTCAGAGCTAGTGCAGAAATCAGGGCAGGTAAGATATAAGGAAGTAGAATGACTGCCCACACTTGATACCAGTAGGAAAACTGTAAATCAGACAATTAAGTCATAAGGTCTAGCTCTCACTTCCTGATTGAGGAGCCACATACAGTATAGTAAAATGTAATCTGATTGAGCAACAGAGGAAGCAAAGCATAAAAAGTATTAATGCAATTCCACATTTATAAATGCAGAAAGTAACATTTTGTCTAACAATAGAAAATGACAATCCTGGGAACTTACAAAACATATTCATTGCCTAAAAGTGTTATTTTTTGATATAACAGCTATTAAAACAGTATCAGTCATTGCCTTGCAGAAGTCAGCTGATTAACAGCCCTGTGAAGAATCATGTAAAGCATTGTAGGAAGTAAACTCTTGGTTGAAGAACTTCTGCGGCATTGTTTAGCAGCAGTGCAGCCGAGTAGAAAGACAAGAACAGTGCTTATTTCTGTTAAGGTCTGCAGAATGTTATTCTGTCTCAACTGCTGTTTTAGCAATAAAAAGTAACAGTATTTAGCTTAATATGGGGGTATTTACAGGTTTTTACATTTCAGGAACTTCCAAGGCAGAGCATATGTTCAATTTATCTCAGTAGTTGGTGACCCTTTATAGAGTATTATGCATTGCTGTATTAGGTACTAACCCAATGTAAAAGAGGTTAAACGAGAACCAAACCCTTGTTCATAAAAAACCCTTACCCTACATAGTCCCCGCCGCTCCCCCAAACACTTGATGCAAACATAGGTATATGTATGGTAGGGTTTTTTATGAATAAGGGTTTGGTTCTCCTTTAAGGAAAACATTATGCATTCGAACTGTATTGCCAAAACAAAAATCAGTTGTTAAGAAGCAATACTCACTAGACTAACTAACTAAAGCTTGTAAAAAGTGCAAATACCCAGTGCAAAATTGTACATTACTCATTGCAGCATATCATTCAAGGCAGTTGGGTAGTTCATTCATGTGTGAAACAGAAATTAAAGTGGATGCAATCTGACACTTTTCTTGCACCTAGCTCCCTGTAAAAGTTCCCAAATTGTCACAGAAATTCCCATTTTGTTTCTGCCCTCCAAAATGGATGGATATAGTGCTATCTGCTTTTGGCAGCCCTTTATTTAAGATAGTAGGGTGGCATTTAGGGAGTGGTCATTCTTCCGAGAAGGTGAAGATAGTAGAGGTCTCCTCAAGTACAGGCACTAGGTGCCTTAGCCAGACAGGGCTAGTGCGAATGGGTAGCTAGTTGTACTTGGTGCATCTGTAAACCTGCAAGGAGTGGAATTTGGACCCACAAGTAACCATAAAGGAAAAATGAGAACTATTGTTGACAAAAGATTCCTGTTTGAGTTACATCTCTCTGTACTGTGCCTTTAAGTGTTGGACAGGGCCCTTACAAACACAAAGGGGTGCACTTTTGTTTATTTCTGTCTGTAGTCACAGAAAATGATCCATTTTGCCTTTCTGCAGTTGTATACAGAGCTACACAATTCGGCATTCACCAAATACATTGGGGGAGCTACTGGTGGCTGTTACTGGCACTCTGAATTAAGAGTATTGCTACACTGTAACTCACTTTAATTTGAAATCTGAAAAAGTGTGCGTTAAAAAAACACAGAAGAAAATGCTAAGAAAACACTTCATTTGTGTGAAAAGTTACATGATAGCGTGTTTTTTATTATATTAAGGTGTAATGTAATTTTGGGACTCAGAATACAGCCTTTTTAAAGAAACTGTGGAAAAAATTGGAAATAACTCCATTATAAAGGTTATTATCACAGCAGGATGGCTATGTGCTCTCTCGCCCAGTTGCTTTGTGGAATTTACTGCTGAATCCAGAGGAGGCGTTGGAACTCAGCTTGGAAGCATAACAAAGGAAAGCCAGAATCTATTTACCTGTATAGGCTGAGCATGAATATGAAGTGTTCTAAAAATCTGTATGAGGGCTGTTACCTCTATAACAGTGCATGTGGGGCTCCGTTCCAGGTTTGACAGGCTATGCCTGAAATGCATTTATGGTGGGCATCTATTATCGCAATTCTCTAACAGCATGGGGAAAAGAAACAAACGCCAGGCTGTGGAAATCATTTCATCCCTTGCCGGAAATGAAATACCCTTCTACTATTTCTGCTTATTCTTCCCATAGATTCAGGCTATTTTGGCTGTTAAATCAATAAAATGGCTTTTTTATGCAGATGTGATGTGCCAGGTGGATAGTAATAACAGGAAATGGAATTCATTATTATGTATAACAGTAGAGACATTATGATTTGCTGCTAGACAGAAAACCTGGTGTAATTTAATTTGAGGGAGCCTTCTTTTAATGTACTAGAAATATGGACAAACATCCATTAAGTGAATGTTATTATTACTCTGTGGGAAATGTTTCTCTCATATAGACTGAGGAGTCAGATTTCTTTGACTTTCTTCAAACATAACTTTTTTGGGTTTGATTTATACAGATTAATACTGAAAAGATTGTAAAATAAGGTTTGAAAGAAAGCTATATTATATTATGATCTAATTGGTATCACTGAGACCTGGTAGGGTGAAACGCCACAGGTCTGTGGAATTACATTTATACCCTTTTTAGGTGGGACAGAGGTATTAAAAAGAGTGGAGGTGTTTGCCTTTATGCTGAATTCAAAAGGAATATGCATGGATAGTATTGGTGTGGAAAGTGGAATGCTTTACTGGATGATGTAGTGATGGCTAATTCTATTCTTGCATTTAGGAGAGGCTTGGAGGATTTCCTGGACAAGCATGATATAATAGGCTATTGTGATACTAAAATCTACACTTAGGGAGTTATTCAAATTCGATTCTAGTTTTTAAAAACATTTGAATTTGATCAAGATTTATTTACCCTTAAAAACTCAAATGTGCCTATTCGCAATCGAAAACCTGCCCAATCGCTGGGTGACGTCCAGGGATCAATTTGGAGTTTCCTGACATTCAAGTTTTTTTCGGAGAAAAAACTCAAATCGAGTTTTTTAAATTCAAATCAAATTGATTTTATTCATCCAAATGAAACTCTCATCGAATTTATGAGAGTTTAGGGGAGAAACTCACATGAATTTGATATTCTACATGTGTCTCCCCGTATAGATATTGATATACAGGTATGGGACCCTTTATTCAGAATACTCGGGACCTGGGGTTTTCCAGATGACGGATCTT
>CM044439.1:135984695-136006749 GCA_024363595.1 Xenopus borealis
GGTCTCACGATAACAATTGGATCTTTCCAAAATCTTTACGTCTATGGCCAGCTTTAGTGGACTGACTCTCCTACTCAAATTGAGGGTCATGCTCTCCCCCATTCTGATCTGATCATCTACTTTCCTTTCAGATATCACTTTCACTTGTGCTATCACAAATATCTCTATCCCCCACATGCACAGAAACCTCAACACATTTGATCCAAACAATTATCAACAGTAGATCTCTCACATTAACAAACTTTCCTGTCTGAATATGACAGCTTCTCTCTACAGCAAGGTTCTTTCAACAGCTTGTGACTTCCTTGCTTCTTCTACCACCTGTCACAGTCAACCAGCTAAACCCCAACCCTGGCACATTCTGTACCTCAGAAGATGTTGTAGATCAGAGGATCAAAAGTGGAGAGAGTCATGAACTGATCCTGACTTCATCTATTTCAGTTTCATGCTCTCCTGTTACAATCAAGCTTCATCGATAGCTTAACAATTGTACTTCTCTTCTTTAATCTCTTCTCTATCCTCGAATTAATGCAACTGTCCAAGACCTTACTTTTCTTTAAAGAATAAAATGATCTCATTAGACTGTGCATACCATCTGACAACAACCTCAGATTACCTTGCAGTTCACTCACATCCACTTTGCACTCCTTCATCCCTGCAACACTAGGATAAGTTAGTACACTTCTATCCTGCTCAAAGCTCACAACCTACTCCCTTGACATTCTCACCTTCTTAACCCAATCTCTGATACACTCTCTCTTGCACCTATTTAACCTTTCCCTTTCTAATGGTAATTTCCCATCTTTACAGAAACAAGCACTAATCACTCCTATCCTCAAAAAAACCTTCCCTGAGTCTTTCTAAAACAGAACTCATTATATTTATTGCAAGAGACTCTCCTGTCCCTCAGATCTCACTTACAGTTAACAACATCACCTTTCACTCAACCACAGAGGCACACTGCCTAGGAATTATCTTAAACTATCATCTGTCTTTTTCAACACTCAAACACTCACAAAATCGTGTTGTATTCAACCGTATCTCAGATACAACCAAAACACTAATCTGGTCTCTTATTATCTCCCACCTTGACTACTGCAATCTACTCCTTGCAGGTATTCAAACATGTCGCCTTTCACAACTGCAATCTGTTATATGTTGCTGGTAGACACTTCATCTAGCTCACCACTACATCAGCAGCTCCTCTATGTATATCCCTTCACTGGCTTCCAATCTCCTCTATAATCAAATTCAAATTAATCATACTTACATTCAACCCCTTTAACAATGACGCCCATCCCTATATTTCATCTCTGATCTTAAAATACTCTCTTTCACTCAACCCTTGCTCTGCTTCTGACTCTTTTCTCCTCTCATCACTTCAGCCCATTCTTGTCTAAAAGACTTCTCTTGGGCTTCTGCTTTTCTTTTGAACTTTCGGCCTCAAGCTGTCAGACTCTCTCCTTCCTCCTCCCTAAAGACCCATCTGTTTAGGGATGCTTATTCAATGTATCTTAATGAATCAGTCACAAAATTATTATAAATCATATATTTATTTAAAATGTAAAAAGTTTGTAAACTCTTGCAAGTAGGGCACTCTAATCCTATTGTACTTTGTAATCCATTGTTTGTTATTTACTGTTTGTTCCTGTTTGTTATCTAATGTAAAGCACCACGTAACTTGCTCACACTATAAAAATAAATGATGATGATGATAAGGATGATGGTAAAAACTGCAGAGACTGTGAAATAATGGGGAAACAGTGTTATGGACAAAATAAATCTTTTATATTTTTATTAGAAATTAGTGTTTTTTACCACAAAAAATTCTAAACCCAATGTGTTTCGTATGTGTATGTACTTCATCAGAAAAGTAGGTGCATGTTTTATTTTAAATTTCAATTAGTTTAATTGCAAAATCATAATGAAATGGAAATTGGAGACATTTCAGTAGACAAAATACTAATGTTCTATTACCAAAATGAACTAAAAGGAACAAAAATCAAGTAAACTAATCACAAATAGTTCATTGATATCTACAATAACTATCAAATAAAAGTGTACCTGCTTAGCACCTTTATGACACCCCAGTTTAGTCCTAGTATATAAAACTCTTCCAGTATAAATAAACATCAATACATCATTACATTGCAGAAATACATTTACTTATGTAGAGGTTGCTAGAGCTGAAACACCAAATTTTCCCAGACTTTGATCTGGTTTTCCTTACTCTTGTGTGTAATGTAGGGTCAACTGTTGGTAAAGAAACTAAGGGGCTTATGTCTTAAAGTGGGGTTCACCAACCTTTCTTACCAGTGAACCACATTTAAAGTAAAAAGAGTTGGGGAGCAACAGAAGCATGCAAAAGAATCTTGGGTTGACAAATAAGTTCTGTTAACAAGGATTCCCTTGGAAAGCTGCTTATTGAGAATCCTTCTCTAGGTGCCTCCGGCACTCCCCTGCGACTCTGGTTTTCACCAATGCCTTTTGGGGCCTGGAAATTTCTGTGGCTGAGAAAACAGGGGACAAGAGCACTACAAAGGAGACGCATGGTACCGACAAGGCAGAGGGTGGGTCAGGCAGCAAGCATCAGTAGTTAGGTAATCAGACCAGGGTAAAAAAAAACAGGATCAAGGCAAATACAAGCTTGAGTAGGTCCTGACGGAACAGAAAACAGCTTGGCAAAGAGTAAACAGAGAGAGCAATATTTAAGAGGCAAGGAACCAATCAGGAAGGAGTAATCAATTGATAGACATTCAGGGGTCCAATCAAAAGGCAAGGAAACTTTGTTTATAAGCAAAGCACGCACTTTACTGATGTCATCGTTCATGGCGTTCATTGCATGCATCGTGATGATTTCATAGTGCTCAGCGTGTATGCCAACATCATTGTGTGTTTGTGCATGCATGCAGAGACAACCCTGCCCTGCACCCATCAGTCAGTGCACCAAACGGTAAGGGAGCATGTGTGACTGCCGGGGAGGGTTACAGATTTGGTAGACCTAATATGGCAGCCTACAGGAGGGACTGTTTGGCAGTATAACTGGTTTTGATTTTAATATACGCACCTGCTTTGCAACATGCAAGCGGTTGGTTAGGAACATGTTGCTTAAGAGCCACTGGTTGAGAATCAGAATCTTAACACAACTTAAATGCAACCTTTATTTCACTTCAAAATTATTATTTTTAATTGCTACATGCAGATTTGAAAAACCCAGAATTTCAATGAAGCAAATCTTTACACCAGCATCTTCTGGATAGCAGGCATCAACACTGTCTGAAGAATGTGATGGGAAATGCCATAGTCTCTAGATGAGTTTGATTTATATGTGAAGGTTTGACTCATTGACTGCATGACTGCCCAGGACATTACATCATTCACTCTTCCTCTTAAGAAAAAAATATTTGTATAAAAACTACTGAAAGTGCAGAAACATTGAAGCAATTACACTTTGTCAAGGAAATATAATGCATACAAATGGCAGAAGCATCCCTTAATGCAGTGGTTATTTTGATGAATTTATTTTTTTTCATTTCAGCAAGTTGTCTCAGTAATAAATGATATATTATCCCCATCTTCTTAATTAAACCGTTAGTGAGCGTTCCTTTTTATCACTTGCAAATTGACTTGAGCTCTGCTGATAACATTTTTTTTTTAGCTCTTAGCGAGAAAGCATTTTGTTGAGATTTTTTACCTGCACTCAGGATTGATTTATTAACTTAAAAATGAAAAATAACTATAACTTACTCTTAATGGAAAAAATTGCAAACGTATTTATTTCAATTACAATTTCTTAAGTGGAGCTGCAAGATGGTGACAATATTTTTTGTTTAGTGTCCTTTAATAATTGTTTGTTGTGATCCTCTAACAGGTACAGTAAATCTGAACTCACACCTGGGGGCAAATTCGCTAAAGTATGAATTTTCACCTGTGAAGGTTTTGCCACACTCTGCATCCAGGCTCGGATTTGTGCAAAGGCCACCTAGGCCCGGGCCTAGGGTGACAGGATTTTATTGGGCGGCATGCTGCCCAGCCACACCCACATTGGTTCAGAAATATTGGGAATATTCAGGAGATACAATAGTTTTTTAAATTTCCCATGCGCCAATCCCCATTGCTCCGGTCCTGATGATGAAAATTTGCGAACAAAGGTCGAATATGGGGGTGATGAACAGCAGTGTACCTAGGGGCACCTGCTATGTAAATCCGGCCCTGTCTGCATCACTTCACCAGGCACAAATTCGCTACCACTACCCTAATTCACTAAAATGCAAAGTTGCATCTCTCCAGCCGAATGTTGGTGAAGTTTTGCTAGCATTAATTCGTCAGCATGAGCATATCATAGTGAGCTTTCACTAAAGTTTGTTTCTGCCTAGCAAAACTTTTTTAGTACATATGCGCTTAGGTCATTTTGAATAGGGCGTGTACATATAGGTTGAATATACATCTTTATTAGAGATGTTGCTGCAAATGCTTGAAGTGGCCACTTATTATTACAAGTGTCAACGAAAGCAAATAAAGACAAAAGAAATCCTTCTAATGCCTAAAGGCCCCCATACACGGGCCGATAAAAGCTGCCAACAGACCGAGTCGGCAGCTTATTGGCCCGTGTGTGGGGCCATCCGACGGGCTTCCCCGATCGATATCTGGCCGAAAGTCGGCCAGATCTCAATCGGGCAGGTTAAAAAACCTAGTCGGATCATGGGCGCATCTGTGCGTGTATGCAGTCCCGCAATCCGACCGCCAGTATCACCTACATTATAATCCGAGGGCCCTAGGGCCCACGAAATGGATCATCCCGATATCACCCACTTCAATGTGGGCATATTGGGGAGAGATCCGCTCATTTGGCGATACCACCAAACAAGCGGATCTCACTGTCTATGGCCACCTTTAGACATGAGCCAACCCTAAAACCAATGTGGCATGCCCCTCAAATGGTTTATAAAAATGTTAAAACAAACATTTTTAATAGTTACAACTTTTAAAGATAATCTCGCTTTCAAATATGAAAAAATTTCAATGTTTTTAACATTTTCATTCAGCATACAGGATATGTTGACACTGACATAAGATTGAGGAGGATGTAGCTTCATCTGATCAGTTTGCCAGGTCTAATCTGGTGAAGGAAACTCTGGCGAAAGAGGTCACGCTATGTAAAATTTGCAGCTTTGTGAATTTTCAGAGTAACGATCATTCGCTGAGTGAAAATGTGAGAGGGCGTGAAACTGCTCTAGCTACGGTCTCTTTTGCTAGCTAACTGACAGTGTCCCTGTGTATGTAATATCTGGCAAATTTTTGCTAACGAAGCCTAAATCTAAAGGGTGAACCCATAACTTCTCACCCCAGATCCAAACCAGTTTGATGTTGAGATGGGACTTGTTGACCCTTTTTGATAAGTGATTATGTCAGAGAGTGCCCTTGGCAATTCTATGCCACCAAGAGAGTAATTGGAGACAGGAAGCCCACCGAAATAAAGAAAGGTACTGTGTGTACTGCTGTAGCCCATACTGACCCACATCTAATGTGAATCTGGATGTCTGTTTCATCCTGTGCAATATAAACAGAACCCCTGCTCTACTGTACAAGAGCTGTGCGGTGGAAACGTGGAAGGTGAAGCCCAAGTACTTTACTTAGCTTCAAGAAAGGGTTAGGGTTATAGTGTAAATTACAAAATAACGTGTCCCACTCGCCACTTCTCAAGATGTATCCATTGAGGACCAGGTTAAATATTTCAGGTCACTGTCAGCTCACTGGAAAAACTTTCCACAACACAAGAAAAACACCATTTTATAGTAAAAAGAGAATCTTATAGACTGTGAACTCTTTTGGCAGGGACCCCATCCCAACTGAGTATTGAAGCACTTAAGCATAAATTTTTTATTTTCAATAGTTTGCCCTGTTTGTGTTTATGCCTTGTAACGCTCTGAAGACATTTGTGGTGCTATAGATATAAATAGATCAATACATGCATACTTAATTCATATTTACACAGCTTCTAGCAAGGCAGCCAGTGCACAAGTGTTTAAAATAACTAAAACACATGTAATGTCCTCCCCACCACCAGAGCTGGTCTGTGTTTTCTCCCATCTGTGAACTGTTTGCCTCACAATAGCCTATGTAATTAAGTCCATTATCGGATATAATCCAAGATAAATTTAATAGCTAAAGAGCCAAATGCACTCTCATCAGTGGAGTAACTATTGGCCCCACAGCAAATCCAATTTAAGCCCCCAAAATAGTGCTCACAGCCACTGTTCTCTGCTCTTCGTGTGGAACTGAGCAAAGCCCTGCCCAAGCCACAACTTGAATGAGCACTAAGTGGCATGTCTTTACTTTCAGCAGGGGCAGTTGTAAATGAGCCATTGTTTCATAACTCCTAAAATAAATACTGGGTTTATGGTACACATAACTAACTGTCACATTATGGGGCAGATTTACTAAGCTCGGGTGAAGGATTCAAATGCAAAAAATGTTTTTGGGGCTAATTCGACCATCATAGAGTTGAATGATTAGAAGAAATTGAATAATTTGAATAAGAAAATCATTAGACCATTCACCCATTCGACGGTCGAAGTACTTTCCCTTTACAATTGTATTCGATTGCCTACTTCGCCAGATTAAACCTACAGAGTTTCTATATTTGCCAATGGGAAGCTCCCATAGGCTTTCTCTAAGTGTTTTTCATCGAATAGAAATCATCCGATTTCTCTAAAAAATTGTATGAATTGTACTATTTTTTTGTGAAATCGAGTGTTTAGTATGATTTTTTCGAGAATTCGGATGATCGCTATTCGAACGTTCGATAGATCGAATGGCGGTAAAATCCTTCAAATTCGATATTCGATTTAGTTGTATTTTACTTCGAGGTTCAAATTCAAATGTTTTTAACCCTCGAAATTTGACTCTTGATAAATCTGCCCCTATGGGTCAGATTCAGTTCAGTGAGAAAAAGGTTTATCACATGAAAATGCATGGACAAGATTCAATTTGAGATGCAATTCATGAAAACTTATCTGGTTTATCACAAGAGATGTAGAGAATAACATGGGCTGCGTTCACTCAGGGTGAAGAAGCCTGTACGGGGGCGAGGGGCTGTAAGTGAGCTCTCTGTCCAGTATAGGGTTGCTACCTTTCTTTGTTGTGGAAAATAGGTGGGGGGCTGGGTGACATGCCTGGAATGAAAGTCAAAATAGGCCCTGGCATTTCAGGTACACAGAGGCCCAATCAGCCCACACAGAGGCCCAAACAGCCCCCACCAGCCCACTACATACTGAATTTCTATGGCACCTTATAGCAGCCCCTCTGGCATTTGCCAGAACCCACAGATTGCCAGTCCGGGCCTGCTGGGTAACACCAGGGGGTGGGTGACATGGCAATCAGCGATTGGCTGATTGCCATGTCATTCACTTCAATGTCCTGTCTGGACTTCCTGATTTGGAGGCAGCCCTTCCAAAAACCCGGCTGTCCGGGTGAAAACAATACAGGTGGCAACCCTTGTCCAGGAAGTGGAAACAAAGAAATGGAGGACTGTGATTTGCAAATGTTGAGGATAAAAGAATGTGAGTGTAATGTCTATAATTTGATGGACCATACTAGTGGCTGAGGTGCTATCAGAAAGCAAGTTTATTGACAAATGCATTCTGCTGAAGGGACAGTGGATCCTGGTTATAGAGGAATTAACTTTTATTAGTTTGTTGCCTCTGTTATGAGAAACTGAAATTTATTTAGTGATGGGAAAACTGCTGTGAACAAATCACAGGCAAATGCCTGATTTAAGTTAACCTAGGTGTTACTATTTTATAATGTACTTTGGAAAAAAGGTGTTACCACTTCTATCATTGTAGTGAATTCCCAGAGCTATTTTAAGAATTATTTCAGACACAGCCTGAAAGTTAGTTGTGTTTTCCCCTATTAAAAACTTGGAAACAAAATGGCCCATATGCTTTTGCCCCAAGGCTTCAGCACAAAAAACTGGGATAGCTGTGAAGCCATATGTACTAGACATTTTAAGCAGCCAAACAGTTACTTGTCCTGAAAACATGATTTTTATAGCTCTGCAGCATCACCACAAATTTCCATACAGCTTACTGTAATTCTGCTTATCTCTACCTGTTCATGTATAAAAACAGCTCAGGAGCTCTAGGCTGTCTTGAGAACTTCGGTGGAGCTTAACTGCTAACAGTAACATTACATAGGGCTTAATGTGTTCTTGAATGGAATGGTATCTGCACATGTTCTCCCAATCAGGAAGTAATTTGGACATTATTATGTGCATTTTACAGATGTGGTGGAATTAAATTCATCTGAACTAAATGTTTTCACATAATACAGTAATGAAAGTATTGATTCTACAAGCCCAAATGAACTGAAACACACTTTATATATGAAAATATGCTTGCCTAATGTTTTTTTTTTAGAAGACACAGTTGTTGTTATTATCACACTTGGATTAGGCTCTATTGGGTGAGATCACCAAATTCATCTCCAATTTTCCCATGGATTACAATGGAGCTTTAATGAGATAAAAAAACAACACATTAGTTTCTCTTGTGCCTTCCTGCTGGTTCATTTATTGAAGAATTCTACAGAAATTCTGTCACACGTTAGAGACTGACTAATTTCCCTTGGATATTGTGGAATGAAGGGAGAAAACTGACCACTGCTCTATCTTGTGGTTCTGATTGTTTTATTTATATTATGTGAAATGACTGTGCAACCAAAATGCATATTAGTTGTGTCTGGGATTTGAAGAGTGCTGAAGGGGGTAGGAACTGGTCCAGTTGTAAACAATAATAGATGACATTTTTATATTTTTTCAGTGCGCTGGAGTTGTTGATTTTATATATATATATATACTGATTCTCGGATAGTATCAGCACTCCAAGGCAAAATTCTGGCTTAGCCGGGGTGCACGGTGAAAAATACATATAGTGTAATATCCAAAAGACCGGCACTCCCAAATGAAAGCTTCTGATTTATTGAATCATATCACAATCCAACGTTCATATTTATATATATATATATATATATATATATATATATAAAAAATTGAAAAGTTGCTTGGACCCATTCTGTGTCATAAAATTAACATAAAGGTGAACTACTTCTTTAAGAGGCCTTCTCAAATGCAAGGCATGCACCTAGAGCCATGTTCAGGAAAGAAATTTAAGACTTGATTGCTTCTGTCTTCAACCGTTATTTTAAAAAGTGCAGGTATTGGATCTGTTATCTGGAAACCTGTTATCCAGAAAGCTTTGAATTATGGAAAGGCCATCTCCCATAGATTCCATTTTATCTAAATAATACAAATTTTTGTAAACGATTTGCTTTGTTTTTCTGTAGTAATAAAACAGTACCTCGCTCGCGATCCAAACTCAGATATTATTAATACTAACTGGAAGCAAAACCAGCCTATTAGGTTTATTTAATATTTACATGATTTTCTAGTAGATTTAAGGTACAAAGATCAAAATAATGGAAAGATCACTCTCATTAACAGTATTTCCTTTGCTTATCTACTTGGATGCTATTCTGTTTCTTTGTGAAAATCCAATAAGACATAAATTACCAAAAAAAAAATTATGGTAAGATCTGTTATCTGGAAAAACCAGAGGACCCAAGCATTTTGGATGATAGGTCATATGCCTGTACTAAAAAGTGAACTGGCTGTTACTGTGGTAAATAGTGATGGGTGAAATTTATT
This sequence comes from Xenopus borealis, assembly GCA_024363595.1. Classification (NCBI taxonomy): domain Eukaryota; kingdom Metazoa; phylum Chordata; class Amphibia; order Anura; family Pipidae; genus Xenopus; species Xenopus borealis. Next base: position 135,994,402 of record CM044439.1, read on the forward strand.
CACCTGCGACAAATTAGTCAAAAACGAGACGCGACGGCGTTTTGCGAATTTCACCCATCACTAGTGGTAAACAAAAGTGTCTCAGTGCTAAGTGCAAGCCAGACATGAAGCGTTATCTTCTGCCATCATTGTACAAAATGTCTACAGTGTTTACAGGTGGGAGAATTATCAGGTATTATCAGTGGAAAATAACCACATAAGATAATAGAGCTCAGATGGTTTAAACATGCAGTTGTATGTGTTTGTTAATTGCTATAAGCAACTCAAAGCCCAAATGAGTGTAGAATGAAGAAGGAAATGAACACGTTACCTTTAAATGAAACTCTTTGTAGCATAAGCAACTCCAGCAGTCTGGACCAACATATACCATTAATAAAAAAACAAAAAAAAAAGCTGCATTTTGAAATAAAATACATGTACTCCCTTACATCTTAATAAGCAAAATTGAGTCCCTCTGGATGCATGTTGGGGAAAGGATTGAGTTGTGTAATCAATGTATGTATGTAATGTTTATTGGCACAGTAAATGCACTTAGCACTTGACAAGTCCCTACCAGATGAAGGGAACCAATAAATAGTAACTGACTGGTGTAACACAGTAACTTATGCACATCGTTCTTAAATGATCAAGAGAAATGAGATCCTTTCCATGAAGAACTTTCATCATATTAAAGTATTGCAAAACGATATCCATTAAATGGAAACCAGTTATCTAGAAAGCTCCAAATAACGATAAGGCCATCTCCCATAGACTCAATTTTAATCAAATAATTCAGTAGTACCTTGTACTTGATGGTAACTAAGCTGCATGAATCCATACTGGAGGCAACATAATCTCAGTGGGTTTTTTTAATGTTGAAATGTATTTTAGTTTTTAGTAGACAAAGGGGGCTGTTCAACTTTATGTTAACCTTTATCATGTTTTTGTTTGTTTTAGAATGGCTAATTCTCATTAATGTTTCAATTGATCTTCATGATTTTGATTTAACACTTATTCTGACTCTTTCCAGCTGACTCCATCTTAAAAACAAATGCTCAGTAAGGCTACACATGTATTATTTTTGTCAATTTGTATTACTCATTTTTCTATTCAGACCTCTCATATTCCAGTCTCATTCAAATCAATGCATGGTTGCTAGGATAATTTGGATTGCTGAAGCTGCAAACTGGAGAGTTGCTGAATAAAAAGCTAAATAACTCAAAAACCTTCAATAATAAAAAATTGATCGGCAATTGTCTCAGAATTGCATCACACTAAAAATTCATTTAAAGGTGAATAACCCTTTTAAGATCAAAATGATAGAAAGACATAATAGGACCCATACCTGTAATACATGTATTAGATATGCTACATGATGTAATTCAAGGTTTATAGAGATCATTTTGAGTGTTACAAGAATTTCTACAGTTATGTGAATTTGGGTAATTGCACAATAATCAAAACTAAATCCATACTTGATGGTAGGCATCAAGCTCATTGGCGGCATATGACTGCTAATAGAGTAAAGATACTACAGCTCAAAGCATTTCCTTGTCTAAAGCTTAAATATCCAACTGTGCTGAAGTAAAAAGGAATTGTTGTCTTTTCTTGCACCACCACCACTGCCAAATAAACACTACTGTATTATCAAAAGCCATGTTTATTTATCTGTGAGTATCAATTTTGTGGCCAGTGGACAAACTGTGTTCGCATGGAATTAAACTATCTTTTCCTTGCTTTGGCAAGCACAATATAAACAGACTAAACTCTCAAAGTTAGATTAACAAGAAAATGTTTATTTATATATGAAGATCAATGAGCTATGCTCCAAAGTGCATTTGACAGGATCAAAACTCTCTTTCATCTGAAGGAAAGATTCCTATGGGAGCAAACTGTTGATTATAAAGCAAACTCGAAGGGGGTTATTTACCGAAATCTGAATTTATCTCATGATTTATGTAAAAAAAGCTAAACCAAACTAACATTCCAGTTTTCGCCCGAATTATCAGGCCAATTGGGATATCTCCCATTGATGTATACATGACCTCGACAAATCTGAGATGGTGGATTTACAGATTTGGGATTTTTGCATCATTGGGGTATAATAAATGTCAAAAATGTTTATTTTCTTCCACAAAAAAATAGAGGTTTTACCACAAAAAGCCCAACCAGATGAAAGTTTTAGTAAATAACCCCCTCATTTTCTGTTCATTAAAAAAAGAAGAATATATTCATTTGAGGGGTTATTTATCAAGCTCCGAATTTATTTCAGTATTTTATTTTAGAAACTCTGAGCAAATCCGCATGTTTCTTAGGCTTATTTATTATCACATTTTCATGAAAACGTTCCATGATTTTTCTTTATTTCTGAAAACCACAAATTTTTGGGATTTTTCCCTCGAAAGCTCCAATAATATAATATAGCACACATCAAAAAATCAATAGCCCTATAAATACTACAAGTAGAAGAGTTATGGGATCTTTCATCTGAAGTGTATGGGATCTGGGGTTTTCTGGATTCCTTACTTTGGAATACCAAAATTTCAAATTCATTTGAATTTTTAAAATCTCAACTAAACTCTAGTGATGGGCGAATTTATTCGCCAGGGGCGAATTCGCGGCGAATTCCCGCGATTCGCCGCTGGCGAATAAATTCACGAAACGGGCCAAAAAATTCGCCAACAAAATTTCGCCGCGCAAAAACGAGTCGCGCGTCGTTTTTGGCACGACGCGCCGAAAACGATACAACGCGTCGGAATCGACGCGACGCGCGTCAAAAACGACGCGGCGCGCGTCAAAAACGACGCGCGACTCGTTTCGCGAATCAGCGAAAAATTCGCGAATTTCTCTGGAAATTCGCGAATTTTACAGCGAAGCGAAACGCGCCCGTTTCGCCCATCACTACTAAACTCCCATAAATTAAAAAAAAAAATAAAACTAATTTTTTTAAACTCGGAAGAATGGAATCAACCCGAAAACTCGAATCGAATTTGAATTCTATTTGATTAATTGATTCGAATTTTAAAACCTCGATTCGAGTTTTTTCTCTGAAAAAAAACTTGAATGTTGGGAAAGCTGCTAACAACTCTGATCCTGGACCTCTCTCATTGACGTAAACAGTAATTTGGCAGGTTTTAGGTGGCAAATAGTTGAATTTGAGTTCTTAAAGGGCCAGAGCATGATAAATCTCAAAAATCGAATTTGTTTAAAAACTCGAATCGAATTTGAATAACTCCTTAGTCAAATTAGACAGTTTTGACAATGATACATTCAAAATTTCAAAATAGAATTTTTAATTCAACCCTTTATAATGCTTCCCCAAAATCTATGCTAGGTTATTTACAACCTAGTATAAGGTAAAACAAATCCAGTACCGAGCAACGGACATACCAGAACTGGGCCACCAATCCAAGCCTGTATTTGACGTGGCATGTAGGCTCTCTAATGTATATGCAGGAGTGCCTGAATTATGCGCCCCAAACAGTTGATGCGACCCCCAGTCCTATTTGGGCTCTACACCAGTCCCTGGGGCAAAAAAGTTTGGGTACCTCTGTGTTACTGGACTCTGCAGTGATATCTGCAGTCTCTTATAAATGTCACTGTATATGATATTTAGTTAAAGAAGACTGTTCCAGAATTGCAATGGTTCAGTGGTTCTTGGTAACACCTTGTTTCTTTTGCAAGACAATGATAATAAGAGGCATGTCTTACAAGCAAAGCGTGACATTACAAGTAGTTGGATGCTTCACAGAAAATGAAATAATTAGAGACTCACAGAATGCTGAGACATTTAATATTAGAGCAATCAAAGCAATGATGTGTTACGGTTGATTGTCTGCCACCATGCAAAAGGAACGTGCATATAAGAATTAAACCATATAGGTTTCACAAATGTTTAAAAGACAAGGAAAGAGTTAATAAATGAGGGGTTTCAATCTTAGACACCCCTCAGCAGGAAAGAAACTGCAAAAAATTCAATTCAAATGGCATATTTGCGGCAATTTTTCCAAAATCATTATAAAGTCCATGGGAGTTTTTTCTTATGACTACTTTTTTGTCCAAATGCATTAAAGTCAATAGAAGTTTATTCTTGTCCTCAGAATAAAAATTTATTTCACTTTTTTCTGTTAAGTAAATGAATAAACTCCCTCTTCAAGTAGTATCATGGGTGTCTGCAGAAAATTTTCTGGGGGGCAAGTAAGCTGATATCACATACAGTAGGTTAGCATCCCACTGAAGATTATTTTTATTATTCTCTACACTGTCATGTATAGGTTCATGGCAATGCAGAAGATAACCTAATCAAGGCTTGCCTTGGTGTGGGAAGGATTAAACAAAACAAAAAAAGTTTTGTTTTGTGTTGTTGGGAATTGCAAACATTTCTTGGAACTAGCTGGATAAGACTGGGAGGGGCAACTGCCCCCTCTTTCACCCTTCTGCAGACTAGAGTTTCCCCACCCTGACTTCTCTGCGGACACCCATGAGAAGTATCTTCTATACCGTGGCTGGTATTTTACTGGCTTAGTTGGTGAAACACCTGCCAAGGCCAGAGCTGGCACTACAAATTTACTGGCAATGTAGCTACCGGTAAATTTGTAATACAAAAGCTCCTGGCCTGCCTGTCAATCCACCCCAATGTTACCTTATTTGTTTGGGAATTAATCCTCCCTCTGACCATCACCACACCATAGGTGTTTCAGTGGAAGAAATCATACTGGTAGCAAGAATATTGCCAAGTGTTCTATATTTTGTTATGCTATGAATTTACAGCCATTTTTTGGATGTTATCAATGGTGTGCTCAGTCTGAATATCTGGCTTTCATCATTGGCATGGCATTTTTTAAAGAGGTCAGAAATTGTTTTCTATGCCCCAGTAAAGGCATCAATCAAATTGGCCCTAAAGGTGGCCATAAGCTTGTTTGGTGGTGTTGTCATACGAGCGGATCTCTCCCCAATATGCCCACACTGAAGTGGGCGATATCAGGCTGATCCGATCGTGGGACTTAGGGCCCAACGATCGGATCACGGTGCAGGCCATACGGGTGGTTGGATCGCAGGACTGCATCAACAAACAGTTCTAATCCTGCCTAATCGACATCTGGCCGACTTTCAGAGGGCCCCATACACGGGCAATAAGCTGCCGACTCTGTCTGTTGGAAGCTTTTATCATCCGTGTATGGCCACCTTAAGTGATAGAAGCTGAAATATACTGGCCATCTCTACTGCTAAACTCACCAAATAATATGATTCCATAATGCTGGAATAAAGGAACCTTGAGCCCTTGACTGTTTTAAAGTTAAGGCCCCCACAGGGATTGAGGCAGACATAGAGCACCTCAGGAAACTTTATTCACATTGTCTTTTCCATGCTATGATATACTTTGTTTTGCACATTTAATTGAAAATATTTTTGTGATACAGTTTGTAATACAATGAATATTTCTGTCTGATACAGCATCCCCAAATCAGTGAATATTTCCAGGTTTTAGCAAAAGATAACTACAAGCAATTTAGACCATTTTATGCCAAGAACACAGGCTGTGGTGTTTTCCTGTCACATTATAGAATGGACACTGGCACCCACATCCTATTTTACAATGAAGGCAATGCATAATGGCCTCAATTGCACATTATTAAGTGAAAGCAATGAAAAATGGTATTCCTACAGCACAGTACATTAAGATAAATAGCTAATGGCATGCAAAGCATATTATACCTTGTGAACAGTGGGTTATAAAGTAATATTCTCAATGCTTAAAGGGGTAGTTCATATTTTAGTATGTTACAGAAAATCTGGTTTTAGCAACTTTCAACTAATGTTTTTTTATGGTGTTTTATTTGCAGCAAATTACTGTGGTGGCATGTGTTTTATCCACATTAGTAGATACTGGCATTCAAAATAAATTATATATATTTTGGGAGGCAGTGGGTCTTGAAATCCAGATACATTATATATAATTAAGGGCAGGGGCTACTACAACCAACATTATATATAGTGAGAGGTAGTGGGAACTGACACCCAAAGCACATTATAGAGTCTGAAAGGTTGTTTACATCCTTTGGTCCCATAGAAATTGTTACAGTTTATCATACTTAGTGCCCATGCATAAAGAATAATGTTTCGCGGCAAATTTCCACGTTTCGCCACCAGCGTGGAAAATTCAGCTGGTGAAAAATTTGATGTAACAAAAAAAATTGCTATTTCTAAATTATTTAGATGCCCATTGACTTTAATGCATTTCGACAAAATAAAAAATGGGGGGTGTGGGTGCACACCTAAGGCAAATATCGAAATACTTTACAATACTTAAATATTTAAAACCCTGTCTAACCAATTCAAGTAAATAAGCAAATGCAGGTTAACTTTGAAAAACAGGGTTTTTTGTTACAAAATTATGATCATAAAATTGATAAGCCACCATACCACATCAAGGTAAACCCCACATGGTGGTCCCTAACTTGTTTAACTCTACTCATAATTTAAACGGTATCTTACCGATATGCTTAATAGCATTACTTTCAGTAAACATCTCCTGTGCCCTGGTTTCAACATGTGTGCTAAATCCTCCCCCGCCGACTGCTTATGCAGCTTTAAAGATTTAAAAATTTGCTGTAACAAAAAAAATTGCTATTTCTAAATTATTTAGATGCCCATTGACTTTAATGCATTTCGACAAAATAGTCACGCTTATAAAAATTGTCACTCGTGACGAAATTGCGACACGTCAGATAAAATGTTGATGCCCATTAACCTCAATGCATTTTGCAAATTTTTCAACTTTCAGTAAATTTTTCCGGCGAAGCGAAAAGGGACAGATTCGTCCATCACTAATAAAGATCACCTAAACGATATTGATTCCAATAGAAGCACTGAATATACATTGAAAGATAGTGTAGACTTTGTTTTTCTCCTGTGTATTGTAGGCTATAGTTTATAGGCATCAGAGTATGCCATGATAAACATTTATTTCATACTTTACTTTTATAACTATGTTTATGTATTGCTTGTTCTTCAGTTACATGCCTAATTCATCACTTTTTACATGGCCCAGAGATGACAGACACTTTCATAGCCTGGATATGAAATCTTTATAGATGCAGTGGATTTTTATATCTGTACCTGTGATACTGACATTTTTATGTTGTCCCAATGAATATGTTTCTTGGTGCTTCATCGTGGATTTACATAAAAGAATAAAAAACATTTGGCTTCAAAATCATTCAAGACTGGGAAGCTGGTTAACTCATACTTTGTAAGCCACTGAAACTTGAGTACTTTCTCAAGGCAACAGTGTGGTGTTTATACAAATGGCCTGCAGGTGGCACTGTGCATACACAGGACTTTCTGTACAACTTGAAAGTTTAAGTAAGACTTACTGCTGTTATGTAATGGCTGCATGACCTGCTAATAAAGCATTGTTATACCCTCCTCATCTTCGGCTACCAAACACAACAAATGGCGACAATGATGTCTTTTCTACCTCTGCAGCAACCTGCACCTTTTCTACCAAACCCTGATGAGCCTACCATACCTTTTACTGCTTGGATCCGTATGTTTGATAATTACATTATTGAGGCATATTTACTAAAATTTGAGTTTTGTCCAGTTCATATCAATTTATCCATTGCATTTCCATAAAACATCTTATATTTACTAGGAATTATAAGCACACTTTTGCAAGAGTAATGTGGTGAATTATCTCTTGCCATAAATTCTCTGAGATTTCACCAGTGTATTTTACTCACACATAGGGACAAATTTAGGGGCAGATTTATCAAGGGTCGAAGTAAAAATTCTAATTTAAAAAAATGAATTTCAAGTTATTTTTGTGTACATCAACTAGGGAATAGTCCAAATTTGATTCAAATTTACAAAAAATTCTAATTTTTAAATTTATCATGTACTGTCTCTTTAAAAATTCAAATTTGACCATTCACCATCTAAAACCTTCCAAATTGCTGTTTTAGCCTATGGGGGGACCTTCTAGAACCTATTTGGAGTCAGTGGGTGAACTTTGAAAATTCTAAGTTTTTTTGGGAGAAACTTTAAATTGAATTTGATCTAATTCAAATTCGATCAAAGATGAACGCATTCGATCAAAAATATACCAATGACCTATGAAATTTGGTGTAGTTTCTCCAAAAATTAAGATTTCCCTCAACATCACCACTTTTTCTAAAAGAAGAATACACAAAGTTTTGGAGAATTGGGCAGCAGTGAAAATTCTATTTGCATAAGCTTAAATTCCCCTTTTTTTCCTCCAGGTGAACTTTCTCTAGTGAAATGTAGGCTATTCACTAGAGAAAGTTCACCTGGAGAAAAAAAGAGCACAAGAGTGTGTTTTTCACCAAGAGAAATTTCTCCAGGTTCAGGCTGGTGAGGTTCCATTATATAGATAGAGCAGTGACTTTTAAATCTCCAATATCACCAGTTCCATTTCTTCATTAGCATGGAGGAATATGTATGGTGAAATATACTGGCGAATTTTCACAGAGAATTTATGCCAGAAGAAGTTTCACCACTTTTCTCTTAAAAAAGGGGACTTACACTTTCTTTTGAGATGTGTTGTGAAAATATGCCTGATGAAGTGAGGTGAACTTTGGGGAAGTTAGATGAAGAGAAAATACACACTTTAGTAAACATGCTCCATGGTGGGTAAAAATTCTTAGAATTAGTTTATGCCATAAAGAATTTATGTACGTGGAAGTGAAATTAATAATGAGGAGCAAAAATAATGATAGTTCACTGTCCTGAACCTGGAGAAATTTCTCTTGGTGATAATTCATTCTTGTATTGTTGGTAAATATACACTGGAGAAATTTCCCCTGGTGAAAAGATAGGAATGTTCCCAAACCAAAGAGAATTTCCCCCGATGGGAAGTTAACTTGACAAAACTTGTTGTGCTCTCCTTTTAGTAAATTGCGGATGTCATGGGGAATTTTAATTTTTGCTGAACATAAACATGTGGGATCCGTTATCCGGAAACCAGGTGTCCAGAAAGCTCCAAATTATGGGAAGGCCATCTCCCATATACTGTATTCCATTTTAATCAAATTTAAAAATGATTTCCTTTTTCTCTGTAATAATAAAACAGTAGCTTGTACTTGATCCAAACTAAGATATAATTCATCCTTATTGGGAGCAAAACCAACCGGTTGGGTTTATTTATTTATTTGGGTTTAAATGACTTTTACAGTACACTTAGGGGCAGATTTATCAAGGGTCGAATTTTGAGGTGATAGGAGTTTTTTTGAACTTGAACTTTTCAACTTGAAATTTTATTAAAAAAAGACCAACCAAAATGTATTGAAAATTTTAAATTTGTTAACTGTGAGTGAATAGGCTATATTTGATTGTTCGAATTGAATTTGGTCGTATTCAATCTAATTTGATTCGAAATATTTTAAAAAAAAGCTTTGATTTTTCAAAGTCCACAAAATGACTCCAAATAGGTTCTAGGAGGTCCCCCATAGGCTAAAACAGCAATTCGGCAGGTTTTAGATGGCGAATAGTTATGGGCGAATTTATTCGGCAACCACAAATACATGGCGAATTTCTGTGTTTCGTGGCGCACGAATAAATTCACAAAATTCCTGCAATATTTGACGCCAGCAACCATTTTGACGACGGCAACAATTTAAAGCAAACCCATTGACAAAAGTATGGTGAAGTTAGAACAGTTGCCGGCATCAAAAGTCCTGTTTTGCTAATTTTTCGCCGTTTCGCAAATTTCTAATTTTTTTACGAGACAGTAAAGAGACAGTAATGATAAATTTCAATATTCGAATCAAATTTGGGCTATTTCCTAGTTGATGTTCACTAAAATTAGCTGAGAATTCGAATTTAAAAATTACATTTTTCAATTCGGCCCTTGATAAATCTGCCCTTTAAGTTATGGAGATTCAAATTATAGAAAACCTCTGGTCCAGAGCATTCTGGATAATGGGTTCCATACCTGTATTCCAAATTTAGAATTTTGTAAATAGGCCCCTTGGTGTGGGCCAGGAAACAAATACCATAGAATAATACAAGTATATTCAGAAAGCATCTAACTCAAATACTTGGCACTAACTGGAAAATCTTTGTAAGTGGAGGTTTATTAACAGATGGAGCAGAATAGAGTAGAACAAGAGCAGTGTGTGTTTGTTATCTGCCGCACCAAGGCAATATATGAGAAACTGTCAGCAGCAAATCTTTTGTCTGAGCCTCCAATGCTAAGATAATAATGTAAATGCAACCTAGAACTTGGGGAATGTAATAACAGTTGTTGAAAGGAAAAAAAATATGACCAATGTAAAAAAAGAATTGCTTTGTGCAAACAAATTACTTTTGTACAACTTTAATATAGCTTTTGTAAACCCTTTGTGCAATATTTAGGCAGTGGCAGTGGAATAAGGATTGGGAATTTCATAGATTGCAACAGTGTGTAATGTACTGTATGTAATAAAACTTCTTAATGAAAAAGTCATATGTTTTTTTAAAAAAGCCCAATGCGCAAAAAAATGCTGTATGGTAAATATCAGATGAAGAATCTCATCCTTGCTAAATACACGTTTTAATTCATATTTATGCATTTTGTCCGTGTACAACTTTTATGACATCTCCCCCAAATATACTAGAAGTCACAGCGTCTTGAAGTCTGAGGTTACAAGTAATATTTTAATATTTACAATAAGGATTTGATTTATTTAGGTTATGCATTCCCGCGATTCGCTGCCGGCGAATTAATTCGCGAAACACCCGCAAAAAATGCGCGCGTCGTTTCGCGAATTCTTCAGCGAAGCGAATCTGCCGAGATTCGCCCATCACTAAATATCTTTGTTTGTCTGCGTTAGATAGTTTGGGAATGGTACACAATTAATTACTTCATTTAGTTTCTAAAGTTTAGATAGAAAGAGCTCTCTTCATGTGAGTTAACTCTTGATAATCTATGCGCCCATATTAGTTGTCTAATAGAAACATTAAATATTTTTTCCCCTCTGTCAAGGTGTTAATGGTTCAGTCTGCAGTTTTCCTCTTCCCCAGCTGCCATTGTGTCTCAGGCTGGCTGGCCAGCCACAACCTTTCATTACCTTCCCCTGAAATAATACAGATGCAGCTCTCAGACGCGTGAAGTTGATTGATCTTTTTGAAAAGGAATAAGCTTCACTAACCCATTGTGGCAGCAGAGACTTGATTAAAGCCAGTGTGAGCTTTCATGACAAGATTCTATAATGAAGTAAATGTCCCTCTGAGAACAGACATCTTTTATAGAGAAGCCTGTGCAGGAGTAATACAGGAGCAATTGTTTTCCACAGTGTGCGTCTTCTCAAAAGAGTTGACATGGGAAATATACAGTATATGAACGCTTTGTGCATTAACCCGTGTTGCACCCTTTTGGTTTATATGGCTTATAACTTTTAAACATGCATTAAAGAAGTCTAAAAATTGACTACAGCTGTTGGTAAGTGTGACTAGGATAGTCAAAACAGCAGGATAAATAATAACCTCCTCCCCTACTGTCAAAAAATAGTAGGATATTCAGATGTATGTGTTATCTGATATAGAGAGATAGAGGATAGACAGATAGATGATAGGTAGGTAGGTAGGTAGATAGATAGATAAATAGATAGATAGATAGATAGATAGATAGATTATAGATAGATACATAGATAGATAGATAGATAGATAGATAGATAGATTATTGATAGATAGATAGATAGATAGATAGATAGATAGATAGATGATAGATTATTGATAGATAGATAGATAGATAGATAGATGATAGATAGATAGATAGATAGATAGATAGATAGATAGATAATAGCTAGATGATAGATAGATAGATAGATAGATAGATAGATGATAGATTATTGATAGATAGATAGATAGATAGATAGATAGATAGATAGATGACATGGTGATAGAGGAGGAGTGTTACTCCAATAAACCAGAAGGCCTGATACAATTGTTTTAAGTTCAAGTAATTGTGGTTGTGAACAGCAAAAAAGAAAAAAAATGTACATTTTTCGAAACACTAAGTGAAGTCATTGTGTGTCTCTAACTGTTTGTTTATATTTAAAGGGATACTGTTGCGGGAAAACATGTTTATTTCAAAATGCACCAGTTAGTAGCAGAATTCTGCGCTGAAATCCTTTTTTTAAAGAGGCAAACGGTTTATTTTTTACATTTCATTTTGAAATTTGGCATGTGGCTAGACATATTGTCAGTTTCCAATTAGCCTTCAGGTCATTTGACTTGTGCTCTAATAAACTTCAGTAACTCTTTACTGCCACACTGCAAGTTGGAGTGTTATCACCCCCCTCCCCACCCCCCAGCAGCCCATCAGCATATCTACTACTAGATGAGCAAGGGAGCACAACTCATGTC
>CM044439.1:136021000-136031517 GCA_024363595.1 Xenopus borealis
TTAGTACAATTCGAGAGATCGAATAGCGGTGAAATCCTACAAATTGGTGAACATTTCGAGGGTCGAATTCAAGGGTTTTTAAACCTCGAAATTGGACTCTTGATAAATCTCCTTTATCTGGAAATCCAAAGTCCCTAACATTCTGGATAACAGGTCCCATATCTTTCTGTATTTTCTTCACTGCAGGTTACTGTATCATTACATGTTGCACTAGTGAAGTCTCTTCCAGAAAAGAGCATGGGACAAATGTATTAAAGAATGAACTGGGGAATACAGGAGGACTCACATTCAGATTGTTTTTTATTTTGTGTTAAGAAAAATTCCTGACTGCAAGGTAAATGTTCCTCATAGCCAGGAACCTACTTCAAACTGTACTGGTATTCTGTGTGGCCACACTTTGTTCTGAGAAGGCACCCATATTTGTACATCTAAAGACAATGCCGCTGGTGATTATTGAGAAGTAGTGATGGGCAAAAAAAAAAACGTTTTTGGCGCGCGTCATTTTCGATGCGTCGCATCATTTTCACGTCTTGTTTTTTTTTACGCCAGCAAATTTTCGGCTCACGAATTCATTCACGCCTGGCAAATAAGTTCGCCCATCACTATTGAGAAGGTATATTATTGCATAACTTGAGATGCAACTAGTTCAATTTCAAACAGACAACCACAGTATGTACAATATATAATTACAAGAATCCCTTGCATACTTGAAAGTAATGAAATGAGGGTCTCATCTGACCACTTCCTAAGGATAGGATCCTTCCTCTGCCCTCTATCTCCTTAAAGATTACATTTTCCCCCAGGATATTAGGTCCTAGGGATGACAGTGATACCACCACTTTAAACACATCAGTATTGCATTAATTAACTGAAACTGTATTTTTATTTTGCTTGTTTATATTACTGGTAACAATTATTCTTTGAAAGAATCAGCAAAATAATCCAAATCTTTTAAAATTATATTCTTTTTCTCTGTAATAATCAAAACGGTACCTTGTACTGGATCCAAACTAAGATATAATTAATCCTTATTGGAAGCAAAATCAGTTTAGTGGGTTTATTTAATGTTAACATGGTTTTCTATCAAGGAAACCACAGGTCCTGAGCATTCTGGATAACAGGTTCCATACCTGTATTTATATATGTTTGGTTGGCAAATAACAACAGGGTTTACACATAGTGATGGGCGAATCTACCCAGTTTCCCCGAAAAATTAGCGAATTTCCAGCGAAATTCGGGAATTGGTGAAAAAATTCTCGAAACGAGTCGCGGCACGTTTTTGACACGCGTTGCGTCGTTTTTGTCTCGTTGCGTCGTTATCGATGCGCGACACATCGTTATCGTTGCGTCATTTTCGACGCGCGTCGCGGCGTTTTCGTCACGTTGCGTCAAATACGACGCACAACTAATTTTTTTGCCGAATTTTTGCCAGGCGAACTTTCGCTGGCGTTTCGCGAATTTATTCGCCAGCGGCGAATTGCGGGCATTCGCCGGGAATTCGCCCCTGGCGAATAAATTCGCCCATCACTATTTACACATTGTGCAAAAAAAAAAAAAGAATTATACTTGATGTTCCGGACGATACTTGCAAGCATTCTTCAAGAATATACATACCCTGTGCAAACAAACTACCTACCTATTTAAAGGTAAAATGGTGCTAAAGAACTACTCTGTTGACATCATGAGTGGGAGTGACCCTCACCAGTGATATCACATCATGTGTATACACAATATCCATAGTCTTGAACGAAACATACTAAATCAGCATCTAAAACCACCTCCGTGTTATCGTATTATATTGTTTAGGAAAGATTAACGGTAGACAAGATTTTGCAAATGCCCATTTTGGAAATTAACACTATGGAAAAAATTACAAATAAGTGAAATGTTTTAGAAACTGCTCTTTTTAAGAAAGTTACCAAATTCATACCAGCCCTACAGGTGAAATGAAACATGAACTGAGACAACATCAAAGGGTTTGCCCTCTGGCAGCAATACATTTTCTTTTGCCATGTGCATCTTTCCATTGAATAGACACAGGTTAATCACTGTGAGGATATCCATCTGTACATCTTAAATAATTAAAACTTGGTGAATCAGTGGTGCCCTGGATCTAGAAGCTGGACATAATTAGTTCTTAATTAAAAACATCTACTCATACTTATCCAATCTTTTTTAACATGAAAATACTTCAGTCTTAGGCTTGAGTTTGAATGGGACATTCAAGGGCAAAACAAATTATTCCTGTAATTCATTTGTTCATGTTGCTCTTATGGATACTTTTACTTTTTTTAACCATAATTCTTTAGACTTGGAGAAGCTTTCTTTACAATTCAATATTAATTACAGCCAAGTAAAGTTTCCTGCTATTAAGATGGTAGAGTAGGAATGTTCAATGTAAAATGCTAGAAATTCATGAACATCTAGTGGGCCACAGGTTGGATATACCCAAAAAAGCAATATAGGGTTTAATATAGTAAGGTTGCAATCCTTGGAATGGGTTTAGTAACCCACAGAAACCCTGTTTGAAAACATGTATGTCATAAGGCTTACTAGACCTAAACTTTGTTATTATTATGCCCCTGTTATCAGTAATAACCTGCAGAGAGCTATAATATACTATAATGAGAAGGTAAAATGACCATCCATGGCTGGTGAACATCTAATAGAGTAAGAAGTATACGAATAGCTATTACTGAAGGATGCAGGCATACTCACAAAGTTTTGATGTAGGCACACTTTATTAATAGATTTTTGCAGGGAAGCAGATTACAGACCTGGTCACTGGTTGCTGACTAAGGCTAAGGCCAGACGGGGAGATTCAGGGGAGATTCGTCGCCGCGAGAAGTCGCCAGGCGACGGATCTCCCCCGAATCTCCCCATCTGGCCTTAGCCTAAGAGTTATAGTTATACAATGCACACTACTTCTGCAGATTTTCTCTGTCTCACGTTGTCTGCTTTCAGACTCTCACAGTGTTCAACTACTGAAGTCTCCAAGAAGTGTTGTTAGCCCTACATTGTTCTCCTCTCAGAGTAATCCTCCATCTTTGATTCTCTGTGGTGACCTCACATGCAGTTCCCAATCTTCTCCCATAGGTTCTCCTCTAATCTATACCTAAACACTGAATTTCCCTACACAATCACCCCAGAGGTTCTACCCCAACTCCTTGTTGGGACAACAGACTGTCCTAACTTACCTTCCTTTCACTCCTAGAGTAAACCTCCACAACCTATCCACTAGCTAGCTAACAAAAGTTATTTTTCACTTCCTTACACATATGAAGGTAACATGTCCCAATGTTTTATGAAATCAGGACTTATTTTTGAAATGATTATATTATGAGCTATATGAGAAATATGATTCTGCTGTAGTTCAAGATGACTTTCATATGGTCTACTGTTATAAAAAAAATGTTTTCTTTCTATTAAACTACAACTTAATTCTTTAAAATATGAACACAGGTGTTGGTAGTGGTTATCCTACCTTCTGCACTGAAGGGAATATTTGTGGATGCATCCATTACCTTGTATTTTTTTTTATTCCTAATGAACATAATTGTTGCCTTGGTTACACAAAAATACACATAAAAATTGGTATCTAATAGGTGCTTAAATCCATCAAAAAGCTTTCAAGTGCATAGCCTTGTTGCCTTTACTGAGGCTCACAGATGATTTCTTAAATTAGGTTCCATAAGGCTCAGCTACAAAAACATGCAAAAGTGCTAACATGGACACAGACTTATTCACAAATTTACAGAGCTATTTGCACTTACACCTAACTGATTTGCCAATAATTGCATCCAAACTATTGCCAAGTTCTACAAATTGTGGCTGCCACAACCTAGTGGGTGCACACAAAAATACTGTAAATTTTTTCAGGAAAAAAACAGAGCAACTTGGTCCAAAAAGTGAGTTCACTATTAGAGTGTTTGTGAATGCTTGTAGTTCAATTTAGCATGCAACTATAGTAATTTGCCATCTACCGTAACTAATTTCCCCCATTTTATGAGGTGTAAGTGCAGTTTATAGGAGCAACACAACAATATCTATAATTACTAGACCACATATTATTTATTCCTACCTGGAGTTCATGATTTGTGAGTTGCAGTGAATATTGGAGCTGTTATAATTATAGTACACCCAGAACTGATAGTTGCCTGAAACTGTTGGCAGAGGGACGCAGAGCAAACACTTTTTTTTAACTGTTTTGTTGTCACCTGGGGAAATGAACTGTATTGGAAGATAACTTGTTAGACAACTCCTTAAAATATTGGACAAGCATATTATATCTAATAAAAAAATAACAATAATGTTCTAGACCAAAGTGTTATCTTGCCAGATGAGATCATAGACCATGGAGTCTTATATCTACTTAAAGTAACAATGAAATTGGAAAAAAAACATTCTGTAATAACAATAGTGACCTTGTGATTCTAGCAGATTCTCTTGCCCTGGAAAGAGAAAGGAAAGCAGTGCATTGGGAGATGTTTTTTCTGGCTGATAAGAATCTTTTTTTATATTTTTGTATCAATAAGAATGTGATTTCAATAAGATGGCTTTCTCCTGGGGCTTTTTTGTAATTGAACTAAGATTTACTTTCAAGCTGCTTTCTTTCAAGCAATTAGTCCCACGGCCTTAGCAGCTTAGCTCACAGTTGCTGAGAATCTGGCATTGTTGCCCTAACAAATTTTCCAGCTATCAAAGCTTTCTGAGGGATGAAGGGAAAAAAGTATCTATAATAATGATGTGAAGCCAAATCCATGCATTCCATTTATCTCCGCACCATCTCTGACCTGCATTTTGGATCGGCTTTTAGAGCAGTGCTATGTTTTAATTATCTCCAAAAGTATTTTAATATAAATCTTCCCTGGTGCCACCTACTGACTCATTTATTAAATATGTTAGAACTTTTAGAAGGGAAATTAATATTGCAGAAATGTATTCAGAGTTTCTGTTTCCTGTTTTTTTAGGTTTAATGTATAACCACTTAAACAGATGTGCCCATCAGAGAATGTAAAATCTAAAACATGTTTTTTTAGAAAATGTAAGGTAACGTAAAATGTGCTTATTTAGACTACTTGTTTATATGTTCAAGAAACCATGACCATAAAGATGGAGCTGATTTTACCTGGCACACAGCATCTCCCCATTGTGATGTTCCATCTGTAGGTGGTTGATTTTGTCATTTTGGGGAGACGGTCAAAAAGACACAAATACAAACTTGCACTACAAGTTGGAGTGATATCATCTACCCCAGCAGCCCATCACTTGAACAATGGGTAGGTAACCAGTTGTGACTCCAGTTGCTACTCATTGAGTAGAAAAAACAATAGCCTATCTGAAAGCAGTTCCATTGTGAAGTGCTGACTCTTTCTGAAATCACATGTCCAGGCAAAATGACCTGAGATGGTTGCCTACACACCAATATTACAACTTAAAAAATGCATTATTATTGAATCGAGAACAAAATCTTAAATGGTAGAATACATTACTTGCAATCTACACAGTGTAATTTAGTGATACAAAATATACCATAAAAATCATGACGGAATCCCTTTTTAACTATAACAATGAGCAGTACAGTTGGACCTTTTTGGTGCAGGCAGAAGAATAATTAGTTGGTAAATGGGGCACTAGAAAACAACTGATCGTTCAATGGTTTACTCTGGACCAAGAATTATGCAAGTTATATTATTACTGGGTTTAAAGGTTTATTTGGGGCTGCTCAGTGGACTTTACAGAGGTAGTATTTGGGGAGCACAGAGTGATAAGTCCTTGCAATGTTGCATCCCCAAAATCTTTGCCCATAGGGCAGCACTGGCAATTGTGTAACTATAGTGCGCTTTAAGAATTGCTGAATACAGATATAGGTTGTCTATGATTGTGGGCAAATTTTGTCCTTACGCTACAGGGGTTCTATCTTGAGGAACAATGGTTCTGTCCATGGAACCTTTCAGCACATTCCTCCCTTGATAGGTGAGTAACACAGTTTAGACATTTAAATGTTCTAATATGTAGGACATTACTTTGTTGGGTAGCCTAAAAAGGTAAACTTTTGGCTAATATCACAGATTGTATTTTCTGGAGGAGAAAATTCCAAATTCTCCACCTGGCAGCACCATGTGTAGTTAGTTACATCAGTGGCATCTTTTACCCCATTCTGTGCACAGTGACAGATGGATTCTATTTCTGTTAGTGACTTAATAAAGTACATGGGTCAGAATTGTGCAGCACTGACATTTTCTCTGACAGCAAATTTCTGGAAAAAATGCCATGTGTGACGTTAGTCTAAAGTTGTGATGGGCGAATCTATCCCATTTGGCTTTGCCGAAAAATCCAGCGAAATTCGCAAATTGAAATGAACGTTTTTCATGACGCGTCGCATCATTTTTGCTTTGCGTCATTTTTGGCACGCGACTCGTTTTTTTTTTTTACGCCAGCAAATTTTCGGCAGGCAAATTTTTGCTGGCGTTTCACAAATTTATTCGCCGCCGGCGAATTGTGGGAATTCGCCGCCTCCCTTTTCCCCCCAGCAGCCTAACAACAGGACAATGGGAAGGTAACCAGATAACAGCTCCCTAACACAAGATAACAGCTGCCTGGTAGATCTAAGAACAGCACTCAGTAGTAAAATCCAGGTACCACTGCGACACATTCAGTTACATTGAGTAGTAAAAACAACAGCCTGCCAGAAAGCAGTTCCATCCTTCAGTGCTTGGCTCTTTCTGAAAGCACATGACCAGGCAAAATGACCTGAGATGGCTACACAATATTACACCAATATTACAACTTAAAAAAAATACGCTTGCTGATTCAAGAATGATTTATATTGTAGAGTGAATTATTTGCAGTGTAAACAATGTAATTTAGAAATAAAAACTACACCATAAACAATGATGACAGAATCCCTTTAAATGATCAGAGGAATGAGGTGGAGGGTGTTTGCCAGTAGAACTGAAGATGAAACTCTGCTGTACTGTAAACTCCAATGAGCATGGCCCTCTTTACGTCTTCTATTTGTAATAAATACTTATTAATAATAACAATAAATTTAATGATAGGAGACTATCATGCTTGGATAAGTGAGTAAGCCATCTGTGCAGAAAGTATAGTCTATTGAAATATCTTTAACTAGCAGTAAAGAGGTTGTGGCTGTTTGATGATTTGCTACTAAAAACTGCCTTTAAGTATTTTAATGGGTATGTTAGCAAGTGACCCCCCTTTCCATCAGAAATTAAATATCAGCAACTTAAACCAATACTGCTATTGCTCAGTTAACGTCACGTTCACTTTTTGTCGATAGTTCCATATGTACTTTCTGTTTGCAGCAGGGTTCATATCTACACACAGTCTGGTGATCATTATTAGTGCGTGGGAGCTGGAATATACAGTATTTCACTCTTGCTTTTATACTGCAGTCTCTTCATAAAGCAATTAGCTGCAATATGTGGGCTCTGAGCAAGGGGAATGTAAATGTATTTACTTGAGTAAGCAAACTACAGTCAGTGCTACACCCAGTTGTCAGAGGATGCTTGGGATTGTAGTTCAACAGGTTGTCTGTTCCTGATCAACAACAAGATGTTTCCTCTCATGGTGACCTTTCAGCCTGCGGTACATCAAGTCCTTTTTTAACACATTGTGTGGCCCACCCCCCTGGGCTATAGGACTTTTTATGTTGCTTAATTTAAGCAGTGTGCCTAACCTGAGTGTAACAAAGTGCCCTGTGTTTGTTGCCCCTTGAGATCTCTTGTGTATTGTAACATAATAAACACAAACCCATGTAACCTCCTCTTTATCATCTGTACTGAAATCCTGCATAAGCAATAAATCAGGCTGAGGTTTCTCTGCAGCCCTGGAAACTGGACTTGTTGGTCCTGGGAGTAATTTGGTAAGATTAAGGTCTGGCTTTATCCACCCTATTATATATGTATGATCCATTCAGTCTGTTAAAGGACCAGCCTCAATTCAAATATCTAACTTTCTGAGATTTCAAGAGCCATTCTCACCCATTGAAATGTAAGGACTTATCTGTAAGTGGAATGCAAGACATATTTGCTGCAAGGCAAAAAGTTATCCTTTGATGTGTTCACTAGTGATAAGCAAAATGTTTTGCCTTGAAAAGGTCGAAAAATTGTTGTGCATCCACAGTTTGGTTGCAACTTGGCAAATTTTTGCAGCTTTGCAATTTTTCGGCAAAGCGAAATAGGTTAGATTCTAGTGTTCACTCCTAATATATAACAGATCTATATTGAACATATGTGCCAAAACTAAATGGCAATAATATGAGGGCATATTATACTTTCCCAAACACAGTCAATAAGGCCAGGCTGCATTTGCCTTTTGGGGGGTAAAGACCTGTCATTATATAAAGTTCATTCCATGTACTCACACTGTAATCACATTCACAAAGTTAATGAAAACTTAGGGGAGGATTCAATACATACAAATGAAATATAGAAATGTCTTTAGTTATTTGTAAATAAAATAAAACAAGCTTTCTAATTTCTGCGCTGCTGCTCATTGTGGGAAAAAAGAAACAAAAGCCAGTTTATTAAAAGACCTGAAGGACTTCTGGTTCATTGTTTCAAGAGCAGAGATCGGAGATCATAAAGATATACTGCTATCAGTAGTATTTACTTTAGGGATGCACCGAATCCACTATTTTGGATTCGGCCGAACCCCCGAATCCTTCCCGAAAGATTTGGCCGAATACCGAACCGAATCCGAACCCTAATTTGCATATGCAAATTATGGGTGGGAAGGGGAAAACATTTTTTACTTCCTTGTTTTGTGACAAAAAGTCACGTGATTTAGCTCCCTGGCCCTAATTTGCATATGCAAATGAGGATTCGGATTCGGTTCGGCCAGGCAGAAGGATTCGGCCGAATCCGAATCCTGCTGATAAAGGCCGAATCCTGGCCGAATCCCGAACCGAATCCTGGATTTGGTGCATCCCTAATAGGGATGGCGCGAACCGCGGAAAAAAAGTTCGCGAACATGTTCCCATTTCAAGAAAAAAGGATGGTAGAGCCAAAACACTACATAGGAGAGGTCTGAAGATATAATTACATAAATATAAGGAATGCTGTACCTTACACTATATATGAAGTTATAGCATTTTCCACCCATATATAGTTAGGGCCTGAATAACCTTGCTGAGCAGCTGTATTACAGTCAACCTGCAGAATAATTTGACCCACAACCTGGCATAATGACTATAACGTTACTGCAGTAACCATGTAACGCAATGCTGACACTTCATTATACAGAAACTCTCAGTATCACTTTAATAGTACAACGATCTAAGACACATTGTATAAATCAAAATGAAATGTAATATACAGCATGCATTTGGTGCCAACAACATAATAATCAAGTGAGAAACATTCCATATTGCTTTTATACTTCAGCAAGTACATTTATATCTTTCTTAAGCATTATAAACTCCCATTTTTGGAAAGCGCATAGACCGTGTAGGAAACATTGATCCCTCTAGCTGTGCCGTTTCAGAACCTGAATTAGCAAACAATATTCTTTTTTTTTTTCTTTTACAGTGTATTTCATTCTCACATGCGTGAGTGTTGCCTTAATTCATTTAATATGTTGGTGGTGATATGAGACTGGTGAGTAAAATGTATTTTCAATTGCTAGAAGTTGGGTGGTCTCGCCCTTGTTTCTCAAATACATCCTGGCTGTTCTCATAGAAAGGAGTTATTTACCACAAAATTCTTGGCCTGACTTTCAAGTAGTTACTATATATATATGCATCGATTGTAATGTTTAATGTGAGCTGTCTTTAAAGTACAGCTTCTTTGATCTTTTTATTTGGGGGACCATTTTGCTGTAATGGAAAAATTTGTTTGTGCAGAGACGGTCACTTTGACTACTGAATAATGTATCTCCCTGTATGTTTGCAAGATTAGGCCATGAGCTCTCATTGCATTTCTTACTATAGAATGAGACCAAGCATGGTCCTGATTGTACCACCCTGGCTTATTTGCAATGCACTTCAATACATTTGTAGTGATGGGTGAATCTCCCCCGTTTCGCTTCGCCGAAAAATTTGCGAATTTCCAGGGAAATTCGCGAATTGGCAAAAAAAATTGCAAAACGAAACGAGTCACGTTTTTTATGTGCGTCACGTGATTTTCGACGCGCGTCGCATCATTTTCATTTTTTTTCAGCGAAATTTTTTTGGCAAATTTTCGCTGGCGTTTCGCGAATTTATTAGCCAGCGGCGAATCGCGGGAATTTGAAGCGAATTCCCCTCTGGCGAATAAATTCACCCATCACGGACTTGGGTGTATGAGGCCGACCAGGGCTGCTACCAGAAGGGACCCCCCTCTGTTCTGTTTTTTCTCAGTGTCCCACCGGTCTAATCCTGGTAGATTGAACTCCCAAGGTAACTAATCAATCATACCAAGCAGAGGTGGGTTGCAATAGGTGAAATGACAAAAAGCCAATTCACTGATCAACCAGGACCCTGAACTAGGGGAAGGCACAATGAACAGATATGA
>CM044439.1:136092206-136103902 GCA_024363595.1 Xenopus borealis
ACATGCAAAAGAATAAGAAATCAGGAAGGGGGCAAATAGTTTTTTACACCACTGTATATGTGTGCATGTGTGTATGCGTGTGAGTATTTTTATTTCTGAAAAAATACCTAGCTTCCAAATACCTATACCTATAATTTGGATGGACATTGTCATGTTTTAAGAACTTTCCAGTGCAGAAGTTCAGTGCAATATGAGGTGGCGAACAAGTTGCCATGATTATGATGCACCAATATGGAAATTGTGGTACACGTTTTTGAGCTTCTTTTGTGTTAGAGTAGTTTAAAGTAGCTGTAGCAATAGCATAATTTTCTCCATGCATAACTAAAGATATTGGTATCTGTTTACTTTGCAACAATCAACTATGGTCCATCTTTCTAGTGAAACCCTGGAAACACTGCCACGTCCACATTGATATTAATTCCAGGGTTCTCTTGCATCAGTTCATGTACTTGAATACAAATCATCAGAGCAGGCTGAAGAGGAACATTGGAGCTCCCTGCAAGTCGTGAAAGAGTATGGACGTAAGTTACATTCAATTTTGTGATATTTGCACTTTTTGCCTGCATTTGTAAATTACCCTTACTGTTTCATTTGTGAAACTGGATCAGGCCTAAAAGTATGAAAATAAAATAAGTAAAAAATAAGCTTATTAACCCACTCAATTCATGGAAATGAAGAATAACTATGTTTATATTCTGCACTAAAACCTTTCTATCGAGAGAAGATCTGAATATCAGATCTAATCTACAATTTATTCAAATACTTTTAATTGAACCAATTAAATACTCTCACACAAGAGAAAACCCCCACATCTCTTTTAAATGCTTAGCTCATTTGGGCCTACCTTAAAGGAATAGTTCAGTGTAAAAATAAAAACTGGGTAAATAGATAGAATGTGCAAAATAAAAAATGTTTCTAATATAGTTAGTTAGCCAAAAATGTAAAGTATAAAGGCTGGAGTGACTGGATGTCTAGCATAACAGAACAAAACACTACTTCCTGCTCTAATTCAAAAGCAAACAGATATGAATCATGTGGCCCCCATCAAGTCACTGATTGGTTACTGCCTGGTAACCAATCAGTGGAAAGCAACAGAGCTGCAAAGCAGGAAATAGTGTTCTGGCTATTATGTTAGACAGCCAGTCACTCCAGCCTTTATACATTACATTTTTGGCTATCTATATTAGAAACATTTTTTATTTGCACAGCCTATCTAATTACCCAGTTTTTATTTTACACTGAACAATTCCTTTATATATATATATATGATAATAATAAACCCATTACAAACCCAACTACAAACCAAATTATCCTAATTCATGCCTTTGTTGGGGTTCTATATGGGATGAAGTAACTAAAGACATTACTTGTAGTATGCAGAGGGAAAACATCTATAAGATCCTTATGTTCTGGTAAAACACCACATTCAAGTACAACATGTTCTGTAGTTGTCAGGACTTACAAGGCATTGGAACCAGAATGCTGAGTAGCAGGCTTCTCTTACAACTCTTACAACTCTTCACACAGTGCACCCTTAAACAGAGACACAGAGAAAGAGAGGGGCTGGTGAGAGACGGGTACGAAAGCAGAGAAGCAGTTGATAGAATCTGCAACAGGTAGTTGAACACAAGAAGGTAAAGTCAGAAGAGCTGAGATCAGGGGCAGGCAGCAAGCAGCAAAACGGTAAACAGGCAGGCATCAAAACCAGTGAGCAAGCACAATCCAGGAAAGGTACAGCGGGATGATCCAAAAGGCTAGGTCAAACACAGACCAAAATCAGAAACAATAGTATCAAGTAATACAAAACTGATATAGGATCTTGGTTTTTCCTATACAAATGGTCATTTTTGCCTAATGCTCCGTTACCATGTTTTGTTTTTTCTCTGCACTTCCTCTACCTTCTTTCCTAAAAAATTATTAAGATGCTTTCATTTTGGCACAGTCATGAGGCTATTGACTCATTCTTTAACTAATATCAAGTAATGCTTATACTATACTTGTACTGTACCAGCTGCCTTGCTATTATCTTTGCTATACTCATTCCACAAATAAAGTATCAAAAGTTATCAAAAATAAGAGAAGACATGTATTACTGGTTATCAATTTATTCTGCATCCCTTTTTTGTATTCCTTCATGTTACCTAGGTTCATAAGATCGATAGTAACAAAGCATGACATAAAGAGAGGCAGAATCCCTGTGACATTAATGTCAAAAGGTTTCGTTCATCAAAGGTTCTAAGGCATCTCATATATCATTCAGTGGGTCGCATTCATTGACCATAGGAGTATTTTTAGACATTTTTATGAGTCAGCTTACAGAATAATATAGAGGCAGGTGCTATTAATTTTATATATTGAAAAAGGACCTTTGATGTGTATAATCCAGAATTTAAGGGTGGGTATTTATGCAGGAGAAAATATTAAAATACATTTGTCTAAAACAGGAATGTCCATCCTCTGTGCCTCTGGCATTTTTATAGAAGGTCGTGTTTTGTACTAAAAGCAAAAATGCTAATGTTCCGTTGGAAAGAATGTACTTTTGTTTTCTATGGTACTGCAAAAACCTGAATCTTTTGATTCTTGATACCTGCTTTAAAATGAGCACTTGTTTGGCATAACATGCTGTTTAATTATTAAAATCAAGACATGTGTTGATCCAAAAAACATGACGTTAATTTACTCTACTCTACAGAGTTTGCAACCTTTGCTTCCCAGGGTGCCCTTCTATATTCACTAAAACTTTTCATATACAAAATCCCCAAATGCATTCTGTAGTAGAATGGTACAATCTGCTTTAATTATTTACTAAATTTGTCCCAAATTGTTTCCTTTTTAGGAAACCCATTTCATCCAAACACAATACCAGCGAGCTTCATAGAGGGCTGGTATGGGCTCTGATCTTATTGGTTCGTGAGAAAAGCAAGGGGCAAATAATTCTGATGTCTGTGTGGGAAGGGGTGCAATAAGCCACATTTTTTTCTGATGCTGAGTCTAGCATGGACCAAGGAAAAAATTTGGCAGCCTTTTAATTTTATAGATCTAGTAGGATACACAGCTCTGTACATGTTTACCACACAGAAATTAACTGAAATGTATAAATGTAAATAAACAGAAATTAAGTGCCACATGGTAAAAAATATACATGGAAGGACATCCCATCCCATAGTTAGGAAACCCATTTGTGTGGATAATTTACAGGCATAGATAATTTTCTGGCTGCATAATTTCCGTGGCTTGACAAAGGGCCCTGTATAGGCCAGTAACTTTGCCAACTATTTTGTGAGCTAATAAAACACTCATCACTTGTTTCACAGCACAAGAAGTCATCTGGTCCATTGGTATTTGTGTTTTTAAATTTACAACCACTAACAAGAGGAAATAAGAGAATAAAGTTTTGGGCATTGGCCTTTAAGTGACAAGGCTGGACCAAATAATGCTCCAGTTTTGCAAAACAGATGTATTTGAGCTTCTTTGAGTGTTCTTTGTGGGATAGAATTCCAGAAGTATAGAGCAGTGGGTGTAGATGATGGGACATGACAATGGCTCTCAGAGGGGTGGAGGAATCAAGGAAGTGACTATACTGATACTCTTTTATTCCTAAAGCACCCCCAATATTATCTCATCTGATCATAATGCTGTATTTATGTAACAAAGAATAGTATTTGTTCCCAGTGAAGTACAGATGCCAAACTATACAGCAGGTTTCCATTACACCAACGCAGATCAGTTTTGACATTTTTGGAGGTCGGTAAGATTATACAGAATAGTCTATGCTTTGGGCACCTGCAGTAGAGTAATGATATATTCTTAAACGTTAGTAGATTGAAATAATGTGATTTTGTTAATGCCACAATACCCTTATTTATAAACTCCAGCAATGGAAGCCTGTAAGTAGTGCCATACCAATTATGCACACAGAACCCCACAAATCAATTCAAAGCTAACAATTTCCTAAGTATACTATGCTTGCAACTCGTCATTATTTCTAGGCTTTTAGCTAAACCGTTTCAGCACATGAAATTTGTAAAGGAAAAAAAAAAACGTGGTTTCAGCTTCAATACAAAATCTCCTTTTAGTGTTCTGAGAACAGTCTATATTCACTCACCTTTTCTTCATGTGAAAGGACTGATTTCTAAATGTGGTAATAGAGAACCCTCTTACAGTTTGTATTATTGAAGTGAAAATGTAAATTGAAACCATAGGGCTATGTATTAATGCGCTGAACATGTGCAAGAGCATTAAGGGATGCAAAATCTAGCCTCTGAGTGTCCATTTAAGAAACATTTGCATCTGGGGCTAACTGCACTCTGCAACTCACTCTGGATTCATAATCTGGTGCAACTGTATCACTGGCACTGGGCACTTTCACTGGTATCAAGACAGCTATGTCCTTACTGCTTACCATAGGACAGGCAGTACTGCAAGGCTTCTTTGCCGTTTGTGCTTCTTGCAATCTCACTAGTGCTCCTGCATGTCCCTCTACCCACCCTTTATGAATACAGTGCAGCTGAATGCCTTATTCATTAGGGAAACACAGGTCCATGTGCTCCATCTTTGCTGAAGAAAGCATGGCACCTTGCATCTGTTTTTGCAGGTGGCACCCTGGCATATTTCAGCAGGCCGGTTTCAGTCCCTCTATGGCATTTACCTAAGACAAGTACTGATGCTGAGATGCGAACACTCTAACAACATGCATTCGTGAAAAATTCGCGAAACGAGTCGCGGGACACTTTTGACGCGCGTCGCGTCATTTTCGGTGTGCGGCGCATCAAAAACGACGCGCGACTCGTTTTTTAGACGAAATTTATTCGCCAGCGGCGAATCGCGGGAATGCGCCGCGAATTCGGCCCTGGCGAATAAATTCGCCCATCACTAATTATGTGTTATTATTAATCTTTCAATTCAGTCCTTCCTCTCTTCATATTTCATTCTCTCATTCAAATTGCAGCCTGGCTGCTAGGATAAGTAGGACCCTAGCAACCAGATTGCCACTGAAATACCAAACAGGAGAGCTGGCGAACAAAAAGCTAAATAACTGAACAAAAATAAAAAATTAATACCAATTCAAAATTTTCTCAGAATATCACTATCAACATCATACTAAAGGTTAATTGCAAGGTAAACCCCCCCATTAAGAATGAGAGCATTACGTTATGTGTTTAGCTTCTATTTGAATCAGTTCAGAGTTCATACAGTTTATTTATTTATTCAAAATATTAGTCAACTATGGAATCAAAATGTACTTAAGGTTTCCCCTCTTTGGTAAAGTGCACATGATTTTACAAGAGTCAGTAGTGAAGTTGTTACTAGCAAGAATGCTCTTACTCTAATTGAATTGGTGTGCTTTCTCCATTGTATGTAGCTACATGTTCATCCATCTACAGATCACTTTACCAGAATGCAATAATGATTGCGTATTACGATCACTGAATGTGACTTGGTAGTTAGCTGCTCAGGATCTCTTACCATTTCAGTGACACAACAGTTTAGGAAAATGACAGTGGCATGTAAGCTCTGCATGTCCATATGTTGAAATCACTTATTTCATAAATGAAAATAGCCCAAAGTTAATCTCTAAATGTAGGTCCTTTTGTACAATATATGCTATTGGCTTTACTTCTAATATCGGTTATACAATAAAAACCCAGTAAAAATGGAATTGTACTTTAAGGAGAGCACCATACAAATAGGTATGGTGGTGGCAGTTATTATTATTAATATGTATTTATATAACGCCAACATATTTCACAGCAATTATTGGCAATAAAGAATGGAAAAGGGAATTTAAGAGAGTTTTTTGCATGGTTTACCCCTAGTCAGCATGGGGACAGGAAAAAATTATAATGCGACATAGAAATAGGTGACAAGAACGCAACCCTATGACTGCCCTTATTTGTATAAGATGGTGTAGGCAAGAACAAAATAACTTTTCCCAGAAAGGCAGAGACCATTATTTTGTTTACTGTTGTAACCACAGGCTAAGCCTTCCACTTCCACCATTGTCATGCTATTTATATATCTTTTAGAACTTTACGAAAAATGCCATACGGTGACCTCACATGGAAAGTTGCAACTTCAGAAGAAAAAGCTTCTAAACAAAGCATAAACCTCTACTGACCTCCAGACTGGGCCAGAGATTAAATGTTGAAACCATGCTAAAATCTTAAAAAGATGACTGCAGCTATGTGATATCCTCACTAAAACTAGCCACAACCATTCATATAGCCATAGAAACATATATCACATTAAAAATCTTGGTCAGTGGAAATTAGTGATGGGCGAATCTAGCCCATTTTTCTTCGACGCGTCGCCTCGTTTGCGATGTGCATTGCGTCATTTTCGACACGTGTCACATAATTTTCGGTGCCCAACTCTTTTTTTTTTTACGCCAGAGAATTTTTGCCATAATTCGCGAATAAATGCTCCCATCACTAGTGGAGATTACAGAGGATGCTGTTTTAACTTATACACCCCTTTCATGTGTCATTTCACTACTATGTTTTTACTGTGCCACTTTTGAATCTGTGTAATTTTTGAAAAGGTTATCATGCATCACATTTGGAATTCAGAATCTATGAACTATCTCCAAACAAGTTTTTTTTTACAAAATGCTTTCCTGCCACACATACTTTGCCAAGAGCACACACATTACACTAAAAGCTGAGCCCTCACTAAGGAAAAGGTCATGAAGCTGGACTGTAACTTACTGCACTGTGCCAGTGGTAATTAACCATGAACAGAACGTCTATTAAATATACAAACAGAGAATATGATGTACTTCCTTTGTACAATACTGATGAGGCATTTAGTACAAATTTAAGAAGCAGCTTCAGTTGTCCAAATAAACCAATACAATCTCAGTTAAATGAATCCACCAAAACCTTGTCAGATGGCGAGTGTCAACTGGGGTGCACTAACTCCACACTACACAACTCATTTATGGCTGTGCAAAAATGGTCAAAGCCATTCTTCGAATTGTTACTTTCACATAGTTGCATTGGACACTAGTGCTTACCTTCATCTTACACAGAGGAAGCCTGGGGGGGAAGCTTCATTGTAGGTATAAAATCAAAGCAACTTGCATACAAAATGGTACATTCCATGAGCCCTTAGTTTTTTTACAGTGGAACACCAAACTGCTCCTCCAAGCTCTGGCCCTTTTACTATAGTGTTCTGCAACAGTAGCTATCCTTTTGTTTACTTTACTTCATACCACACCTGCTTCCCCAACTGGTTACCTTGGGGTTAAGGCTTCTTCAATAGAGATTTTTCCTCCACCTGGTCCTCCAGCACATCTACCCCTTCCATAAATTATGCATGTTTTCACTTTCCTTTTATTGCTTGGGAAATTTCCCATATTATTCCTGGGCCAATGGGAATGCTAGATCCTTACATTACCTACCTTTTAATCCCTGTTCAAACAGCCCTGATGCAGTTAAGAAACCCTTCTCCTAAATAAATTGTCTTCATTACTGTCAAACATTTTCCTTTAGACAAAGTCCACAATGAGTTGAATGTTCCAAGGATATTGTCCTTTGCATCATTGTTCTCATATTCATTGGCTTGTCTTCAGATACTAAAATCACACTGCTGGCCCCTCTCTCACATCTTTTCTATGTAAGTTGCCTCTCATTCCTAGATACACTACCTTCACTCCAATCACCTCTTTAGCATTTCTTTTAATAAGATTCCCTCTTTGGTATTATTTCTTTTATTCACAGATATTTTTTCTCCTGCCTGGATAGTAATCCTGATATTCAGATCACTGTAACCATAGCATCCTATAAAACGAACTGCTGCCTTTTATTTACCTTTATATTTAAAGAAGAGCCTTCTTCTAACGAAACAGTTTGCCAAGGGCTTATCTCTCACCTTCTCAACCCTATTCATATTAGTCGCTAAAACTTGCCACTTGAAAAATCAAATAAACATCAAAGACTTAAGAGATATATAACTCACTGGCCATGTGGACCCTCAGCTTTATACACCCATCTTATTCTGAAAGCCACTATCTTCATCATCTCAGTCATGGGGGGGCAATTGTAATTGGGTTTAATTATACTTTATTTTTAAGTTAGGGAAAGGAAACACAGGCTGTCAACCATTGAGATTGCCAAATCATTTTATTTAAGACTATACAGGTATGGGATACGTTATCTGGAAACTGGTTATCCAGAAAGTTCTGAATAACGTTAAGGTCATCTCCAGTTTAGTAAAATAATTCAGATTCTTAAAAATGATTAACTTTTTCTCTGTAATAATGAAACTGTACCTTGTACTTGATCCTTGGGTTTATTTAATATTTGGGCCTCTATTCAATGTCTTTAGCACATATCTGTTTAATTATACAAAGCAAGCTAGCCTATTCTTTTCTGTGTAAAGTAGCGTGGCTACCTGTAGAGCTTTGTAAAACAATAAATGCAATAAAATGCTAAATATCAGCAAGGATGCTTGAAAGGTACTGCGCGAAATGCAGTAAAACTAGCTGTGTTACATAAGGATAAATGTATTATTACGAATATGGAGTCTGCCTCAGCCTGCTTTTCTTCTAAAAGAACATAAGATTTGCCAGAGGATGTTAAGGTTTAGCACTCGCGCATCCTACTGGGAAATAAAACTGCGCTAACCTACAATGCTTTGATTAATATACTCCCTGTTCTTTTGTAGCACAAGAGAAAATAAATGATTAAAGTAATCCCTAAGGCTTGGAGTTGGAAAAAAAAAGAAAGACAAAGATTACCATTTTGAGTTTATATTGTTGCTTATGAAAAAAATATTTTCTGAAATGATGCAGATTTTATTCTACTTCCTACGTAGGAGAAAATCACTGTCCTTTATCATACACCAGTTTTGTTTTTTTTTGTCTGTCTGGAAGAACTGAGGCCTTCTCTTGCAAAGTACAGTCTCAGACTGAGTTCTATGCACTTTAAAGTTCAGGGGTGTAATTTGAGACTGTAACAACTGTGATGTTTGCACAACATCCATTTAATAGTTGAAATACTGTCTAAGGTTGGCTCTGGTCAAGATGGGTCATTGTAGTACTTTTGAGTATTCTACGCTCTCTCTTGCAGCTTGCTTGATAGCAGCACATTCCTTAAGACCACCAATAGGCTCATGTTAATATTCATTTTATTGCTACTGGGATTAAGCTGTTCTGGCTCGCTTGGTGTTATACAGAAGAACAGGAAGCACACACCAATGAAATGCTTTTGTGAAACCTTCTTTACAATGCCTGGGTTGCACCAGAAACAGAAATGGCAAGAAAGAATATTAGTATGGGTTCTGATATACAGATATCCTGTTTCTCTCTAATAACAACACAGTACCTTGTACTGGGTCCCAACTGAGATAAAATTAATCGCAATTCTGTTAGGTTATTTAATATTTAAAATATTTTTAAGTAGACTAAAGGTATGGAGATCCAAATTACTGAAAGATCCATGGAAAACCCCAGGTCCCAAGAATTAAGAGAATTAAGGAAAAGCTGTCTCCCATTGACATTTTATCAAAATAATCCAAGTTTTTAACAATGATTACCCTTTTTTATTTAATAATAAACAGTGCTTGATCCAAACTAAGATATAATTCATCCTTATTGGAAGCAAAACAAGCCTATTGAGTTTATTTAAAGTGTATATTATTTTCTAGTAGATATAAGGTATGAAGATCCAAACATCTATTATAGGCAAAACCTATTACCAGATTTCCAGTAATGATAATGGGTTTCTGAATTCAATACCTATGTTACATTTTCATTTCCATGTGTATACTAGAAGTTAAACAAGGGCTCTAAAACAGATATTATCTAAGGAGCCCTGCAAAAAATACCTTTTTCAAATATTTCCATAAATACAGTATAACTGCCATTTTTAGTAGCCATTTAAATTGAGGGTGAGGAAAAACAAATAGTGTATGGATGTTTGATTACCATCATGCAAGGAGAACTAAATCCTAAAAATGAATATGACTAGAAATACCATATTTTAGATAATGAACTTCTTGCAGTATCCAAAAAGTTTCAGTATCTCTACAATAGTAACTTCAAAGTTGCCACAGGAGCTCTCCATCTTGTATTTTGTTATCAAGCAGAAAATGAATACTTATTTTATCATAATTGCTGATGCAACAGAGCTGATTATTAAATTCTAATGCTAATTGAGTGATCATCAGGTACCTCATATTTGTGCCCTACAAAGAAGCCCAATCAAAAGCATGGAGGAGTGGAGAACATTTTCTTTAAAGCTTACAGAAGAAGTGAATGTCTTATAGAAGCATGAGGTGGTAATTATAATATTATAAATGGGTATAATACAGGTATGGGGTTCATTATCCAGACACAAAGAAAGCTCCATATTATGGGAAAGCCATCTCCCATAGACTCAATTTTAATCAAATAATTCACATTTTTAAAAATGATTTCCTTTTTCTCTGTAATAACAAAACAGTATCTTGTACTCGATCCAAACTAAGATGTAATTAATCCTTATTGGAGACCAAACAATCTTATTGGGTTTATTTAGACTTAAGGTATGGAGATCCAAATTACAGAAGTACTTCTTATCCAGAAAACCCCAGGTCCTGAGCATTCTGGATAACAGGTCTCATACCTGTATTTTGTGTGACTGAGAAATTAGAACTTTAAGACTGGCTGGGATAACCCTCAAAACTACAAAGAATTTAGAGCCAGATAGACAATTCTCCATGCCAAATGTTAACATGGTTTATCTAGTATTGGTACATTTGGTGTATTTTGTTTGTGCTCTTTCTTTTTCTTACAGAACATAAAGTAAATTTTTAATCATAGAAGCAACAATTGAATGCTATAGATTTCATCAAATTATCAATATTACAAACAAACTGATCTTGTTGTGGCTGCAGCAAAAATAAACAGTAATCATTTAACATTGTTCCCCATGTAAAAGACAACCATAATTCACCTATTATGCACATTATCCACCCATCGCCTCTTAATATATATATATATATATATATATATATATAGGCAGTGATTCAACGGCACTCACCATTCCAAAGTTAAGGCTGGGTGCTAACCAGAGTATAATAACAGATTGGCAGTGATGAAAGCACTCACAGCAGATTTCTTCAATACTTAGTTAAAAGTTCTTTATTCCACGTTCTTATCTACGCGTTTCAACATATATATATATATATATTTATTTATTCATGGTGGCAGATTTCAGATTTCTCCCCTTTTAAATTTCTGCTTTGTCAGCCTTTTCTTATTCCAAAAAATCTGGACCCATTTATATACATAGAATAAGATTGATATTACTATAAAAGTAGATGCAGCACATTTGCATCCCCTAATTTCTTTTTATTTTGCTGCCATAGAAGACACAAAACAACAGTGAGAAATTGCTCTTCCAGTCTGTCCAAAACAGTATAATTTATCTTTGAAATCTAACATTTTATCATATTACGGAAGCAGTTCCATATTACATCTAGGGATCATGCAATCTGAGCTTTAACAGTAAAGCAATTAACTTATTTCTACATATTACTGCCTGTCTACTGCGATAAAAATCTATCCAAAGAGAATTTCATAGCTCAGTACCCATGGAAAATATTTAATTTTAGGAATGTTTCCTACTATCATATGCAAATGAAGACAAGATTTGAAACATTAAGGGGCCGATTTACGAAATTCACATGAAATGATCGAATACCAATCGTAC
>CM044439.1:136104788-136120888 GCA_024363595.1 Xenopus borealis
AAATTGCTGACACTGCAAACTAGAGAGCTGCTGAATAAAAGCTAAATAACTATAAAACCATAAACAAAAAAAATGAAAACTAATTGCAAATATCACTCTCTACATTATACTAAAAGTTAACTCAAAGGTGACCAACCCCTTTAAATTTGCCCCAAAGAGTCCCCAGAGAAAATTCTATCTACACACTTGGAGAAGTTTGGATTAATATAAAAGTTAAAGGAAAGCTAAAGAACCAACTGGTCTTCCAAGTGAAAGAAGAAGCAAGTCTCATATTCTAGCCACTATATCTCCCAGGAGGAACTAGATTATTCTAATCCCACTTTGGCATCAGAAATGTTGCGTGGCAACAAGATTATAACTGACACCTTCTTACAAAGTGTATTTCCATTATAGGATGTAATTAATAATCATTTGCCTTTTGGAAGGGAAGAAAAACTGAATTTATTTCTACAGAATAACATGGTTTTGTGAGCAAAAATAAGAGAAAATAGACGAATGGACCTTCTATTCAACTTCTCCCTGTGGTCCAATTAATAAGAACAGTATCTATGAGACATGCTTCCTGTTTTTGATAAGCTGTGAAAATAGCAGCATTATCAAATCAATTGCACTTGTGTTTTACAAAGATTAATAACATTGAGGTCTTTGGGAACAGACAGTAAAATAAAATTGATATTTTTGCTTGCAGCCTTTTGATTTGTTATATGTTAGTATCTTTTTTTCCCTTTCTTGAGTACTTACCAACATTTAAAACTCACTTAAAAGTTTTAGGATGCTTGCTGTGAAAATGAACATGCCGCAGTGTAAATCAATACAGAGCATGACTAAGCACTTCCAAAAGAACTAAATGTGGTGTTCTAAAAGAATAGTCTTTCATAGAAATAGACTTCCATATCACACATTGTATTTTCTTTTTAAAATAACTCATTCTGTTGACCTTTATTATTCGCATATTATTAGTTAATTTTACCATTTGTCAAAAATTATTGTCCTTTTAAAAGGGAACATTCATGGAAATAAACATGTATTCAAACCACAGTGAACACTTAATATATTTTCCACACAGAAGGTAATATCCTTTTCCTTATAGTTTTGGAAAAAGAAATGGCTTTTAAGTGTAATTTCTCAACACAATCTTTCTTACTGTGCTAAAAACAACTTAATAGTTTAGTACAAAAATCAACCAATTAGAGCAGTTGAAAGCTGTCAGCGATGATGGTTTTGTTTCCAGCCTGAATTTAAAAAAGGTTAGGTTGAAGAGCTCCCAAATAAACTGTCAAATATATTAACTGTAAGAAAACAAAATAAAGAATCATTGTGAAACAGATTTATTAAACAGTCACTACCATTTAGAAGATTTTTTTTAATAACAAGTAGGATATTGTCAGGACTCAGTATGGCTGAAACAAATGTCACGCATTACTGTACAAATCAAATGACTCGCTCTTAAACTGGCAAAATGCTCTGTGTGTGTTATATTGTTTAATGTTTAATTCAGTGTATACAAGACACAGCTTTGTGATGGTTTGCCCCGTGGGGCATTAGCATAGGCTCTTTTATTTATAACAGCCTCATCATTTTTCTACAAGCAACTACAACTGCACACATTTAATGATGAGCCTCAAGCCCTTGAAATCCCATTGCTTTCACTTTGTGTAAAATCTCACTTTCCTTGTATTGATGTCTTTCTTGCAGCTATTTGTTTCCATTGTGCTTTGTATTCTGTTACAATCTGCAAATACAAAGACATTACCTTCTGTTCTGTTCAATGTCGATGATTTATTGGCTGAATTGCAAGTAGACAAGCATTGCCTCTTGTGGTACAATTAGTAAATTAGTACTAATGGAATGTCACAACTTACCCCTTTCAGAGATGATGGCCCTTTAGGCAAACATTTCCCTAATCGAGTTCAATGATGTGTCTAGCAAAGTCACACATTGTTTTTTATTCCTGTGCACCAGTTTCAGTCAATGAACTACAATCTATGTTTGTACTTTTGAATGGAGGGAGGATACATTTTATTTGTGAAGGCCGTTATTTAGCTTGACTGAAACACTGATCATTCACCAGTACTCTCTTAGTATATTGCCTGATGAAACCTAGACCACAGATATATGCAAAGTGTTGCACCGGTATGGGATATATTATGCAGGAGGTTCTGAATAAGGGCTCTTCCAATAATTTGGATTTTCATACCTCAAGTCTACTGAAAGACATTTAAAGAGCAAACCCAGTAGGATTGTCTTCACCCCCATTACAGAGTCATGCAGGTTACTTAACATCACGTACAAGGTTGTGTTTAGGTATTACTGAGAAAACCAATATAATTAGAATGATTTGCTTACAATTGTCACAATGGAAGATCACCTTCCTATAATTCTGAGCTTTTTCCTATAATGCATTTCTGGATAAGGGATTCCATACCTGAATATTTTTAGTAACCCCTAGCAACAGTGGTGTAACTATAGAGGAAGTAGATGGTCACAAGAGGAACCCAGAGGAAAGGGGGGACTGGTAAAAAAATAACTCCCTCCCGTCCTCCTCTCAAACAGCTGGGCTAGAAGTAGGGAGTCCATGCAGGTGGGCAGACGTTTGGGGGTGGGCAGGTAGGGATAGAGGTCAAGTGTGGGGAGTGCGGCATCCTATAGTTACGTCACTGCCAGCAGCAAGTATGAAAACAAACATCTGAATATGAACCTGTAATCGGAGTATCTCATTTAATGCAATGGAGGTTTTGCTTAAAATTTGTGAAATTCTGCTGAAAGCATTGCAGTCAAAGTGCATTTCACAGTTGGCTTTTTTTGTCTCATGTTTTTGTCAAATGCATTGGAGAAAAGTGCAGTTTTTTCTGGTTAAACACCTGGGGAATTTCTTGCGCAGACATGAGAAAATGTGCATCAATTGTGCATTTACAGATCTGTATCAGGTGAAAAAGTTTGCTCATCCCTACCTGCCAGTAAACAAGAAAGCCATTATTAAAAGTTTGACATAATTTAACCACAGGTACAAAGTTTTTTATTGGTATATTAGCCAATAGCAATTGATCAGTAAGTAATATTTACTAGGCAGTTTCTTGAAAGCAAACCTCTTGCTTGTTATGGGTCACTACACAGAGGAAAAATATTTGACTAAATTTCTTAATATAGGTTTCTATAATTTAATACTTGTTTGTCAAGTATTGTTTGGCAGCAAGCAAGGGTAAAATGTGCAGTGATACAACCACAAATATCACTATATAATAATATACATATTTATACATAATAAAACCAGATGTGCTGCTCAAAATGTCGTTCTGGGTTTCTGAAAGTGGTCAAAAAGCTCAGATTTCCTTAATTGCCTGTTCCAAGGTTGCTTTGGAGGTGGCATGTTAATAATCCAGTGGGGAGTTCTGCCCATTAGAGTTAGTATTTCAGGAGTATTTCAAAAGTATATGGGAAAAGAAAAGTGATTTAGCGAAGACTCGTCAGTTCTTGATCAGTCATTTGTTACATTGCGTGTCATAGGTGCCTTTATTCATTTATCATATAGTGTTTTAGATGTAACACTTATTTTGTACACTGAGACAAATAATTCTAGTGTAGGAAGAAAGGATTTGGATGGGCCTCCCTGCAAGACAGAGTGGTTTTCTCATCTAACACATTTCAAAAGTGATGGGCGAATCTATTCGCCAAGAGCGAATTTGAGGTGCATTTCCGCACTTTGCCGCCAGCGAATAAATTAGTGAATCATCCACGAAAAGGTTTTAGACGCCGGTGCATTTTCACCAACAAATTTGCGATTGCATCCAAAAGCGGACGCCGGCACCATTTTTCACAGCAAAATTCACAAATTTTTCGGTGAAGCGAAAAAGGACCAATTCGCCCATCACTACATTTCAATGAATCAACACTTCTTTAATTATTATGTCTGTTTGTTATAAGCCTTACTGACTGTCAGGAAAAGGTTAATAAAGGAAAAGTAAAACATGCTAAATAAATTTGGATTGCTCAATTTGATATTTGATAACTCAACCCTATAATTTTTATACTGCTGTTCAGTGTTTGAAAACTACTTACCTAAAGAAAATCAGCTAAAATCAGTGTGAACAGCCCCTACTTGGCCAGTTTTTCTTCATAACTCAGACTTTCTACACTCTTTACCCACTTAGTTGTCCTTCTTTGGGCTTTCACTAATTCAATAATTTCCAGTGCTGGAGTCCAAAACGGCACTGTTTATTCCAAGTGTAGCCTTACCAGGGCTCTTTAAAGTGGAAAAATAACCCCATCCTACAGCAAAGAAATGCCCCTTTTATTTCAGCTGAAAACATTGTTTGCCCTTGCAGCTGCTTAGTACAGCTAAGCTTATTATCTGCAAGTTCTCCAAAGTCCCTTTCTATTAGGAATTTGCCTAGTGCAGTTCATTGCCATGTCTCCAAGTATTTAAACAAATTGTTCTTTTAACACTGAGGGGCCAATTTACGAAATTCACGTGAAATGATCGAAGTTCAATTGAATTCGATCGAATAATGATCGTACAAATTTTTCGTGAAATTGTAAAGTGAAATTTGTCCTATTCGATCATCGAATATCGAATATCAAATAGATTGAATAGATTGAATGATCGGATGTTCGATAATTCAATCATTCGATGATCGTAGGAATTTATCAAAGAGTGAAGTTCTGCCACTAGAGTGAAATTCCGCCGCTTTCCATTCATTTCTATGGGATTTTGAAAGGTGTATTCATCAATGGGTGAAGTGAAAGTTCACCCTTTGATAAATACGCCTTTAAAAATCCCATAGAAATGAATGGAGAGTGGTGGAATTTCCCTCTTGTGGCGGAACTTCACTCTTAACTCCACTCTTTGATAAATATACCCCAATGGGAGATGGCCTTCCCATAATTTGGAGCTTTCTGGATCCCATACATGAATTAGAATTTTTATCTTTAAATGGTGTGTACTTAGCCTTAAGGTGTGGTGCTCCAAATTAAGGCAGAACCCTTACTCGGAAAACCCTAGGTCCAAGTATTTTGGATAATAGATCCCATACCATTGCCATATGAAAGTGACAACTGCAAATAAATACTGGATTTGCTAATAAAGGAATCGTACTATTATTCAGAGGAATGACTGTTTAGGGCAAAGACACATGCTCAGATTGGGGGAGATTAGTTGCCCGTCAACAAATCTCCTCTTGGTAGGGCCAACTAATCTCCGTGAACTGCTTTCCCATGCCTTCCCGCCGGCTACAATGTAAATTGTGGTGGGATGGCACACAGAGCAATCCGTTTTCCGAAAGTCGTCCGAAGTTACCTCACGAGGAAACTTAAGGCCACTACAGAAAATAAAATGCTTCAAAATAAACAATGGAAGTGGAATAATTAGTAAAGAAATGTAAAGAAAACAGACCTGGTGGATGGATAGAAAAAAAAACCTTCATTAACTAGGCATAAAAAGCCGATACAGACAGGTGCCGTTGACTATAAAAAGGAAAATTCACCATGAAGAGAATGTGCTAAGTCTTCAGGTTTCTGCAAAATCAGCACTAAGAGCCCGCTGCCAAGCTGCAAGCCTTTATGGGAACATTTTAACGTTGTCAACGATAGAAACCCTTGCGTGTCTTAATGAATATAAAATCAGCGTGCTTCTTTGAGTACGGACACAGTAAAACATCTGGGAACCAAAATGTTGTTCTAATTTTGATTGTAAAACTTTAATGGTGGAAAAGCAGCGTTTATTTAGCATTCACTGCCATGGAGAATGAATGGTGTTTTTTTTTTTTTGCTTTACGGCTCTGTATGTAATTTTACTGCCTGCATCATACAGCGGTGTTATTAAAGTCAAGCATGATTGTGCTCTACATTTCAGTACAATATTCTTCTATGCCTTTCTGTATATAGTTTTTTTTAAAGAATAAATGTTTTACTCATTATATTTATTTGATTCTGGTATACATAGTTCATGGAAGCTAAACCCTGTTTTACAAGACACTAGTCATTAACACAAGGGGAATAGCATTACATTGGAGTTGCGTACAGTTGCATCAGTGAATAAGTAATGCACAAACATCAAAAAGGTTCACACTACAACAAACTTAATCTAATCGTGTCATTGGATATGCATGACCAGGACAGCTTTAAGATCCTGCCATCTGTTTTTAGAACTAATAGAATTCTCCTATCAGCAAAGTTTTAACTAACTGACACACTCTAGAGGGCAAATTAGCCATGCCCAACAGCCTGCTTCCATAATTGTTTCCCCTCTAGCCAATCACTATTAACCCTGGGAAAACTGTCTCTTCCCTACAACCAACCAATAACAATAAGAAAGGGCGTGTGTGTGTGTGACTCTTAAAGGGTGTTCCACCTTTCATTTTTTTTTTAATACTTTTAGTATTGTATAGAAAGTCTAATTCTAACCAACTTTTGTTTAATTATTTGCCATTTTCTTCTGACTCTTTCTTGATTGTAAATGGGGGTCACTAATCCCATCTAAAAGCAACTGCTCCGTAAGGCTTTAAATGTATTGTTATTGCTACCTTTTTATTTACTCATTGTTCTAGTCAGGCCCTCTCCTATACTTATTAAAGTCTCTAATTTAAATCAATGCATGATTGCTAAGGTAATTTTAGCTGGGGAGCTTCTGAATTAAAAGATAAATAACTCAAAAACTACAAATAATAATAAATGAAAACCAATTGCTAATTGAGTTGTCAAATCTAAAAGTTAATTCAAAGGTGAGCTACCCCTATGAGCTTTGATTTCCTACAGAGGTTATGGGTCATTGGGTGTTAGGGTTTTGATAAGAGCATTATTAGCCAGTCCATTTAACATTACATAGTAAGACATGAGTAAAAAAGATTGAAGTCATAAAGAGTATGTAGGTAAAGTGGGTTGATAGTTACATCAACAACAACAACAACAACAACAAACAACATTTGTAAAGCGCTTTTCTCCCGTAGGACCCAAAGCACATCAAAAGGTGGTAGATACAGGCGCATAATGCCAAGCTCCTGCTCGCACCTTTCTTCAACCCCATTAAGGCATGAGGGTCTTTTCAATGCTATAGAGGAAACAGACCCTGTGGTTTCCCCAAGCCCCCCCTCTATGACTGTGGGGTCTGCTTCCTCTATAGTTACACCACTGGGTAGATGGAGTACGGGGAGTCAACAGAGAGAAGTGTTGTGACCTACCCTCCCTAGTTTTGGTGCTCATAATAAATGTAGGGCAGTAGGAATGCTTGCCAGTGGGCTAAATCCCTAGGCTAAAATCAGGGTGCTGATTGTGTTCAGTCTACTCAAACATGGGGTCCCAGGACACTGGCTTTCTTTATGGTTACCTGCTCTTATTTGCCCACCTGACGAGGCTGCAAAAGGCTGGCAAGCATTCCAAGATATTTGGATTTCAGTGTTACACAACAAACATCCTATCTTTATAATTACTGATCTGCATTTCCCTTAATAAAAAATTAAATAAAATCTATTCCTTGAAAGCAAGAATGGCAAAAGTGGATAATTCAAGGGCACTCAAGACTCATAACAAGCAGAGCTGTTATTACAATCTAAAGGGGAAAGTTCCTCTAGCAAGAATTCATCTTTATTATCTACCTGCTTATTATTCATATCAGGACAAGTGAAATTGCATTTGTGACTTAAATGGAAAAGCAAGAAAGCAAAGAGGACTTTGACAGTTACAAACCCCATTTCTAAGTCTCCATGACATGACATCACATGAAGAATGTTGTTTCTAGGAAACGGAGGTAGAATTTTATTTTGCTCTTTACTTTCCATTTGTGGGCTACCCAGTCCCACCTCTAGATCAGGAAATCAGGGGGCACATATGGAAATTACATCCCCTTCATGTGACCATTCAAAATATTGTATATGTTGAGTTCAAGCACACTGTAAAAACAGTTTACATGAATATTAAAGCATACAGTACTCTTTCATGTCCCGGCATATGGGCTAGTGTATGGGTTCCTTTAATCCCAGAATGCTCTGCTTAACATACAAGCTTGTCAGTAGAAATATCTAGTCGGTCGTAAGGCTGCGTGAGATCATTGTAAAAACAAGCCTGCTTTTTATGGCATAGTAATGTGGTGCAAATGATACTTGACAGGGTCATGCAGGTTGTCCTGTTCTCCAAGCAATTTGCTTCCTATGGAAAAACAGGCTCACCACAATCTACACCAAAACAGTCCTAATGGGAGGCCTGCTTCTTTTTATATTGCTCAGCATGGCCAAATAGCACAGAAATGATTGGTCTTGTGCGAGACAGAGATAACAGGAAGCCTTGGTGATAGAAAATGTTGGGTTTTTTTTTTTCCTCTTGTGGCTGATTAGGTTCCCGTTGTTTTTCACTTTGCAAATACTTTTTATGCCTTTGCAAAAAAAGCCTCTCACAGTGATACACTGTGATATATAGATATATTCATATATCTACATTTTTGTCATTTTCCTATAGGACAAAACAGTAAATTATATCTTTACAACCAGCCCATTCTTAAGTTAGTATGCACCATTTATAAGCTAGAGAGAGCACTTGCTCAATAAAAGGTACTACAGGAAGAAAATGTAATCAGCAAGGGTGGGCGGAAGCCTTAAAAGTGTCATTTTGTAGCAGACAGAGCAAAGCCGAAACCATGCATATATACTGTATATATATATATATATATATATATATATATATATATATATATATATATATATCAAAGAAAACAAGACACTGGACTCAACAACTGTAGATTATAATGTATAATGTACCCAATACTTACATTTATATGCCTGTAGATATTACTAGTTAACTTGGGGCTATGTGACCTGTATATTTTATATATTTATATAGCCACATAACTCCTCTGTGACTAATTCAATCTTTATAGATTACAGTACGGGGGTACATTATCTACTTTATATACATACATTAGTTACCTAGTTGTCCCTTTACACTTGACACATTTCTTGCACCCAGACAAGTTGCTTTCTGAATTAAAGGAGTACTCCTCCTTGTGTTATATATGCTATAAAGGTAAAGCATGTATTATCCAGAATGCTTTGGAAATACTGTATATATGTATGTTTATATAGATTAAAGGATATTGGATGAGCTTTCAACTTCAAGTTCACCTTAAAGTTAATTTTCAGTATGTTATA
This sequence comes from Xenopus borealis, assembly GCA_024363595.1. Lineage (NCBI taxonomy): Eukaryota > Metazoa > Chordata > Amphibia > Anura > Pipidae > Xenopus > Xenopus borealis. The sequence continues at coordinate 136,113,920 of CM044439.1, forward strand.
GAATGGCAAGCTCTAAGCAACTTTTCAATAAGTCTTCATTAGTTACTTCTTCTGTAGTTTTTTTTGTTATTTGGCACCTAACTCTTTCTAGCTTTCAAATGAGTGTTACTGACCCAATCTAAAAACAAATGCTTTTAATGCTACAGATTTATTGTTATTGCTACTTTTAATTACTCCGCTTTCTATTTAGGCCCTCTCATTCATATTCCAGCTTCTCACTCAAATTAATGCATTATACTATTGTAATTTGGACCTTGCAACCAGAACTGCAAACTGCAGAGCTGCTGAATAAAAAGCGAAATAACTCAAAAACCAAAAAATAATAACAAATAATAAATGTCTCAAAGCAAATTGTCTCAGAATATCACCCTCAAAGGTGCACAACATCTAGCAGAGAACCATATGGCTCTGTCCAGCTGTGTTCGGGTTGGGTGGATGTCTATTAATGTAGCACAACCGTATTATCCATTATTTAACCATTCTAGGTTATAAATATGTTATTAGAATGTATTGTTTGCTAGGCTGGAACCTTGACAGTACTGCTCATAACAGCAACAAATGTTTCAAATTAGCAACTGGACCACAATATCTCCAGTCGCGTCATGATTTGTACATTAGGAAAACGGTCTTAGGACATTCCTACCATAGAAAATATGTGCATTTCTTTATATGCAAGTTGCCTACAAACTGCTCTTTACCAGAAACCCAGAATTCCAGAGTTCCCAAGAGCATTCCATTATTTGTTTACATTGGAAGTCGTCTCAAATACGATTACATGCAATTCCTTTTCTATCTAGTAATGGGGATGCTATTTCCATCAGAAAAAGACATTGTGATGAAGTGCTTGCTATCCCTAGGCATGGTTCCTTTATAGGTAGCCAAATAGATTCTCATTTACTCAGAGAAATTCTACTCCTGGTCACGATGCAGGCTCAGATCTCATTATACAGCCAAAGCCTTTTTACCATTACATTCTGCGACTCTTAAATCTAAAGCAGAATGAGACACAAAGCATCATAACACTTTCCCAGCCTCACAGTGGAATTATATACCAATAACATCACTGGGATCATTTTAGAAGAAAATGAATTGAATTCCGCTAGAAGGGTAAAAGGAATCATATAAAAAAATTCTAATATCAATCAAGATGGTTTTCTATCTTTTTGAGCATACACGGGGAAAAAAAACCTAATATTTCATTATGTAAGTGTCTGGCTGCTGAATGTATGCAAGCAAACAAATTACTCTGGGAAATAGATTTCATTTGGTGCTGGGGCACTCGAAGTCAGGCTGGCGCTGGCAGATTAACCGTTAAATATTGCCGCTGCTGTGTTTTCGCATTTTAAGGTTTCACCCACTGAGTCTTTCTGTCATAAATTGACAGTAACTGACAGGAGATGCATGTAGAATGCAAGAAGCAGTAATAGAAAAGATAAAGGTCTCCTGAAATATATTACAATGTATATTCATTCACGGCAACATGCAGCCCTGAAGCTGGTGTGATCTACAGCTCCCAGCAGCCTCAGCCACAGAGGGACAAAAGGTTAATATTGCTGATATAGTACAGCATATTTAGACAGTGAGGACCTGACTTTGACATCCATGTTTTTCATATACTGAAGGTTATTTAAAGGGGAATGATATTCAGAATAAAATATGAAGTTAAGGGGCACTCTTGGGCTGCACTGTTTGGTGTCCTGGTTGCTTAAGAAAACACCCCATTGTCTTCCAGCATAGACTTAGTACTAAGTACTAAACTGCCATGTATTGAGTCAATGATACATGCTAACAGATTAATAGGAAATCAATTTTCTCTAGCAATCCTTTCCTACCATTGGCATATTCACATGGGTGTTAAGGCCATTCAACTAGAAATAAACAGTTCTTGGAAAACATTTTCCACCGGTGTTGGGGAATTGCCCTAAAACGTTGATGAATGTAAATGAGGTTCATGACTCTGTGCTTCTTTAAGTTGAAGTGCAACCATTCTTGCTAGTGGCTTGTGTGCAATGTACTGTTAAAGGGATACTGTCATGGGAAAACCTTTTTTTTTCAATATGCACCAATTAATAGTGCTGCTCCAGCACTGAAATCCATTTTCTAAAGAGCAAACAGATTTTTTTATATTTAATTTTCAAATCTGACATGGGGCTAGACAAATTTTCTGTTTCCCTGCTGTCCCAGTCATGTGACTTGTGCTCTAATGAACTTCAGTCACTCTTTACTGCAAGTTGGAGTGATATCACCACCTTCCCAGCAACCTAACAACAGAACAATGAGAAGGTAACCAGATAACAGCTCCCTAACATAAAATAACAGCTGGCTGGTAGATCTAAGAACAACACTCAATAGTAAAAGCCAAGTCCAGTTGAGACACCTTTAGTTACATTAAGTAGGAGAAACAACAGCCTGCCAGAAAGTAGTTCCATCCTAAAGTGCAGGCACAAGTCACATGACTGGGGGCAGCTGAGAAACGAACAATATGCCTAGCCCTTGCTGTTTTGAGAAATGGATTTCAGTCCAGAAGTCTGCTGGAGCAGCACTATTAACTGATGCATTTTGAAAAAAAACATGTTTTCCCATGACAGTATCCCTTTAACAAAGGCAATGGAGACTGTATCTGCCTATAGTAGATGCACATATGAGGACTTAAGGAATCAAAGTGCCAAGTACCATGTATTTGCACTTTTCATCTTGGCTCTTCATTTTCCTAATACTTGCATTTTGTCTTTAGTACCAATAATCACAAGTAAGTTATGTTCATGGCTCCAAGTACCACAGGTTTCCAGCCAATAGTGCGAAGCCCTCTTTCAGCTAGCCCTTAATAAATTAGCCTGATATCCAGTGATGAACTAATGTGTTTGGAACTGGGAGCCTTCACCAGACCCCACCTCTGTCCCCAACATGCTTGGTTGGGGGGCCTATAAAGACACCAGAATTTTCCCTGCAGTCTGACCCTGCTGATATTCTGTTCATTATGCTAGAATGAACAGGTGATACTGAATAGTCAAAGAAATCCATTGATATGGGACCTGTCATCCAGAATGTCAGGGACCTGGGGTTTTCTGAATAAAGGATCTTTTCCTAATTTGAATCTTTACCACTATAAAATCATGTAAATATTAAATCAACCCAACAGGATTGTTTTACTTCCAATAAGGATTAATTCTATCATAGTTTGTAGTGATGAGCAAAATTTTTCACAGAGTTTCACCTCAAAAATTATGCCTATAGTCTTCGATGAGTGAAAATAATTTTTGGGTGAAAATTTTTTTTTTGACATGCTCCATCGAGCAACAAAAAACTTGACACGCATAGACCAATGCATTTTAGCAAAAGGAAAAAGGGTCAGATTCGCCCATCAGTATTAGTTTGGATCACGTACAAGGCACTGTTTTATTATTTGTTTAAATAATAGAGTGTCCAAAGTCCTTGCACATATCCCTTGATCCAACCTGTAGAAAAACTGCCCCTTGAGTATATGCTATACAACCACCAAATAATTAAACAATTCAATGCTAAACAAAGCCGTTCCAGCAATGCGTAGGGGAAGAGAGATATGGAAAAAGAAAAAGAGAAATAATATAGTGTAATATTTTTCCTATTGTTGTAGTTGCACAACACAATACATTTGCCTCTTTCAAGCTTAATTAAAATCACCATGTTCTAGTGATAGATGGGTACTTACAAATATTACTCTTATATCTGTGCACACCAATTTAGTCAATGTAGCCTTGCTTGATTTCTCAAATTGTGGATTATAAAGAGCATATTCAGTCTCCCTTTCTTTCTTAGTGTTTTCCTGCAGTGGAATACTCCAGTTCTCCAGCTGTAAAGACCATGACCAGCGTTATCTTTAGCCACATGCATTCTCCTGGGCTAACAGGTTTTATTATTGCAGATAAAAAAGGAAATCATTTTTAAAAATGTGGATTATTTCCATGAATTGGTGGGTCCCAGGCCTCCCCAGTTCGACCCTGAATCTAGAGAATCCATAATCAGCAATGCCATTATCCAAGCTGTATTATTTAAATAAATAAATGTACTTTAAACTAACTCATTCAGTATAAATCAATGTTAATGCTCTAAATAAATCTACATTTTAAACTTTTTTTAAATAATTCATTTATGGTGTTCCAAAACTTATCTTAACCGCGTTCTCACTAAGTTTTGTCACCTATGTAATTAGCTGTCTGCACGCAATTCAAGACCATGCTTTATATTGTAACATTTGTTTAGTGAAACTTCATATGGTTTTCTATTGGTTTACTGCAGTTAGAGGGAGTTTCAAAGGGTCAATCTGGCTGCAAATTGATTAGTCCTAATTCCCTAAAAGGGTACCCATCACCCAAAAAAATATTCACAATCCTATTTTATCTCTTTAGTCAAGCAACATGAACTTTAATCACACAACAAAAATGATTTACTATTATTAACATGTATTTCTATAGCGCCAATCTTTTTTCCTTCAGTCTGGGAATTCATTATTATAACAAGCAGGCAGTAGCCATTTTGTGGACACTGTTATTAAGGCAAGCCTTGAATAATCTCAAAGTCTTGTTTGTGCACCAGAATGGGGGACCTCATGTCCATCCCCATGCACTGGTTACACAATGAAATGGTAAAGAGAACAGAGGAATGTGTGGAGAGCATTGACATCTAGGAAGTGCTGAATGGAAAGTGAAAGTAATTATCTAACCCCTGCCTCTATGCCTACGGCATAGAGGAGGGGCAGATATTTAATTGACAGCTTAGATTTTTTAATGAGTTTACAACAGCTATGGATACATTAATAAAAATAGAAATTTGATTTCATGTTTGATTTGAAAAGGACTTTTTTTATACAGCTTTTTGTGTCTGGGTGACAGGTCCACTTTAATGCAGGGAGTTATTTAACAATATATTACAATTTAGGAAAATTTTAATAAGGGTTTTTTTTTTATGGAAAGTGTTCCATAAAATAAGGCCAAATGAAGAAACTCCACTCATTAAGTCCAGAGGTTAAATCTTGTAAGCGGCACTCCTTTATATTTGTGGAATACAACAGTTTGTGGTCAGTCTTATGTAATGTGAGGAATCATTTGAGAGGAGGCAGTTATGTTTCCATGTATATTTATAAAGTGAAACAAAGGGATTTAGTTTCCAGTAGAAAAGAATCAATATAAAGTGGAGTAAATCTAAAGCAGTACAAACACCCCATATGTCCTTAATCCATGAGTGTAAAAGCCACCACTGTATCAGGTTAGTTTCCAATTTGTGACATAAAGTCTTATTTTTCTGTAATAATAAAACAGTGCCTTGTACTTGATCCCAACTAAGATATAGTTAATCCTTATTGGAAGCAATACCGGCCTTTATTTATTCAATGTTTACATGAATTTCTAGGAGCATTAAGGTATGAAGATCCAAATTATTACCCAGGTCCTGATAACAGGTCCCATACTATTATTATTTTTTTACTATATTATTTCTACATTTTTGAATTACTAGAAATAATGATCAATAGTCAATAGTAGTGTAGTAGCATGTATTAATGGGGCGCATAGTGCAAGCATGCACCCACAAAAATGACCTTTAACATGCCCTTAGTGAAAAAGGTTATTGTCTCAATATGTAATTGGACAGTGGAGAAAGTGCCATTGAAATGTTTTCAAATCCAAATCTGAGTTCCAACTCTTTTGCAGACTTGTCACAGGTCGTTGTGCTCCATTTTGCTGCCATAGGGCAGACGGTAAGGACAGGGACCCGTTCTTTGCCTAACTCGCATGTCTAAATGACATAGGGGCAGGGCTGTATGTAGGTCCGATGCTGCTGTAGGTACCATTCCTAAAAATGCGCCTTCTATACGCTGCGTGTGATGTCAGTGCATTGTGCACGTCTTCCTTGGAAGAGTCTGGACGATTTAAAAAATAAATATATAGGCATTAATTAATTTATAGGCATCCTTAGTGGGTGAGGCATCTACATGTATCTAACCCCTCAAAATTGCCATTCCGCCAAATGCAAGTCCAATTGCCATTGCCAGTACCCCACAACAACTAATTATGTCTTTGCTTTCATTTTATAACCTGTTATACACTGTTCAAAGCTAATTGCTCATTGGTTGCTACCGGCAACTGAACTTTTACAATTTAATGAATAAAACCAGGGTTTCAGTTTGACTAAGAAAATGAGATGCACATCCAATAAAGCATTATTTACTCATTCAATCCTCAGTGTCTAGACTATTTTTTAATTAACAATGCTTGGAATTGTGATCCAGGCTGCACGATTGTTCTAGACAGACCACAGATTTTACATTTTAAGCACTTTTGAGTTTTTCTGTGAATTTAGTCCCGAATTCTTTAGCTGCCAAACAGACGTACCCAACTATGAATGCACATATGTTCAAAAATGAAGTACACCCATGGGAAACTTGCCACCTCGCATCTGCTTCTCACTCATTCAGAGGTTTATGCCATTAATACAGATCTAGAGCATTCCATTCCCTCCCATTCTCTGTATCCATATAGCTCTGGCAGTTTATCATTTCTAATAAATCTGGTGCATTGCCTCCATTTAGGTCTGGCACCCCCGTCCCTCTGACAGTGGGAGATACCAAATACAATAGACTGTAAGCAAACAATCCCAACAGTTTTTCCTCCTTGCCGCCTTGTGGTCTAGTTATCTGACATGAGGATTAATTTGAGCTCACTGTTTGTACCTATTGTATGAAAATGTAAAAGAGAAACAGATGGGACACATAGCTTACTGACTCTGTCTCACCACATGGTGATTATTCCTCTAAGTCAAAGTAGTGCAGTTTGATACATGATATGTCATTCTTCGATTATAAAATCAACCGAGTTGCGAGCCCTTTGGGGTTTCCTATCAGTATTCCCACCCATGCTTTGTACTAAAGCTAGAGTCATGCCTGCAACCTGGTTATGTGCTTTGATTACTTCCTTTTGTGTATATTGTATGGCTCAT
>CM044439.1:136124032-136149778 GCA_024363595.1 Xenopus borealis
AGTATAGAAAACATAGCAGACTGCACACAATTTTGCACTTTGCAGCCTAAGTTGCACTAATGAACCCCAAATGTTTTAGTTAGATGATTGCTTAGGATCTAGATACTTTTTAGAGTGGTGAAAAAAACTTACGTTTGATAATCAGCTTCCAAAACCAGAACTACATTTGTAAGTGTTATCCAATCAAAAGTGAATACCCTGGTCTCAAAAGAGGAGCAAAATGGAGGGTGGGATGTTCAATTATGTACCATTAATTGAACATGGCAGCACCAAAAGCATATTAGTCATTAGGAAAGGGCTGAAGGAAGGTGTCATTTTGCTGCAGGAATCATGGCTGTCAGGGTCGCTGCCCCGGCAGCCACTCCAAACATATTAGGCACCTACATTTTTTCCAACAACCAGGGACCAGGAGGGAGGTTGAGGGGCAGTGCCAATAGTGGTCCGAGGGCCCACAGGATTGCACAGCCTGACCCTGGTGGCTGTAGTCCATCAACAGATGAAAGGTCATGGGTGAAATATAGAATTATCAGAAACAATATAGATAGTGGAACAATTTGTTATGGAGCAAGTTTCTTTGTAAGCATGCCTCACAATGTGTTTAAATGGTTACATAATGGACCAATAGAGACTTATCTTTAGTAGAATTATGTCTTGCAGTATGGCCTGTCTTGCCTTAAACTGGTGTGAACAGAGGAAGGTTAGGGAAACAGTCTGGGGGTATGCACAGGGATGTCATCAGAATTAACAGGGCTCTGTACAACAATATTTTCTAGCAACCCATAAAAGTTAAAAAAAATGCATTGGTGACTAGGGCACCCCTACAAGTCAACTAAAAACATTGGTGACCAATGAATGAACTTACATTTCAAGATTTCTTACTTTCTTACTCCCTTCCATGGCTTTGGCGGTACCTTCTGTGTCATGGGGGGGGGGCTGGCTAATTCAGGAAGTGCAGCATGGCCATGCCCCTCTTAACAATTGTCCCCCCAGTGCCTCCTGATGGCGGCCCTGAGTGTGCATTACAACATTTATTCATGAGACTGTATTTATGGAAGTGGCTGCTGCAGGATACATTCCCAATTGTATTTACCAGCAATTGTGCTGATGGCTTTCAAATGATAGAAAATATGATAGTGCATGTTGATTCAAAATGTTATATGTGTTTTATGGTCCAGCACATCATTCCAGATATTATTAAATGCAGTTGCCCAATATATATCGATCTGTCATTAATCTAGTATCTATGACTCTCATTTATGATCCAAATTACAAGTTCTTATCTGAACAACTCCAGGCCCTATGCATTTCATAGAATAGATGCTATACCTGCATCAGAGATAATATACCATAAATGCACATCTTATACAGACAAGCTATTTGCTTAATGAGACTGGGTATAAGATAACTTGCTGGTTTTCTGCCACACACAATCATATAATTTCTTACATTTCTTACTCACGTACAAGCCCACACACATTGTCATGATTTCATATAAAACGTAATAGCATGTGCATCAGGCTCTGCTTGTCAATAACACTCAAGAGCATTGAAATGGACAGCATGTGAATTGCTTCAGTATCTTGTCAATAATGCTATATTCTAGTTAGCTTTTACTAAAGGCAATTAAGTTACACATTCTGTAGAGCCGTGCCTTTTTTTCCCAGAGCCACTGGCTTTTAAGAATTCTAACTTTTAAAATAAAAACTGTACAAAGCAGAATAAAACTCTTTTAATGGAAGAAACTACACCACATAGTTAAGAATTGTATTCCAATTCTTAAAGGGGATGTGAACCCAAAATAAAAGAAACTTTTTCTGAACAACTTTCCAATATACATAAATGTTCAGCCTTACAAGTTGATTGTAAATGTAATTGCTATCGAAAGCAGTATTTGTCTGTCCCCTTTCTATTCTCTTTCATTATGTGGGTAAGATGGGAAAGTGTACATGCCCCCCGGACCATCTCTCATGAATATAGCACAGCACAATGCAGACAGTTGAACCATGCCCCATATGGAGTGAATTACCCCACACGTGTTTAAAGAAATTGTTTTATCTGTATATTATTCCGTAGCAAAAAAGTAACAGTAAAGTGGCATTTGGAGCACTCAGCGCAGTCTCCTGTATAGAAATAAAGGACTTGAGAGACTAGAAAGACACTAGAAAGTAGGGAGACTAAACTAATAGAAGTGGAAGTTAAGAAAAAAAAGGTTAGCCAGGCTTGCATTACTTACACAGGTGAGGTAGTTTGGAGGGAGGTAATGATAACTATGTATATAAATACTTTATAGCAGTGCTGTCCAACCTCTGTGGTATCAAAGGACCATGTCCATATTAATGGTGGTAGTACACCAAAAAATCAAATGGTTGGTGTTCACTGCAGGGATATCACTCATCATTCATATGTGAAAAATGTTATATTGTTATAAAAATGTCATATTAAAACATACCCTTAAAGGAGAAGAAAAGTATTTTTGTGCTTGGGGGTGCCAAAAGTTAGGCACTCCCAAATGATTTACTTACTGCTCCTATCAGCAGAAAACTGCCTGGGATTTTTCCTCCGAGCACCATAGAGCCATCCTCTTCCTGCTTCTTCTTTCTACTCATGGCTGTGTATGAGCAGTGAAAAGCCAAACTTTAAAAAAAAAAGCTAGCTTTTTCATTCTACTGCACATAAGTCTGCCCCGGGAAATCTGAAAAACTAAGTAGCAAAGAAGATGATCACTCTGTGGTACTTGCTGACAGAACCTCTGGGTCGGTGCAATTTTCTGCTGATAGAAACACCAGCCTGGGGTGTCAGTTCAGTAAACATCACAGCTTGAGGGTGCCTAACTTTTGGCACCCCCAAGGTAAAATAATTTTCCTTCTCCTAACAACAATTTCCAAGTGCTAACCAACCCCCAGAACAAACCCTACCAGGCTTTTGTCCCACAGGGAGCATAGGGTAGGCAGAGTATGGCACACACAGGGAGCATATGGCCATCAGAGTATGGCACACACAGTGAACATATGGCTGGCAGAGTATGGCACACGCAGGGAGCATATGGCAATCAGAGTATGGCACACACAGGGAGCATATGGCAGTCAGAGTATGGCACACACAGTGAACATACGGCTGGCAGAGTATGGCACATGCAGGGAGCATATGGCAGTCAGAGTATGGAACATATGGCTGGCAGAGAATGGCACACACAGGGAGCATATGGCAATCAGAGTATGGCACACACAGGGAGCACAATGCTGGTGCCCCTTTGTCCACTCTGACATGTGAACAGGTGAAAGATGTGGGCAATTTCAGTCTTGGTCTCAGATGTGAACAGTAAAGGGCTTTAGGGGTGTGAACAACAGAGGTGTTACAAATGTGAGCAATACATGGGTAATTAGAAATGTGAGGAATGCAGGATCTTACAGTCAGAATTTGAGGTGTAAACAATGCAGGGGCCAGTTAATCTCAGTAATGATACCTATTAAAGCTTACACAAAGTAAGCAGTCACATCAGGCAAACTATCATGTGGAGGGCTACATAAGGGAAGGGGGTGAAGGGTCACATGCTGCCAGTTGGACAGCACTGCTTTATAGAGATATTTATAGTTTCTTATTCATAGTAACTCTTCTCTTGCTCATGTGTACACACAAGCCTGCCTGAGCAGGTAACAAATGCGCATATTTTTGATGAGTAAAGTACTGTACCTATAGAGAAAGCTGACCCATGGCCCCCGTCCAACTGTGACCACAGGATCTCCTTCCTCTATAGTTACACCAATGAGTTGGAGATTAGAACAAGGACAACTAAACCCTAAAAATAAATATGGGTTGAAATGCTGCATTTAATATACTGAAATCACTGGATCAGCCTAAAATTACAGACTCTCCATAACAGCAATGATTCAAGTGTTCAAAGTTAAACACAAGGGGGATCACGTTCAAAGTTAAACACAAGGGGGATCACCACACTTTTTGCTCAGTGTGGTATGGGCAGCTGTTGAGAAGCTAAGCAGAAAATGAGGTTTATATGACATAGAAGTTTATGCTATAGGGCTGATTAATAAATTCTGATGGAAATTGCACTGGTGTCTAAGCTGCCTTGTAATGTGAATCTGAATGAATTACAGATTCTCAATGCATTGTGACATTTATATTCCATTTATACAATAAAGAGTGAATTGGTCCCTTAGCTCAAGTACCCAACAGCATAATATAGCATGAGCTCAGCAAAGAAGATGGGAAGCTAATAGGGACACATTCAGATCCACAATCCTTTTCTTTTGCTAAAGGGCTGTGCTTGCCTTGGACTGGCAGAGAATCCAAAAACATAATGTACAGCATTTTTAGCCTACTTCTTTTTTAGAAGTTCACTGTTAAAACAAATTAAGGATTACAGTGAGAACTGCAGTGTTGTGCAGTCCTCCCTCAGATATGGTTGAACTGCCAAATTTATAGTTTATAGTTTCAAGGCTGTTAAATTTAGGAAGTTAGGAAGTATTTCTGCAAGAAGTTCTACTCAATAATTGCAATTTTTTTAATGCAGACCTTAAATTAAGAATATACTGTTAAAAGGGTTTATTAAATCATGACATTATTATATTCTGCCATGCATTTGTTCCATTTGTTAGTTTGCTGGGCTCCATGAATTCCTCGCTCACTGTGAAACCTACAATACAATGCAGTACAGTAGATTAGGGATGAACATCTCCAATCACTTGCCATTTGTTCTATTGCAGAGTGATTTGCTGCTGACAGCAGATAAAAAGCATTCTATGCTGGCGACAAAGGAAAGATGGAGCATCTCATTGAATGAATGTTAAACAGATCCTGTGATGAATTGGGACTTAATTCCCTGGCAGTCAATTTGAGAGCAAGATGTCGGACAGGCCCATTACTTCTCAATGCTCTCATTTTGTCAATGGCCTTGATACAGTGTGGGTATTAGTCTCTAATCTATGGATGAAATGGTTTAAGAACTCTCTCTGTGCCAGAAAGTTATTCAGTTTCACTCATTCTTTAGTCTACCTTGCCTGAAATGTTTCTTCTTATCCATCCCTTGGCACACAATATCGCATAGAGGACTTCAACAGATTGCACAGCAAACCTGTATTTGGCAGGAGCTTTAGGAAGCCACGAGATTTATTTCTGCATTAGATGATGTTTGTAGTTACATGCAGAAACTGGAGGTTTTAAGTGGGTTTAAAGACTTTATTTAAAATTCCAGAAGAAAGGACAAACATTGCCTGATTCATTGATTCATGAAAAGGCTTTAGTTACCTTTAGTTTCAAGCTATGCAAGTAAATTGCTTTTTGGTTATTTTCTACTCATCATAACCTTTTTGTTTAGTACAGGGAACACTCACAGCAGCAAAATCACAGTCAGACATTGCTTTAACATTCACAACACGAGTCAAGGGCCTTCAGAATATTCATTATAGCAAAATGAGGAAAATGAAGACCATCGTTGGAACTATCATAAATGATGATCCCAGTGGTCTACAAATATCAACACAAAAAGCTAAACCAAATTTGTTTGCCTACATTGTTTGCCTACAAGCTGTAAATCACATCCCCATGCTCATTTTATTAGGCTTATATATATATATATATATATATACTGTATATATACATATGAATGTGAGTTGCCATATAGCTGAAATGGAGTTATTGCGTTCCCATACAGAAACAGCAAATACATCATGATATTTTCCAGTATTGGGGAGGCTGTTAAAGCGCAAGTAAAGTGTAAAATAGAATAAGGCTGTAAATTCTGTATTTTGTATACTAAACATAAACATGAACTTACTGCACCACAAGCCTAATCAAACAAATGATTTATGCTTTCAAAGTTGGCCACAGGGGTCTGTCATCTTGTAACTTTGTTATACATCTTTGCAAGACCAAGACTGTGCACATGCTCAATGTGGCCTGGGCTTCTTAGGGATCGTCATAAATGATCAAAAAACAAAGCTGCTTGGGTTCTGCATGGTTGGTAAGAACCACAGTATCCACAGCAGTAAATGAAGGGAGAATTTCACTGCATGCAGTCAGGTTTCTTATAAAAACGTAGACATTTTTTAATTAAAGTATATTGGAGATAGATTTCTTTTTCATTAAAGAAAGTAAAAATGGGATTTTATTTCTTTGCCTTTCCTTGCCCTTTAATATTATAGTCTAAATAAAAATGGATTAGAATAATTCAACAAACAAAGGTTATTATATAGGATAACAGGGTCGCGCTAGCAAGAGCTTACAATCTAAGGTTTAATTCCTCATTAAGAATCTGAATAGTAATATTTCTTGAACATTCATTTGAATATAACCATGAACATTCCAATGTTCTTCATTTTCATTTAATTGGCTTACAAATGGATTAACATACGAACTGGTATCCAAAGAACAGAGTAAAATATATTAGCTTTCACAATGGAGGCAAAGCAAAATTATCCACCCCCCCAGGCCAGAATTACATAGCCATGGCAGAAAAATAAGCACACACAGTGTGCATATTTCCCCTCTTCTGTAGTAATTAATTGTTACTGAAAAATAAAATCAGATTTCTTGTTCAAAGCACAATGAGAAGTGTGACAATTAATAGTGTAAGTGCTGTTAAAAGAAGATCGTCAGGTTGCCCTGGTATAGTAAAAGTGCTGAATGAAAAGGAAATTGGTTGAAGAGATAAGAGATTGAAATCACTGTGGCTGACACTTCAAAGTTGTGCTTCTAAAGACTGTTACAAGACTCACCTTCCCTGACCTTCCTTAAATTATTCAAGTGTCTTCAGAGCTCTATCTGATGCATGCAGTTCTATATTATCATACAAGGCCCCAAATGTAGAAGTGAGATTGTAGCTAGAATGATAGATCTGGTCAATCTAATTATAGTGATTCCTCTAATAATCAGTAGTGTGTTTGTGTTGTCATGTTCTCCTCAGAATTATTAGTAGACCTTTCCTCCCAACTGTCCTGTTTACTGCAGGACAGTCCTGATTTTGATAAGCTCATCCCTCAGTCCTGCTCTCTTACTGAAACGTCCTGCATTTTTATTTTATCTAGGCTTTTAAATGAGACATATAGGATAAATGAAAAAAACCTAATTTTGTAGGCAGTTATAAGTAATATATGGTGTTGCCTTTACATGGTGCTAAAAATTTACAGTATATTATCTCATTATTAGAGCTCCCTATAGATGTTCTCTGGTCCCTGTCTGTGTTTCAAATGAGGGGTGGGAGTGTCCTAATGGTCCCTTCCAGGAGCACAGTAGGCAGGGCACAGCCAATCACAACCCTGCAGTCACACAAGCACAGACATGCTTCAGTTCCCTATCAGGTCCTGCTAGCTGCTGATTGGTTCCAGTCCTACAGTGCAGTGAGCTGAGAGCCGCCAGCTCCCCTCCACAGTCTGGGAATTCAGGGAGCAGGAAGGGAAGGGAGGGATTATTAGGGGTTTTGCAGAAATATTAATAAATCAGCATGAAACACTACTTTTCTAAGCACAATTCTTCTATATCTAAATGAGTAGAATGAACTGATATATTCTTATTTTTTACACAATATGTCTCCTTTAACAGAGAGCCCAGAATACTCAGCACCTGCACTTAGATTGTAACTAATAAGATAAACAGGTCTTTTGGGAGAACTTAGGCTTGCAGCTTAAAAGGCAATTAAACTTAATTAGCAAACATGTATTAACTCATAAAACATGTAACCAAAACTCCAAGAAATTTGTTCAAACTTTCCATAACGTGCCAAATTTAGTTAAACCTGCAATACTGCCTAATACTGCATGTTTTTGCATTCTACCACAGATTTGAGAACATTTTGGCATCTGGTGAAAATGTGAACTTTGCAGTGAAACAGTATCAGGCAAAAAAAATGTCCATAAAAAAAAAATCCATACTATATACATATAATCCGTATATTAATAGGCTTAAATGCACAACAACGAAGCACTCATCACATGGTGATCACTAGTTTGGCTGGCTCTCCCTTAATTACTATACCCAATTACACAACACCATTAGGATTGATATTGTGGTATAAATAAAAACTACGGTTTGAGCAGCACCTGAACTAGTCTTTTGTTTTTCTTGCTTACGTCCCTGGCTCAAAATACAGAAGGTTTTACATTTGATGGGCATCTTTCTCTAATTTACTATGCTTTAGTAGATGGATGGGATGGGATGGTGCATACACCACTTTCATCAAGGGCATTAATGGGATGCACAGGGTTATATTCATTATTTCTATTATAGTCCACCCCTGGAGATCTACAGCTTTGCATGGTTGTGGACTCAGAAGGACCAAAAGCAGACTCAATTATTTCAGAAAGTTTGCAGCAGTTAAAGGGAAATCAAATTTTAGCAAATCTGTTTTCTTTTCTATTCAACAAAATATACTAACATTTGACAATCATGTGATCTCTTGGCAGTATAGTTATTTTCCTCCAAAATTCTAAATTCAATTTTCCTCAAGCGAATAGCAACTTTCACCCAGCTGCCATTTTCCCTGACATTATCAGTAACATTGACATGTGCAAACAGGACATGTATGTAAAGTTCATGCAATGCAGAACGCAGGTTTACGCAGGCACAACATACTTTACTAAAATTTCTGCAGGGATTGAGCACTGTAACAGTTAAGCTGAGCTCTGGATGGCGGCATCCATTTTCGGAATAAATTTGTGAAACGGCAGAAAAATTTAGCCTGGTGAAAATTAGCGGGCATCCATTTTTTGAATGCCGCCAATAGGCGCCAGTGTCCAAAAATGGAAGCCAGCGTCCCAAAACCAGGCAAAATTTTTCTGGCGTTTTGCTAATTGCGAGAATTTGCCACCAAGCGAATAAATTCGCACATCGCTACTGAGCATGCCCATGAGTCGCCAGCCAAAGTAAATTCCTGAGGGAGGGGGCAGTGGGGGGTTAGAGGAGGAGAAGAATTTTTAAATGATTAAGGGGATGCTGCAGCATTACTGTTAACCTTTAACAACCAGAGTGGCAGTTATCTAAACATTTCAAAAAGGTTGTTCACTGATTACATTTTTGTGAGGGGGGGTTACTTGCTCTTTAAGAGAAAATAATTATCCCTATTTTTGACATGAGCTCATTCAGTCGGGTAGAAAATGTGCATAAATACTATGTGAACTTCCTCAAATAAATACAGGTATAAATGTATTTGTTTTTAAACAGACATACTTGATTCCATAAAAGGAAAGTATGATAGTCTGTGTGCTTTCTAAGGTCAGTGTAAAGCAACTCTTGCCACACCTTGTTCCATTGGGAAGTGATGGATTCTGGGATGTAAAATCTCTCTCTATATAATCTGTGCACAGCCCACTATGGAATGTAGAAGGACTTCAAGTCCCAGAATGCATCAGTTCCCAATACAACAAGGTGAAGGAGGAGTTGTGTATTTCAACAATGGACAACCAAATTGTTGCATTCATTGTTCTACCTGAAGCTGGCAGAAAAAAGCCAATCACTGATTGGTGGCTATGGGTTACTCCTCATGGGCAAATTTGCCCAGTGTTGATAAATGAGCCCCACAGAGTCTAAAGTGGTCACAATTTGGTTTTTATGAGTGACAAAGCTTGACTTATAATTACAGATGCAGTCACTTGGATTTGTAAGTTAAATACGTCGTGACTCAGGGCTAATTGAAGAAACTGTGTTATCTAAAGTTATCTTAACTCATTTAATGCATTTAACCTTTTCATTAGCATACCAAAGCCCCATTGTTTTCAATGGTGAACTCTTTAATTGGATGGGATGCTGTGACACAATATTCTGTGCTAAGTGGGATAAATGAGATAAATGAGTTAAGTCACGTTGCATTTAACTTACAAATCCAAGTGACTGCATCTGTATTTCTGTACGTTCAGATAGTGTTTACCTTTTCTACAAAAGCCCAACTGAATTAAAAAAAGAGGGGTCTAGTTTTCATTTAATTCTTCTTTCTTTTCACAGAAAACATCAGTTCTGTTTTTACAGGTGTGTTTCCAGCTACCTTTATACCACATCATCCAGACCACTGTGGTCCAAGATACTATGGAAAAACCATTAACATCACTTCAAGATTGAGCAGAAATACATAACAGAGACCCTGAGAAGCAAAGAAGCAGGGCCACAATGAAGTTCTTCCCATGCTTATAGAAAAAAGAAATAGAAGTTTCTCCAACATGGAGCTGCTCATAATGCAACAGTTTCACAATTATTCATACAGTTTAGTTTTTTTGTTGTTTGAGGTACACATTATAGAACATTCTAGAAACCCATTCTGACAACTCATTTATTCGTTGTGTTCATTCAGTTTATTATTATTTTTATTAATAAGGAGGTGGACATTTTCACATTCCATCTGGCAGTGAATGACTTTATCATCAGCATATTTATCAGTATTTAGCTGGAACTGTATGAAGCAGTGAGACAGTTTTATCAACTGTTAGCTAACAAATTGTTAACGGCTAAATGCACAAAATAAGTTTTTCTTTCATCTACCACATAACCCAGAGCTGCTAGTTTTGGCTTTCTCTATGCAAAAAGATCCGCTTTACAAATAAAACCCTCGCTTAATTGTGCTCAAGCCAGACGATGGATTGAATGGGATTGTAAAACCTGATGAAAGATGATGTGCGGTTAGAATGAGAGATTATGTCAACACATTCTGTGAGGGAATAGGCTCAGCTAGTATATTGGGCTTGAAAGCCAATGTTCGCTGGAGGGATCAATTTCCTTACTGTGCCTTTGAATGTATCTGTATCACCCACTTTTAACCTTACAGTTTCGTTGATCACGTCTGGTGCATTTCTGCAATTCTCCTTAAAATCACTTACTTGGTATTTCACGGCTATGAGCAAAGATTTCCAATGGTTTCCAATAACCTTTAAATAAGAATAAAATTTGACAAGTTAAACTGAGTGCAAGAAAAAAAATCAGCACAGGGAGTGATTTTTTTTGTTCTTTAAAAACTGTCTGTTCTGGAAATCTTAAAAACTCTTTATGATGTGTCATATGCAATATTTTGGGGAGAAATGTTATTGTCTTTTTAAAAATATGTTGTAGCAAATGTACAATGGATATGGCATATGCAATTGGGATTTGGAGCCATGTTAATACAGGTAAGGGACCGATAATGGATCTTTCTGTAATTTGGATCTCCATAACTTAAGTTTATTAGAAAAACATGTCAACATTAAATAAACCCAATTGGCTGGCTTTGCTTTGAATAAATTTGAATTATATCTTAGTTGAGGTCAAGAACTAGGTACTGTTTTATTATTACAAAGAAAAGGGAAATCATTTTTAAAAATGTGAATTGTTTGGATCAAATTGAGTCCATGGGAGATCCCATAATTCAAAGTTTTCTGGATAGAGGGTTTCTGGATCATGGATCTCATACTTTAAAAAAAACATTATCTAGATTCGGTATTATTTAAATAAATAAATGTACTTAAAACTAACTCATTCAGTATAAATCAATGTTAATGCCCAAAACAAATCTGCATTTAAGAAAAAAAGGGAGTCTACATGACTTCTGTAATTCAGAGCTTTTTGGATAATGGTTTTCCAGATAATGGATCCTATACCTGTATATAAAGGACAAATCAGGTGGGTAACTATGATTGAGCCACCTATGTGAAACTAAGAGAAGTAAAGTATTTCTGACAATGAGCGACCTCCTGGTTGACTTGATGACTTGATCTAATTTCTTTCAGGAAACAAAAGATTTCAGTGTATTTTGCCGCATAAATAATCATTTAGATTTTTAATAAACTGTGTAATCTTCATTTGTTTCCCTTAGACTTTACTCTTGTCACTTTAATTACAAAAAAATCAGGTGTGACACACTTATTTAGTTTGAAAACTAGAATAACAGTTTGCAAAAATAAAGAAACTGAAGTGTAATGCACGAAATTCTGAACTACTAGTGTTATTATTTATACATAGAGGGATTTTCATACACGTGGTCCAAACACAACAATACATCATTCACATCAGTCCCTGTCCCAGTCCCAATCACATATACATACAGTAGGGTCTGTTTTACCAGAAACATACTGTATTAACCGGCATGTATGTTTTTGGAAGGTACGAGGAAATCCCCACACAGACATAGGGATAACATATACTGTATATACGCTAAGATGGGCAACCCTCCACTGGATCCCTAGCTTAATCCAAACATAAATCAACACTAGGCAAACAGCCTGCTGATCACAGGATACCTAGTTAAATCCAACATCTGAGCTGAGGGGAATGGGGTGCCTATTTCATTCCGAATTGGTGCATGTGAATGTGCAAAACTACTGTGCATGTATCAATCTTTATGGCAGGTCTGGTTCTTAGGGCAGCATTGGCCTTAACGGTATAGAATACGTTATCTGGAAACCCATTAGGAAGAATTCTCCATATTACAAGAAGGCCATCTTCCATAGACTCCATAATCAATATAATCTATAATCAATCAATAATAATCAATTATAATCTATAATCAAATCATTCTAAATTGCCTTTTTCTCTATATTAATAAAACAGTACCTTGTTCTTGATCCCAACTAAAATATCATTAATCCTTACTGGAAGCAAAAGAATCCTATTGGGTTTAATTCATATTTAAATTATTTTTTATCTATTGTGAGCCAAATTATGGAGAGATCCCTATCTGGAAAACTCCAGGTCCTAAGTAGTCTGGATAACAGGTCCATACCTGTAGAGTCCTGTAGACAGTGCCTAAGCTGGACTCAAACTGGAAGTGCTACCATGCCACCTTACTACTAGGTAATCCACATTGTTGTTAAAACCAACATTACCTGTAGATTGTGTATTACTCCTAGCTAAAACTATCAAGCAAGGGTATTTATAATGGTCTTTATCAAACCATTCTGAGTAAGCTGTCACATATCGAAATGTGGAACAATGAAATATCAAGGACTTTTAAGGGTCATTTCTATTGCAGTTCTCCTTTGGTGGGATGGTCATTAGGTTAGAGTTTACTAGCTAACAGTGCAATCTTTAAGTGCAAAGAAAGGAAACATATGATTCAATCTCTGCATCAAGAGAGCTTCTTGAGGAGTTATGTTTATGCAAAGTTTCAAGTGTCCAAGTTTGCCTGTTCCTGCATTACTGTCCTACACAATAAGGGTTGCCAATGAACTGTTGGTAAAACAGTCTTAACTGATGAAAGAAATAGTGTCCTGTGGCTTTGGATCACAAGTGTAACTGAACACAATCCTCAAGACAGAGATGAGTATAGTAGGAAAAAGCTGGATTCAGTACATAATTATTCTGCAGGGACATTGCTGTTAGCAATCCAGGGTCATGCCATGGAGAGAGACCAGTGGTTACTAGTAAGAAAGAACAGTTAAGCACCCAGCAGGTCAACGGGTTTCTAAAGCAGAAACTTTAAATGATGAGCTGAACCACCTGCTATGTTTATCCTTTTCTTTTTATATTTGTACACTTCTCACAAAGAACCCATGTTCAGCCAAGTGAAAATCAGAGCCTTCTGTCATCACATCTGATGGCTTGATCTGCTCTTGCTGCCTTTTATCTGCTGGAAATCCTTTGTCTGGGTGCCCTAGGAGCACTCTTAGATGGAAGCATTCATGAGATTAGGAGTGTGGTGAACATGTGTCACCTGTTCTTATTGGTCCATCCTATTGCCATACTGTCTATTAATTCCTCCTTTTTGCTTATTTCAAAACGACTCCACTTACTCTTCAATGACTGCATTAGCACTTTACATCTGCAGATATTTATAGTCCTGGTTTGCATCTAGGTTATAGGTTTACAAGAATTTTTAAAGATTGTGTATCATGCTCCTGGAAAGTGTGTCTAGACAGTATTGGGATAGTTTCCTTGTGGTTACCTCATCTGTAAGAACCTTATACGTCTGTTCACCAGGCATTAGTACTGCCCCGTTATTTGGCAGAGAAACCTCTGCCACACATATAGAGATTGAAATAAAGAATATAATGAATACATTCTTAACTGTCTTACTTAAGCCCCTCAAACTGACACAATCTTTTTAATAATTGCCTAAAAAGAGAATATAAACCTTTTACTATGCTCCAGATTTGCAACCTCCAGCTTTCCTTTAGTGTGTATGTATATGTACAGGTACAGTTTGATAAACAGGGAAGAAACTGTATTGTTATTATAGAGATAAATCATTGAAAAATTTTAAGATTCTGCATGAGATGCTATGGGAAATAGTATTGCAAGAATGACTAGATAACTGCATTGTTCGCCTGTAAGTTAACTTTTAGAGTCTAAGCAACATTTTTAAATTACACACATATAAGTTAATGGAGGGCACTCCCAGATTTAGAAGAAGAAAAAAAATCTCTTTTTTAGGCAATATGAGGGGCAAATACCCCAGAATAACCCCATAGCTGGTTACCCAAAACAATATATAGAAATGAAGAGGGGATGCAAACTCAATGAAAAAGTAATACTTGGTAGTGAATAGTGATGGGCAAATTTATTTGCTAGGCGCAAATTCATGGAGAATTCCCGCATTTCACCACGGGCAAATAAATTCACAAATCGACCACAAAATTTCATTTCAACAACTAATTTGCGCTAGCATTCAAAAACCGTGGCTGGCATCCCGTGTCCAAAAATGGACGCCAGCGTAAAAAACGAGACGCTGGCACCACAGGGAGCAGATACACTTGCCAATGATGAGAATAGCCTATCGTTTCAGCACTAGAGTCATAGGCTTCATTTCTAAACATTTTTAAATTAGCCTTAATTTTTAAAATGTCTTAGTTGTTTTTAATTTTTTAAATAATTTGCCTTCTCCACCTCAAATGGGGAGGTCACTGACCCCATCTAAAAAACAAATGCTGAGATTGTATTTAAGTCATTGTTAGAGGTTTCTATTGTAAGTAATTGAAAAACTACAAATAATAAAAAATTAAATACATTTGCAAATTGCCTCAGAATATCCCTATCCATAGCATACTAAAACCAATAAAACAACTTTGAAAATGTGCAGATTAGCTTTACATGAACCCAAGTTAATGCAAAATTTTTATTTTCTTCAAATTATTAAAATTATTATTAGAAGGCTGTGGCCAAACAGGCACAGTAATACATATTTGGTGGACATGCCCTACAGTCCAAAGATTCTGGACCCGGCTCTATACCATTATATACTCGGTGACGCAGGTTAATCTTAAGAAAGATCCAGTACAGGCACTGCTGAACAAGAAACTCTCTAACACTCATAGTAGTACTAAATCCCTGATCACCTTCATGTTCTTAGCCGCAAAAATTACAATAGCCAAACATTGGAAATCCTCTCAGATTCCAATTTTACAATTCAAAGAAAAGGTGAACTGGATAATGGTCAACGAGAGACTAACTAGTATACTTAATGACAAATATGAGAAATTTAAAGAAATCTGGGAACCATGGTACAGATACTCCTTCCCATCTACGGAAACTCCCTCTATTCTCTGGTGACCCATACAGAATACTAAGTTTGATGGTCAGAACTGTAATCTTGAGATATACTGTCTTGAGTATGACAAAGGGGATAATATATACCCAGAACTAAAAAATTTCCCCGGACGGCGAGCCAGTAGGAACATAAACAACTTATATTAATATTTCAGAATATCTAAGGGACCCCGCAGAAATCGCCACTAAACATATCTTCTGTAAAGTTAAAATGTACCAATTGTAACATGTCGTCAAAAATTTACATTGATATGACTCATCCCATCTACGTTCCTGGCCTGACACCAGACCAGGAGAAGAATGAGTCTAACTTGTTATTTTCTTTTCCTTCACCTTTCTCTGTATAAAAAATCTAAGGACATTACATGACTGTAAAAATACTCTTTTACTTCCTTTCTGAAATGTTAAAAATCTCAATAAAAACTATTGAAAGAAAATTATTATTAGAAATTATTAATCTACACAGTATTTCTATTAAGAGCATGATGTTTAATAGATTTTTGGACAATGGTGCACTTTTGTCCATCCATGGCGAATTTTGCCAATTAATTTGCCAGAGGCGTATCGCGGGAATTCGCCCCAAATTCGCCCATCACTAGAAGTAAACCCTAAAAATTAATAGGGCAAAAACTGCCATGTTTTTTACTGTACTGCACTAGCCTAAAGTTTCAGCTTGTCAATAGCGGCAATGATCCAGGACTTCAAACTTGTCACAGGGGGTCACCATCTTGGAAAGTGTCTGTGGGCTCTGAGCAACTGTTGAGAAGTTAAGTTTTGGGGGTTGTTGCAAATTATCAAGCAGAAAATGAGGTTGGCCTGTAATATAAGCGGATACTACAGGGCTGATTATTAAATTGTGATGCTAGTTGCACTGGTTTCTGTGCTGCCATGTAGTAATTATCTGTATTAATGTCTAATCAGCCTTATATTGTGACATTTCTATTCTATGTGTACTTTATATTGTGAGTGGGTCCCTAAGCTCAGTAAGTGACAGCAGCACAGAGCATGTGAATCAGTGAATCAGCAGAAAAGAAGGTGGGGAACTACTGGGGCATCTTTGGAGACACAGATCTTTACAGAAGCACAAAACATGATGTACAACATTTCTAGCCTACTTCTTTAGTTTAACTTTCCTTGTATAGTAAGTTATAGGAAGGAATATATTTTATACCTATTATAGTATGTACAATTAAATCTTTTATAAGTAGCAATTCAAAATTCAGGATATCTTTAGATTTATGGTTAATGTGCGTATCTGGGGTTAAAGGGTTGAAACATGCCATCTCCTGTCTGTATCTGAAATGGCACGTAGAGCTGTTGGCAATCCACATATGGCATAGGAAGTCTTTAAAACATTCCATAATTTGCTATTATCAAAGAGCACACTGTGTTTAAAACAATGGCACAACCCTGGGGAAACCCATTAGTGTTTGTGGAATTTAGCAAGGGGTTTAATTGCTTGTTAGTGTGTCTGGGAAAGCAGGCAGCAGGTTTTAAAAATGAATCATAATCTTCCCAAATGTGTGGACAAGTATGTGTTATATGTGTTAATTGGTATCAACCATTTCACTTAAGGGGCATTTTATTTTCTTAGAATTAGCACCTTCCTTGCTACATCAGTCAACAAGTCATTTCTCTGCAATGTATTTCCTATAGCCAAAGCACCAAAAGGCATTCCTATTTAAAATGAACTCCTGAGAGGTTTTAGCTGAGTAGATAAAATCCATCTCTGTTCAGATTTTGAGTGATTGTCTTTTGAGATTAAAAAGCTTTGGCATTTTTTTTTATGGACTTCTGTATTTTGTGGTTTAGATTTATTCCCATTAAGAATGAACATTAGTCAGAAGAAACCCTTGACGTCCATATCATATTGCATGTGAGGAAAGAGGTTGCATCTTATTCAGCTAAGAGCAAAAGCTAGGGATACTGGACAGAGGTGGATGTATGATCCAACCTTACAAGTGTAGAGACCCTGAAAATTAGCTAGAATTCTTTTAGATGGTTTCCCCTTAGTTTGGACACCTAAAGTGGTCCTGAGGTTAAAACAGGTTGATGCAGTCCTAAAAAGCCCACTAGAGGGCAGGGTAAATGTGTAAAAAGGCAGAGCGCTCATGTTTCAGGGCTCTTTCCCTGGACATGGTTCAAGTGTAGGATTAGTTGACATGGTTATAGTCACTCTCAGAAAGGCAGAATTAGGTTGCAGCTCTACGCTCCAATGGAGATGTCAGTGGGATTAGAACCCTTGCTGTGACAAGGCCACCAGCATAAAGGCATGAATCGGTGAGCTCAGGCTCAGGGAAGCTTCCAGAGAACATAATAGCACTGTGAGGTCACCTAAGCTGGAAAAGGGTCACCAAGACAGGTGTACTGCTCCCTATGAGGTAGGCATACTGTTGATTGAGAACTGACAATTCCCTGTGATTGTCTGCCTGTCATTAATAAAGAAGTTTAGTTGTTTGAAGAAACATCTGGCTGCAGTTATTGCCAAGCCGGGTGACCTGCATTTAGAAACCAGCCAAGGATCCAGAAGTCTAAGGTAATATTGCATCTTGCTTGGAGTTGCCAGGAGTTGTTCATTAGTCTAAGGGTACCAGGTACACTGGCAGCAAGTCAAACTCTTGGGCACACCCAAAAGTGCGCTATGCAAGGCAACTCCAATACATGACTAAGGAAGTCCAGAGGTCACCTCTCTGTTTTTCCTAGTCTAACCCTTTTACAATACTGCAGTTTCAAAAACTTAATTAAACCTCACTCTATTCCTTGCCTAATCTTGCTGTCAAGTGGCCTTGGGATTCCCAACCAAGTACATTGAGCTTTCCTTCCATTGACTACCCAATGTGTCTTTTTATAGCCCATCTGTTGCAATACACTGGTTCAATGGCATTCACCCTGCTACCATCATGGGACCCCATGTTTGAGTTGCCCCACACCAAACTGTCACACCACCAAAATCCATGTACAAGCTTCTCTCTTACTACTTCCCGGGACCACTTCTATTGCTGTGACAATAGTTGCAACTAATAAAACTTAACATAACCCCACATACTGAAAAAAACATTCTCCCTTAGTTTTTTTGTACAACCCTAGCCTCGTTTCCCAATCTAACTCCTTAGCTAACCATATCCTATTAACTTTTGTTGGGCTTGTCATTGGAGAAAGCTACTCCTCAACTGCCCAGGTATGGAAGAGAAAGGTGTTGCTGGACAACCCTTTTAAAGTCACCGTCTCATGTGTCAACACCAAAATTTTTTTTATCTCAGCTTGTCTGGGCCCCAAATCTTCTCTACATTCACCTCAAACCTGCCTGCCTTTCATAATGCTTTACATTGTAATGCATTTCAGCATTCAAAAAAATATTACTTTTTTAATTTCCATATCTGGATTTAATGCAAATATATCATAGCAAATGTTCTCTCTTTTTCTGAATCTCCTGTAATTAATCTGGGTCAAATGCTTCTGTTCAGTATTTGTTTACATTAGAAATTCAGCAATCAAAAAATGACATATTCTAAATATACTGTTCTTTTGACTGTTCTGGAAAAGATTAACCTTCTGATGTCAAAAAATTAATTGAAGCTTTATTAAAAAAAAACAAAAAAAAACATGTTTAAGCTGCCAGATGATTATATATATTATATATATTTTTTGTGCAAGTCTTCTGCTCCTTTTCATGCAATCAAGGGTTTCATAAGTTCAAGGTGCACTTGGGTATCAGAAAAAGAGGCAGGTAGGAGGCTACTATAGGGAAGCGTTCATAAATGACCAAGGTGTTTTATACATAAAAATACATTAAAGGGATCCTGTCATGGGAAAAACATTTTTTTTTCAAAATGCATCAGTTAATAGTGCTGTTCCATCAGAATTCTGCACTGAAATCCATTTCTCAAAAGAGCAAACAGATTTTTTTATATTTCATTTTGAAATCTGACATGGGGCTAGACATTTTGTCAATTTCCCAGCTGCCCCAAGTCATGTGATTCGTGCTCTGATAAACTTCAATTATTCTTTACTGCTGTACTGCAAGTTGGAGTGATATCACCCCCTCCCTTTCCCCCACCCAGCAGCCTAACAAAAGAACAATGAGAAGGTAACCAGATAACAGCTCCCTAACACAAGATAACAGCTGACTGGTAAATCTAAGAACAGCACTCAATAGTAAAACCAATGTCCCACTGCGTACTATTCAGTTACATTGAAAAACAACAGCCTGCCAGAAAGCAGTTCCCTCCTAAAGTGCTGGCACAAGTCACATGACATGGGGCAGCTGGGAAATTGACAAAATGGCTAGCCCCATATCAGATTTCAAAACTGAATATAAAAAAATATGTTTGTTCTTTTGAGCAATGGATTTCAGTGCAGAAGTCTACTGGAGAAGCACTATTAACTGATGCGTTTTAAAAAACATATGTTTTCCCATAACAGTTTCCCTTTAAAGTAAAACATTTTAATTAACAATTTTACCTTTACATCTTTAAAAGTGCAATTCATTATTTTTTTTAAACTTTTTTTTATATGTGAAGTTGTATATCACATATTCATTATATTCTTTCCTGACCTATTAGCCATTTTTGGGCACTGCAAGTGTTTTACATGTCCTTATGTCAAGTGGCGTGGCTATACATATCTGATTACATGTCTGCAGAGCTTGCAATATAATATATCTTCATGGTTCCCCAATTATATCACAGTGCTGATAACAGGCACAAACACAAGTAAATAAAATCTTCCATGAAATATTTAAATCATTAAGTCTGAACATATTTTCTTTTCTGTTTGAGATTATGACAATTTATACAATATCCCAGTGTTATATTCCAGCCAGGAATTGTGGAATGATCTTTCTTGCCCTGAGGTTGCTGATGTCTGAGTAACTGTTATATTCAAACCACACTGTAGAATATTGACTCTGTGGCAGGGCCTCCAAAGCCTTCAAGTGCATTAATTTAAAACAACACAATGCCACAAAAGAACTTTACAGAAAAACTAATCTCTTTGTTTGCCATCTTGGTTTTGTGATCAAGTACACATAAGTTTTGCATACCCAAAAGCCAGACAATTCTATTACAGTTTCTCTTCTAATTAAAAACATTCACTGAGACTTTCTTTTCAGAAAATCAGATATGCTTTTATTTCAGTAGAAACAGTCTACCAGTTATATTTTTCCAGCTATGTTTGCAGTAAAAGTAAAAGTGTTATGCAGCACAATCTTGAGATAGCTGGTTCATCTAGAGGAGAATTTTTAAACTGCCGGTATGTTTCTCAAACATTTTAACCCAGACCTTGATTAATTAATGCTTGCTGTCGCTATCTAGAAAGAGGAAGGTATTTTGGCAGATTCTAGCCGATTTCCAGTCACATTCCATACCAACCAGCAGTGAATGACTCTACTGAACTATACCTCTTTAAGAGATGTAGCTAAAAGATTATTTCCCACATAGCAAAATCTATTAATGTCATGGAATTTGATTTGATTAACATACATGCCAGCACCGAACAGACTGTTTGGCCCTTCTCAATGCCAGATGCTAGTGGCTAACAGTGGTTATGACATGATGGGTTGTATTTAAAGGGATTGCAGCGATTGGTATCCCAAAACCCAGAACAAACCCCCGCCTTTCACCTCGGGAGGAGCCCTCGGCTAATTGGATGCCACCAGGTCTTAATGGGAGAGGACCAGGGGGAGAGTTCTGGGCGAGCAAGGGAATCACACGTGGTACAGGAATGAAGGACAAGAATCGTATTTAAGGAACGGGTCAATAACAAGGATCAGACAATACGGTACCAAATCAGGATGGAAGCGTAATCGAGGTCACAGGCAAGTAGGTCAGAACAGGCAGCGAGAATCAAAGTCAGGAACAGGCAAGAAGGTCAAACACAGGAATCACAGTAGAAACACACCCAGGAACTCACAATAGCAGAACCTATGGGGATACTATCAAAGTGACAATGGATTGTTCCATTGTTTTTGTTGTTGTTGTGGTTTCTTTTCAGTGCAACTTTGTCACAGTTCTCCTTTACTAACCATTTCTTATGTATCTACTTTATTAGTCTTTAAAAATCTCAAATCTTAATGGCTGATTAACCATAATGTAATCTAGAGGAAGGAGAATGCAATGAAGATTCATTTGATTAATAAAGCAATTTGCTGTTTATACATAGTATGGAGTCCCTGCACAGTCTCTGCTCCCTATCACACACATACTATGGTTAGTTTTATAAGGAGCCAATTAACTTGGTTTTTGGAGTGTTCAGAAAATCCACACAAATTTCTTGCCGATAGCACCCTGGCTGAAACTGAGCCTACAGTTAATGCTAACCATTGCACAACCTTTATGCCCATACCTAGGATTTGTTACAGTATTATAAAATAAAAACTTTTTTCAGGCAGATTTTCTGGGCAAATATATTTCAAACATATTTGAATAAAGACAAAATAATTGTGCATAGAGCAATACTAGCTATGTACCTCTTTTTTGAAGCCGGTGGAATGTGTTCCTTTCAAAATTTAAACTGCTGAACACTGGAATGTGAATCTTCAAAGCCAAAAAAGGAAAAAAGAATCACTGTTTAGCGGAATGCAATTACTTTCAATGAGGAAAAAAAGATATTTATTTTCCATCCAGGGCTTAAGCTAAATTTTTAATTTAAAAAAAATTATTATAATGAAAAGAGGGGGAGAGGTGTAAATAAGGTCCTTGCGTTCCATATCTAATATTTAACTAGTGCTCTATATTGCAGTTGCAGCTGCCATGACTGAAGGGAATTACTGGCAAATATACAAATGAAATGAAACTGCAGAATGAAATAGTTTCCCTGTCGAGACTCTGAAAGGAGATTCTCAGGTGCACTCATGGAAAATACATTTTGTTCTTTCAGTCACCTGTTCTACTAGAACAAATAATATTCATTTTGGTGAATACTAAAACCAATATAGCTTTTTTAATTGTTTCACAAGGATTGTTTCCATCTGCAATTTGAATTGTTTAGAAAAAGAATCCACAGCCACGTTATATGAAAATGTAATACTTTTTTTCTCAGGGATGCCAAATTGGCATTGCCAATCTATCAATTTCCAAATCCATTTAATCACAATTTAACTCAACTGCTAACATATATTCCAGTTGGAAAAACTTGATTTCCTGAGTCCATAAAAAATGTGACTGTTAGAAACCTCAAAAACAAAACAGCTTGAAGATTGAAAAGATATCTCTCCTTGACTTTTATAGAAGCATGTGAATTTTTTTCATTTGAATTCTCGAGATTTTTGGTTTATATGTCTCAGTTCAAAAATATTCTGTTCATAATACAAAAACAATGTTCAAAAACATTTAAGATCACTTTTTTGCTGTAATTTTCTCAGTGATCAGATATCATGTAAATCCATGTTCTATGTGAAATAATTATCTGGTATTTCAGTTAATAAAATGGATGAAAAAATAAAGTGTTATTATTTAATTTAGGGTGTATTGGGAGTTAATGCCTTCTTGACATCACTTCACTGTTTTTACAAAAGCTAATACAATAATGTTCCATTTATTGACATAAACGGGTGAACTCCTTTCGAAAGCTTTCCTCACAGTAAGGGCCCTTACACACGAGTGTTTTTACCTGCGTTCCCCAGCATTCCGTTTTGCTGCGTTCAGCCGAAGGGGAGCACAGGTATAGACGCACTAAATGCTTTTCAATGGGGCTGTACTCACATGAACGCATGTAGGCGCCAAACGCAGGAAAAATGCAGCATGTTGCGTCTGAACCTGCGTTCGGTGCCTACATGCATTCGTGTGAGTACAGCCCCATTGAAAAGCATTGAGTGCGTCTATACCTGTGCTCCCCTGCGGCTGAACGCAGCAAAACGGAATGCAGGGGAGCGCAGGTAAAAACGCTCGTGTGTAAGAGCCCTAACACCAGTACCATTTGCATACAGACAAATTAATTGCTTCATCTGGCTCATTTAACTCTTCGTCTGGCCTGAAATTAGCTGGATATCAAGAAGTCAAAGCAAATACAGGTGACTAACCAGTTAAAGAGGAACTAAAATCTAAAATAGAATAACGCTATAAATGCTATATTTTGAATACTAAACATAAACATGAACTTACTGAATCTGAAGCCTAATTAAACAACTGATTTATGCTTGGTCACGGGGGGTCATAATCTTGTAACTTTGTTAAACATCTTTGCAAGACCATGACCATGCACATGCTCAGTATGGTCTGGGCTGCTCCTTAGGTATTGCCAAATATTATCAGAACAGCACAAGTCAAATAATATCTGCCATAGAAAAAGATACAGTAAGACTGATTAATAATCAGAATATGCAGACTGCACTGGGTTGTGTCATTTAGTCTAATTAAGTATAGTTTTTGTATTGTTTAATTCAAACTTTTACAAACTCTCCAGAACCAGTGGCTGAAAAAAAACGCTTTTGTCCCTGCCAGCTTGAGATGGAAACATTAAAGAGGATGTAAAGGCAAAAATAAAATCCAATTTTTACTTTATTAACTGAAAAAGAAACCTATCCCCAATACACTTCAATTAAAACATCTGTACAGTTTTTATAAGAAACCTGACTGTAGGCAGTGAAATTCCCCCTTCATTTACTTGTTATGACTGATGCAGATATTAATCTCTACACGGTCATCAACAAAAGCTGCTTGAGTTCTAGGAAGTCCCTCCCAACGCTGTTTGAAAGTATGATTGTTTTCTCTGCAGAGCAGTTAGGGACCATCTGAGGTTTCCTATCTGCAGTAGTCAGAGCAAGTAAATGAAGGGAGAATTTCACTGCATACAGTCAGGTTTCTTATAAAAACAGTAGACATATTTTAATTAAAGTATATTAGAGATAGGCTTCTTTTTCATTACAGAAAGTAAAAATTGGATTTTATTTTTTTTGCTTTTACATCCTCTTTAAAGTAAACAAAAACCCCACATACAACATCTAGAAAGTGATAACAATAAATTAGATGTCAGGGAAGAAGAAATGAGAAGGTTCCAGCTGGAAAATAGCTGAAACAAATTTAAAAAATGGGCAAGAGAAATCCTTTTATAATTCAGGGTGTTTTTAGCTTTGAACACCGCAAATAAACTGGTTTCAGACATAACTGTCTTAGACTGTCAGTTGGGATACCTCTTGATTTTCCTTTGTGTGAAGGAACCTTAGTATACCAGATGTTGAATTATATATTGAAGTATACAAGTGCAGTAACAAAAAGGGATGTAAGTTTTATTAACACTTGCTAACATTCTCTAAAAATTTAAGTCAATGAACAATTCCAGGCACTGTTCTAGAAATACAATATATTATTATTGTGCACAACTGCTATGTACAGTGTGTTAATGTGAACAAAACTGCACAATACACATTCTGTAACAGTTCCATACCATTTATTTCCAGAGCTTCTTTACCCCATGTACCCTGTGTAGTATGTTTGGTTGCACATTCAGTGCAAGGTGCAGCCATCTGTGCACAAGTGAACCCTGCATGTAACAGTTAGTTTGAATGTAGGTGTTAATTGTGAGATTTGGGATGCTCCTTATGAGCGCTTTGTGAAAATATACAGGTAAAGGGCATCTCATCTGCCCACATGCAACCCCCTTGCACGGCCACACTGAGAGCACCAGTCAAAATCATCCTCAGATTTCTGCATCTCTGTTATATGGTGCTAGGATTTGTGCCTAGGTAGGTATAAATGCAATTGCCAGTTTGGATAATACACTGTAGCAAAACAAGATGTGTCTGACAAGTGTCTGATTATTTACAATGCCCACTCTCATAAATTAGCCCTACAATGTAAAGGGATAGTATAAGATGCATAATTCTGGCTGTCACATAACACCAGTACTACAAATGATTATCTGTTGCTCAAATAGCAGAGGATGGGTGCAATTGTATAAAAAGATTAGAAGACAAAAGGATTTCCGGACATTCAGCTCAGACACAGTTAGACATTGCCAAGGGAAACAAAACAAGTATTAATGCAATGTTTCTCATACACAAACTGGCACTGTGGGGAGCAGCCCTGTGAGGGGATCCTGTAGTGTTTAACAAGCAGGACTCTAAAAGAAATTAAAAATAGGATGACACATAAAACAATTGTACACTGAGTCAGATGGCCACAAGACTTTCTATGCACATTATTAAAATTCAAGAATAGGAATAAAAAAGTTCAGAGTTGGCGGTGGGGGTTCATTTGGGTGAATGGCGCTCTGTGTTTTATATCTTTTATAGAAAAGAAGTCTTCATAATGTTGCCCTTATTACAACTGAATCAAGTTAATTAAAGTGTAATGTTGTGTT
>CM044439.1:136164613-136175254 GCA_024363595.1 Xenopus borealis
TTAATATCAGTGGCAATACTTTGTTTTGGAGGGACAGAGGCAAAAGAAAAGGAGGAGTATGTATGTTTGTTAGGCAGGATTTAAAACTTATATAAAGGAGGAAGTTATGTTAGAGAATGAGGGGGCAGAAGTCTTATGGGTTGAATTCTTCAACAATTGTAAAGAGTCCAACAAATTAATTGTAGGGGTATGCTGTAGACCCCCTAATGTAAGTGAGGAAGAGGAGGCTAAGGTCCAGAAAAAGCTGCTAGGTTGGGTAAAGTAATTATAATGGGGGACTTTAATTACTCAGATATTGACTGGAGCAACAGTACTGCCAGATTAGTTAATGGAAATACATTTATAAACTTGTTGCATGACAATTTTGTGGCACGGGTTGTTGAGGAACCTACCAGAAAAAAATGCTATTCTGGATCTAGTGAGCTCCAATGACCCAGAACTTATAGCAGATGTGCAAGTAATTGAATCCCTGGGTAATAGTGACCATAATGTTATATCATTTAATGTTTGGTGTAAAAAACAAATATATACTGGGGAAACAAATTTTGGAAAAGCTAATTTTAGTGCCATGAGGGCTGCTCTTCAGAGTATTGATTGGGGCATTATTTTTTCAGCTAAAACCACAGAACAGAAATGGTTGTCATTTAAAATGATATTAAATCATTACTGTTCTCAATTTATTCCCTTAATGAGTAAATGTAGAAGCTCAAGGAATCATCCTATGTGGCTTAATACAGATGTTAAGAAGTTAATAGGAAAGAAGAGAAAGGCATTTAAAAACTACAAATCTCTTGGGACAGAAGCTGCATTTAATGAACACTGCAATAAATGTTGTAAATCAGAAATCCGTGAGGCAAAGAAAGGTAAAGAGGAGTTAATTGCGGCGCAGGCGAAAAGTAACCCTAAAAAGTTTTTTAAATATATTAATTGTAAAAAGATGCAGGTTGAGAGTGTTGCTCCATTAAATAATGGTACCAGTATGGTTGTAACAGATAGAGAAAAGGCAAATGTGCTAAATAAGTTCGGGGTACAGAGAGTGGTTGTTAATGGTACATTCTCTACTTGGAGTAAGCTTCTTAGTGGGGTCCCTCAGGGCTCGGTATATGGGTCCACTTTAATTTAACTTGTTCATTAATGATTTAGGGGAGGGTGTAAGTAATGTATCATTGTATTCAGATAACACAAAACTATCCAGCCCAAGTAATTCCATCCAGGATGTGGCATCCTTGCAACAGGATCTTGACAAACTGGCAATCTGGGCAGCTAAGTGGCAAATGAGATTCAATGTTGATAAATAAAGTCATGCACCTGGGATGTAAAAATATTCAAGCCACTTATACCCTTAATTGGACTGCACTAGGCAAATCCATTATGGAAAAGGACTTTGGAGTCCTTGTAGATGATAAACTTGGCTGTAGCAAGCAATGCTAGGCAGCAGCATCAAGGGCAAATAAGGTCTTGAGCTTTATTAAAGAGTCACGAGAGGAGGGGGTCATTCTTTCACTTTATAGAGCACTTGTAAGGCCACATCTAGAATATGCAGTACAGTTTTGGTTTCCCTCACTCAAACAGGACATTATTGTATTAGAGAGGGTACAGAGAAGGGCAACCAAGCTGGTAAAAGGTATGGAAAATCTTAGCTTTAAGGAAAGACTGGCCAAATTGGGAATGTTCAAGCTGGAGAAAAGGCGCTTAAGGGGTGATATGATAACTATGTATAAATATATAAGGGGTCGGGGATCATATAATAACCTCTCTAATGCTTTATTCACCAGTAGGTCTTTCCAGCTTACATGAGGTCACCCATTCCTATTAGAAGAAAAGAGGTTACGCCTAAATATTCAGAAGGAGTTTTTTACAGCGAGAGCAGTGGAGATGTGGAATTCTCTCCCTAAATCGATTGTACAGGCTGATACATTAGATAGCTTTAAGAAGGGGTTGGATGGCTTTTTAGCAAGTGAGGGAATACAGGGCTATGGAAGATAGCTCATAGTACAAGTTGATCCAGGGACTAGTCCAATTGCCATTCAGGAAGGAATTTTTTCCCCCTCTAAGACAAGTTGGAGAGGCTTCAGATTGTTTTTTTTTGCCTTCCTCTGGATGAGTTAGGCAGTTTAAAAAAAAAAGTTTAAAGGCTTACATGAAACAATAGGATTTGAAATTATTTCTTAGGGTTACACTTTCCCTTTAAATGGATAACATTAATAGGAGATGTATAAACATTGATATTTTACACGCTGTGATATATATAATGGTTATTATTGTTTAATTGTCTCCAATATTGACCATTGGATAAGGACATTAATAGCAACTGCCTTTTTTTCACACTGCTAAAAAGATATAATTAATTGAAACACTGCTTTCTATGTTCCAATAAAACCTGATAGTTGATATTTTCAGTTATTACTTTCAAAGTCTCCAAATCTGGTTATTTTTCAAAGGTTGAATTTTAGAGCTTTGCAAGACATTAAATTAACTAGAATGAATTTACAACTTGAATGGTTTATAATTTAGGAAAATACTCAAATGTAAAAAACTCAAATGTGTAGTCTGGGTGAAAAACTCAAATACTTGATGATTTGATTGAGTTTTCTGAGCAACAAAAGACACAAAAACCTGAATCGCTTGAATTTATTTCGTTATGGACAAAACCCACTGAAAAAAAGCGAACATCATGAAGTCTATTAACATCTTCAAATGGTTCAAGGGACCTCTGCCATTGACTTCCACATGACCTTGATAGGTGTATTTTTAGATTGTAACTATTTCTAGCTTTGGACTATAATAAATCTCAAAAAATGTGAGTTTTGTTTTAAAAAAACGTGAATTTTAAGAATTTTTTTTTAACCTGAAAATGTGCATTTTGGCTGAAAAAAACCTTTGAAAATTCAAAATTTTAGTGGACAAAAACCTTGATCTTTGATTTCTTTTGTTTATATATATAACCCCCTAAATCTTTTTTCTTCTAATTACAAAAGATTGCCAAGTTTTATTTTTTGTTTTTCATAAAACCAGCATCTAAATGCTGTCAATTTTATGTAGATACCAATTTCTGTTATATATACTGTATGTAAAATAAAAGCATTAGTATGTTGAGATTCAGGTTCTTTGTTATAACACTAAGGAAGTCAGAAAAGAAACAGCACTGATCCCTTTTCATTGTAGGGTATTATACATGCCCTGAACTTGAAAAAATATTGACAACTTTTAGTCAGGAAATTATTTTCACTTTTCAAAACACTTTTCATGATTTTCCTAATTTCACTTACACACTTTATGTTTATGGGCGATATAAACTGCTTGCAAAAAACAGATGGAGCAGCATACTGTGCTGTTTGTTGCCTGCCGACTCCTATGGTAACAGTTTTATAAAAACACATGATAAAATGGCAATAAGGGTTGTCAAACATTTTAAAATGGTTCAGTCTTACGAGTCTTCATTGTCTCATGTCTGAAATGTCTCTTTCAAAAAAAGTCAGCCCTATCCTTCACAATATTACAGCCATCATCCATAAAATGTATCACTAGACACAGCTCTGCGGTTTGCAAGGAAACGTACGGTTGATGAGGGCTGAAGACATAGTGGTCTCTATAATCTATATTCTATAGAAGAAGGGTAACCTTTATATCTGAAATTTGAAAAAAAAACGGAAAAGGCTCAGATGCATAAAGCAGAAATCAGTTCACAAGATCTGTGGCACAAACTTGAGAAAAAAGGAGGTTCCTCTGGGGGATTGTGCTTTGGAGCATACCGAAAAGAAAAATCGACTTGTTCTGTCTGTATTATTAAACTAGGTTATTTTAATATCTTTTTTCTTTTTGTACTGTGTCCTCTGAGGAACGTTCCTGCATGCATTAACTCATTGTGGACAGAAGGGCACTATTTTTAAATCAGTTAAAACAATGAATGTTCTTCTATTAACAAAAGTTGTGCTCACCACTAAGCATTTCTAAGTCATAAGTGAGGTGCAATAGGAGGGTGACCACAACATTCATTTAGACATAAACAGATCCTCTGCACTCACCCACATAAGTATATTAAATATAATCTGTTGGAAAAAATTAATCTCTGGTCTGACCAGTCCTATACTCATTTTCATCTATGTATTTTAGCAAACCTTATATTTAACTAAACATGCCATATTACTGATGTCCCCTAGAATTTATCCCAGCTAACCACCCTGCCTTTTCACCTTGCAAAAAACAAACACAGTGTCCAGGATTGATATGAAAGGCCACAGCTTTATTTGCACAACAGCATCAAACAAGCAATATGGCATATAAAATAGTAATCAGCAACCTGGTAATGCTTGCTAACAAAAACTAGGAATGAACAGGTCACCTACTATGTGAGCCACCAGGTGCAGTTGTGCTCCAATGGGTAAATGAGAGCAGGTAAGCCTCACTCAGCACTGTTACCTCATGGGACCACTACCCAATGAGGGGGTGTGTTTGAGTCTACTAAACAAGGGAATACAACCCCTTCCTACCGGGCAAGCATTCCCTCCCTGTCTTGTTACTTTAAGTGACACATTAAAGCTATTATCTCTTTATCTTAAACTATTTTTGCCAAACTCCTCCAGTAAAAGCTGTAGCCCAGAAAGCAGTTATTGGTATGTTTAAGAAATTACTCATTTAAGGTTTTATCCATTGCCTATTGCCAGACAACAGCCCTCTGACTCAGTGCCCCTTTTGGCACAAAATGCGTAAAGCTATTTTTCTGTGATGTTTTTTATTTACATAAATCATTTTTAATTGCACCACTTTTTGTTGGTCTTAGTTTGTACCAAGCATCACATCTTAGATCAAAGAAGAACCCAAAAATATAAAATCTATTGAGCTAAAAGTCAGGTACAGGCATAGGATCTGTTATACTGAATGCTCGAGACCTGGGGTTTTCTGGATAATGGATATTTCTGCAATTTCGGTCTTCATACCTTAAGTTTATTAGAACATCATGTGAACTTTAAATAAACCCAATAGGTTGGATTTGCTTACAATATGGATTAATTATATATTAGTTTGGATCAAGTACAAGGTACTGTTTTATTACAACAGAAAAAAGGAAATTTTTAAAAATTGGATTATTTGGATAAAATGGAGTCTATGGAAGATGGACTTTCCATAATTCAGAGCTTTCTGGATAACAGATCCTATATCTGTACTTGATAGCCAGTTCCATAGATTTTAAGAGCTCTGGCAGGTAACCAGCTAAATAGAGGGAAGCTTCCCTAATATCTTGATATGATGTTTTCAAGAAGAATTCACAATGATACACTTTTGGCAGACATTTCTGGTAT
The DNA here is from genome assembly GCA_024363595.1 of Xenopus borealis. Classification (NCBI taxonomy): domain Eukaryota; kingdom Metazoa; phylum Chordata; class Amphibia; order Anura; family Pipidae; genus Xenopus; species Xenopus borealis. The sequence continues at coordinate 136,169,914 of CM044439.1, forward strand.
TTCACTTCTCTTACTGTAAGTAAATTATATTAATAAATTACTGCACTAACCCATTTCAGTTAAGCTTAATGGAAAATATTTTTTTTTCCAAGAGCACCCAGATGTTCTACTTATATAACATATTGCAATTAACCCCAGGAAGGGTTTTTTCACTGCTTGTAACTAGTGTTGTCAAATATCTCTTGCGGGGGTGTGTGTGTGTGGGGGGGGGAATAATGTCACTTCTTATAGGAAATCTGCTTCATTTCTTATAGAAACTTCTCTGTGTTTCATCCAACACTTCTGTGGTATGAGCATGTGTAGAAAAGTGTCCACCTGCCATTCCGTTGCTTTACTTTAGGGAAAATGTTTAGCACCTGCTGAAAGCAGAGTTCTTTGAGATTTATGTCACTATGGCAAGTAGTATAGTTCTAAGAGTGGCAACAAGTATGCTAAGATGCAACAGGCACTGAAACATATTGCTAAGCAGGGAGGACTGTTAACAAAGAAATTTTGAGCCCTTCACTGTTCAGATGACCTAACGCACTACTGGCCCCTCTAAACATCGAAGGGGTTAAACCACAAATCATATGGACTGGAAATAGAAGCAAAGAGGATGTCCCAGCCCATCTGCATCCTGTAAATCTTTTTCAGGTCTGGGTTTCTTAGCAGCACACCTTCTTTATACTGTGACAAAGTTTCCTATGGGATATTTAGTTACTGAAAAGAGTACAACCTGCCAATTATTCCTTTGGACTCATAACTACAGAGCATTCTTTGTAAAGACACTTAGAAAAATAATAAAATGCTTTTTATGACTAACTTTGAAGATATTAGAACTATTTACCAGAAGACTCATAAAAGCTATTAAAAATTGCAAAAGTGACACAATCATTTGCCCAACACAGAGCAGAAGAAGGTCTTTGTTTCAAAATGATTATCGGTCAAAATCTGTGCCTTGGGAGGCAGGCAAGAAATTGAGGTGTTGTGGTAAATGATTTAATATTTCACTTTTGTTGACTCTATGAAAAGCCTTGCTAGCCCTGTATGCTTAATCACTACCTGCTTTTTCAGACACTTGAAATTTCCCCAACTTCTTATAGCAGCTGAAGTCACTTCAGCCACTGAACCATTTAGGTGTGTGTTACAGTCTCCTCCCATGCAGAAAAAAATAAGATTAGTATGGAGTTGGGCTTCCTATGATTGGTTTGCAAAATAAATAGGGCTGTGATCCTGCTTGCCAGGAGCACTTTAGTAATATAGAAAGCAGTTTTGGCTGTGCTCACCAAAGTTTCCAGGATCTAAATACCAAGAATCAAATTAAATATGGCAGTACAGAGAGCTCTTGGCTGATTGGCTGAGTGTACATAGGCTAAGTAACACTGCAGTGGAGCCATGTTCAGTGGAGCCTTTGTGATTGGATGTCCCTATCAGATGAATGGTGAAATATTTTCAAGACTACTCAAACAAGTACAGGTGCTTTAGAATTAACTGTACTGGATACTGTGTATCATGACCTGAATAAATCTCCATAGACATGCAGGGCATCAGAAGTCAGGCTGGGCATCAGCAGCCAGGCAGTGGATCAGGAGCCAGGTAGGGATCAGGAGCCAGCCAGGGGATCTGGAGACTGGCAGAAAATCAGAAGCCAGGCAGGGGATCAGGAGCCAGGCAGGGGCGTGTGAGCCAGTCAGGGGATCAAGAATACTGGAGCTTCAGAATGAAGTACAGGCTAGAATTCAACTTATTATCATGCATCAGTGCTAGCAGACTCCAGACGTATAAATAGTCCCCTGGCAACTGGCCTTAACAGGATTGTTGGAGGAGAAGAATAGTTGATAGCATTACTTATAAAGCTTGATTACTAAAGTATCTAGTTACTCAACAGGGTAAAGCATTGCCACATCATGACAGGGTTTGAATGTGGATAGATCTTGGTAGACCATTTGATTTCAAAGGAATGCAACTAGAACACCTAAGAAGTTAGCTGAGGAAGGTACTAGCCATTCATCATAACTAGTAGGGACAAAAAGTATCAGTACTGACATACTGCATCTTCATCTACAATTTAAAATTTACTTCTCCAGTTGCTAAAATCCTGTTTTGCCCAACCTCTGAGGGTTCCAAGTGGTTTGTTAGAAGTTCATTATGAGAAAAGCAGTTGACATTAAATGATACAAGGAGTCAATATTTTTCATAGGGCAACTCACAAGTGTACCTATATCATGGATATTGTTAAGTATGTTTAGGTGGATTGTTATAAATTCCAGTTTTTGCCATTGCGACTGCATGAGGTAAACCATGATATTTTATCTCATTCAGAGTTTTGAAGCCCCAAAGTTATTGGAAAATATGTCAATTCAGTCAGCATTCTCATTAAGTGCATGTGCCCATATGTCTTCTTTTATCTCATGCCCACATACATACTGAGTGTCATTGAAATTTGAGATAGATACCATGGTAGTCAATCACACAAGGAAGATGGACTGACAAGATGGCAAAGTTAGCAGCAGTCCTGGCAGACAAATTTATTAAATGTCAAGTTCATATGAAAGATGAGCGTTCAGGACAAAGCAGACAATACAATGCCATCACTTACAAAATGAGAACAGTCAGCAGACTGGGAGAAAAAAGTTAAATATATCTAGATGTGTTCAACATTCTAAAGTTTAATATGTGGTCATAAAGTCTGATATCAAATGCAACTTAAATTCATCATGTCAGTATGCATAATTTCTGTTGATAGCTGTAAATGATGTATATTTTGTGTATTTGTGCAGTGTAGAAACTAAAGAAAATGCCTTTGTTTCCTTTGTGCAATCACTATGATCCTATCTGATATTAACTAACTGTAGCATCTTAATCATGGTGTGAAAGTTAGAGAGAATAGGAGCTAAGATGAGGCACACCTACATGCTTCCACTTGCCTGCCCCTTAACAATACAGAGCTGCCAAACCCAGGCAGTGCTGTATTCACGAGGGCAAGGACCTGTACCTCATGTGGGGGCATTGGCTGGGTTCTGTACCCTTCTGGAATGTGCTGCCTGTCTTTGCTGTCTGTCATAGCTCAGGTGGTAAGGACAGGGCTCCTTAAGTCTGAGGCTTAGATGCATTCTGCACCTTATGCAAACTGACACTCCCTAACTGGCATGTCTCAAGGATTATATTTCAAGTTGGGGGGTGATCTAGGATGGGGATGCCCACATTCCTCTGCCAGCCTCCTCTAAAAATGTATCATCTCAAGGTGCTGTACCCAAAGGCCCTCACTATTTTGAAGGATTTAAAGTGTTAAAAACATAGCAGACACCTGTTTTTTTGCAGTTTTGTTTCTTCAGGTGAATGCACAGTACATTTACCTAATCAGTGGCATCTTAAGCCACATACCAAGTATAGATGAATTCTGACCACCCAGCCACTCACAATAGCGTGAGGTTCACTGGATTTACTCTATATCTATAATTATACATTTACCTTCTTTCTGTCAATAACTAACACCACTTCAGTGTGAGGCCCAGTTTTGCAAAGAGGTGCTCAGCTTTTTGACATGTTAAGATCCATCGAACAAAAGATGTCAAAACTCAAAGACTAGAAAATAGCATCTAGAATTTTTAAAGCATTTAGATGGACTTCACAGTGCTAATCTCACATTTAGCATTGTTTCAGAATTTTAATTCCTTGTGCGTGTGAGCACTAAACATTTGGCCTTCCAGATCAGTATAAATATACTACTTATATCCAAGGAAATTAACAGTAGTATGTATTTTTATTTTCAGGCATCACTTTGACATTTCTAAAGAACAATGTTTTCAATAATTTGAGTGTTCAAAATATATTTGTTTTGGCCAAATGCCAAACTTGCCTGTAACTTTCTTGTATGAGATGGATTAGAGTTTCCTTTAAGTATTAAATTTACTTTCTGCGCCAGGTTTTTAAAACAGAACCATCTTTCCCAACTGAAGAGGATGAAAAGAAAAAAGGCAAGTGCTCCTGGGCAGTTATTTCTGTGTTAGATGAATTAAATTAAAGTGCTCCCTTGAGTCATTAAAGAGCGAGAGATAGAAAAAAAGTCTTTACTCTGATCATCTCTGAATTGTAGTCAAGTCATGACACACAGGGAAAATGGTATAATATCTATCTGATTTTTTAATTAGTTCACTCCACCCCCCTCCACCTCAACCCTGACACTAACTTGGTATCTCTCTCCTGTCTTTTACTTTCATGTGACAAAATGTGGGATTGTAGAAATGATGCATGGCTTCCACTGGGGATGGTATCGCCATGTTCTATAATTATTTCAACATTATAAAAATAATTAAGCCAAATGGGTATGACTACTAAGGAACAAAGGATATATCTTTCATTATGAACTCCCCATAGAAACACTTTCTTTAAAAAATGAGCACTCATGTATTGCAAAGCATTACTTGTTAATGTCGGGGAGGGGCCTTTCTGCAGACACTCACAATCCTAACTGATAAATGGAACAGCACTGACTTCCCTAGCTGCAATTTATCTTCTATTAATTGAGGCAAACAGATGAAGAATCTCAAGGTTTATGACTTTTTTGTTAAATTGGTGGTTTATGCAGCAACGCCTGGCAGAATAATTGAGGTACAGTTCATATTAAGACCCTAGAGTATTAAAAACAAGACAATAAACTTTGGGGCTGACAGGATGGTAATGTATTTAAAATTAATATCTGAAGGACTTGAAGCAATGGCAGTGTTGTGTTTCATGGGACATCAACAAGGTCAGTGCTAAACATTTGTCTGATTCTGTGCAAACAGTTATTTCACATTTGCTCTCAAATTAAAACCAATCAATATCTCCCTTGGTTCAAGTTGAATACATATTGTAAATAAAAACTTTAAATCTTTGCCATCTTTAGGGGTTCTTAACGACTGGGATAGGTTAAATAGGTTAAATGGAAAGTCCATAACTAAGTCCAGCTAGAACGTAGAGATTACATCTATGGCTATGTGCCTAGGAAAGCACCTAAAACTTTTGATTTTGAAGCTTGCTCAGGTGTGCATTAAGGGATAAACTTTAAATACAAGTTTTGACCTTACACACAATCCCAGGGAATATGTGCTGACATGCTAGAAGATTCCCTTTTTTGACTATTGTACTTTGGAGATTTGTTTATAATAAGGAAATCATTTCTATTTTCCTTGGTTTTAGCTTCACCTAAAAACTAAATTACACACCTTGGGCTGCATACCATTGTCCTGTTCCATTTAAGCTAAGATTAAGGTTTCTTGTTTCATCATACTCTTGGGTTTTTTCTTGACTAACCTGCCTCTTGGGCATGATGCTCTCATGTAGTCAAGTTCAGCTATGTTCAGGATTTGTTATCTGGAAA
>CM044439.1:136253555-136272009 GCA_024363595.1 Xenopus borealis
TTTTTTTGTCTCCCCCCTCTTTGAGGTACGGTAAACAACTCTCCTTTTTGGAATCTGTTTTGAACATCTTATCATTAATATTATTGTTATTAACACATTATAATAAAGCACCAACATACTTCACAGTTCTGTGCAGAACAGATGGGTTTATCCATAAATAACATTCTATGGAATCTCTTAAGGTATTTAAGTATCTTGTATGTATTATTACAATGTTATTTTTGTAGGGATATCATCTTAAATAAAGAGGATACGGAATTTTAGTGCAGAAGCATTGAGTGGTGTGTGCCTTTGTTCCTACTTTATTTTTTGTTGTATCCTTTCAAAAATGTATCTGTCCACAGCTTTTATAGGGCAAATATATATGCACAAAATATGGGGCAGGGATGTTTCCAGAGAGTTAAGTATCAAACAGTTTCCAGCTATAGAATGAGACCAGAGCGAGGACCATTATAGCCCCGTTGTGCATTGAGAGATACTTAAGTCATGGCTGCTTAGTGAAATTTCAGTCTCTCCTAGATCATTAACACAGGGGCTTTTCCTAGCACTGTAATGGGAATGTAAGCATCCAGTTAAAAGATACTGAAGACTCTTGTGCTTGTGCTATTACACTTCATGCTGGCTAATTACCTCCAAATGTAACTGAACAAAGTATCATGACAATCAACCTACTTAAGGACAAGTTCAATGTGCCCTGTAGCAATATTCATAAGACGTCTTTAACTTTTTTATATCCACTATTGTATATAAAGCATCTGTTAGTTGGGCCCTTCTATGTGGCTCTGCAGGTACATGATCTGTAATCTGGAAACTCATTATGCAGAAAGCCCCAAATTATAAAAAGGTCATCTTCCATAGACTCAATTTTGATCAACTAATTCACATTTTAAAACGTTATTTCCTTTTCACACTGTAATAATAACACATTCCTTTGTATTTGATCAGTACTAATTAATTAATCATTGTTAGAGGGGAAATAATTAGTGATAGGCGAATTTATTCGCCAGGGGCGAATTCGCAGCGAATTCCCGCGATTCGCCGCTGGCGAATAAATTTGCGAAATGCCAGCAAAAATTCACCAGCGAAAATTCGGCAAAAAAAAAATGACGCGATGCGCGACTCGTTTCGCAAATTTTTTTGCCAATTCGTGAATTTCGCTGGAAATTCGCACATTTTTCGGCGAAGCGAAACAGTTGAGATTCGCCCATCACTAGAAATAATCCTATTGTGTTTAATTCATGTTTAAATCATATCATAGTAGGCTTAGGGTATGGTAATACAAATTATGGAAATATCCATTATCTGAAAAGACCAGGTCCTGAACATTGTGGATAAAAGGTCCATACCTGTACTACATGACCAAAATTCAATGAACAACTGCCAAAGGTTGCGAGACATGTAGTTTAACTATACTGAGAGGCCTTCCATTTGTCCATCAAAGCTCATGTACAAGATGAAATAAAATTGCTAGAATATACTATATCTGATTAGACCACTGGAGATTTTGGCTATAAATTATAAGCCAGTCTTGGTTTCAGTGGTATATCTGATGGTTTCTATCACATTAAAGCATACTGAAGTGAAAGTGGAGCTCCCTTACTAACCGTAGACACAGCACTAAGCGCAACAAAAGGTGACAAGTTTGCATCAGTAGAAATCCCTGAAAAACATTTGTACGAAGTCACTGTATCATTCAGCAGCAATAATGCAGTAGGCACTGCTAGTAGTGATGGGCGAATCTCCCCCATTTCGCTTCGCCGAAAAATTCGCGAATTTCCAGCCAAATTCGCGAATTGGTGAAAAAATTTGCAAAACGAGTCGCGTTTTTGACGCGCGTCATTTTCGTCGCGTCGTTTTAGTTGCGTCGTTTTTGACGCGTGACTCGTTCTTTTGGCAAATTTTCGCTGGCGTTTCGCGAATTGCGGGAATTCGCCACAAATTCGCCCATCACTAACTGCTAGTAAAAGTAGCTAATGAGAAAGGAGCAGTGCACTAAGGGCACAAGGGATCCCTGTACTTATGGGAGAGTTTTTTGTCCTCTTGCCTGAAGAAGAATAGCTAAGGTCCACCCTAAAATTTTCCATTGCAACTGTATGCACTGTAGAAAATTAGATACAACTCTAACATTCCAACTGAATATTTAAGAATTATTCTTAGTTTTCTATAAACAGTGGTTGAGAGCTGGGAGCCTAGCACATTTTTAGGGTCAAGCGCAGCAAGACCCAAAAATGCAAGTGCTTATTGAATGAGCACTAAAGACTACGCTTTAACATCCCCTAGTTCTCCAACACTTGTGTCCAAGGTTTTTTTAAGTGACCCCTAACCAATTTAGCATGTGCAAATGCAGGTGCTCTAGAATGGACTGAAAAGGATGGCACAGTACATCAAGGTATTTGTGTAACTTGAGTTCCTACACTTGGTTTCCAGTACCTCTATACTGGCTCTTCGGTTTAATAGTGTAAAACTGCCCCTATTAAAGCTGGGGAACACTGGAGCTGCTGTCACCCTGTACCTGTCAATAAGTGCACCAGAAATCATCTGATGTGACTCAACCTCCACTATGAAGATGCTAACATACACCCAAATGCTATAACGCCCCTTTTGATGCAGCAGGAGAAATTGCGTTGGATGACAAAAGTATGAGAAATACTAACAGCATGAGAAAAAATATGGAAATTTGCACCTAAAATTGAACTTTGCACACTGGACTTTTATTTTCCAATACTGTACTTTTTAAAGCAGTGATCCCCAACCAGTAGCTCGTGAGCAACATGTTGCTCTCCCACCCGTTGGATGTTGCTCCCAGTGGCTTCAAAGCAGGTGATTATTTTTTAATTCCAGGCTTGGAGGCAGGTTTTAGCTGTATAAAACCCAAGTCCACTACCAAATAGAGCCTCTGTGTAGATTGGCAGTTCACATAAGAGCTACCAGAAGGCCAATCACAGCACATATTTGGCACCCCAAGAACATTTTTCATGCTATTATTGCTCCCCATCTCCTTTTACTTCTGAATGTTGCTCACAGGCTCAAAAGGTTGGGGATCTCTGTTTTAAAGAAACTGCATTTTGCATTGTTACAATTTCCCCCAAATTACATTACAACTCACTAAGAAAAGACATATTTTTAAATGTAGAACATAAAGATATAAGTTGTATTTCTTAACACATCATATTGGGTAAATCCCTCATGATTAAATTCAAACCAGACAAATATTATACCGGAATGGGATTCGTCTCTCAAAGACTCCATTTTATCCAGATAATGAAAAATGATTTCTTTTTTCTCTGTGATAATAAAACAGTTACTTATAATTGATCCAGACTAAAATATAATTATTCCATATTGGAAGCAACAACAGTTTATTGAGTTTATTTAATGTTCACTTGATTTTCTAATAGACTTAAGGTACGAAGATCCAAATTATGGAAATATCCGTTATCCGGAAATTCTTGAGCATTCTTGATAAAATGTCTGATACCTGTATTTAATAACATATAAAATATATACAAGAATCTCCTAACCTATATGTGAGAAAATTGTGTGTGTAAGTGTTTTTTCCAAGAAAAGTCATGCTAAACATGCTGAGGAATAGGCCACAGCAATTCGTTCCCATGTTACTAAATCATCTTTGAATGATGTGGACCCTTACACTTTCTCAGTCAGAGGCTAAAGCAAATGCTGATTAAATTCCATGCAAGGAGAGAAGGTTGGGAGGTCTCTCTATCACCGGCTGATTTTGGAAACAAGAGTATGTAATTATTTCCTTGGATGATGGAAAATCAACGTCCATCTTTGTCAAGTCGTTTTTACATATCTGAAATAGTTGCTGAGAAGTGTTGGCTCTGTGCAGCTGCAGGCACTGATGAGAAGTCAGTTTAATCAACATTAGCAGAGCAAGCAAAAAAAAAACATGCAGAAATCAAGATGTGAGGGGATGGAATGGTTACCTCATTTCAGGATGGTGGTAAGTAGAAAGAAAAGCTGTGAAAGGCCTTTGAAGTTGAAGTTTATCTCCAAGCTAAAGTGCTAAATTATTTAGTAAAGTATAAAAAAGTTACCCTTGTGAACTTTATTTTCTCAGAATGTAGGTTAGATAAAGTGTTTATCTCACAGGTCCCAATGAGATTATCTTGGGATGTCACTCCCCAAAGAAACCAGTTAAAAAAACATAACACTGGGGTTATAATACTTGGGACCTACATCATTTTCAAACCTTGGAACGTGCTACCTAAAATTCTACTGAAAAACATTTAAATGTTATGACTATGAAGATTTTGTGAAGATTATTTTTTTAATTTATTCAAAAAGTACCTTGTAAATTTTACAAACCCAATACAGGTATGGGACCTGTTATCCAGAATGCTCGAGATGTGGGGTTTTCTGGATGGTGGATCTTTCTGTAATTTGGTCTACTAAAAAATAAATGTAAACGTTAAATAAACCCAATAGGGTTGTTTTGCCTCCAATAAGGATTAATTATATCAAGTACAAAGTACTTTTTGAATAAATTAAAAAAGGAAATCATTTTTAAAATTTCAATTATCAACCATATGTTTTATGCATATTGGGTTTCCTGATAATTGAGCCCCTTCCTGTACCAATGTTTTGCCTTTACCATAACCTGGCATTAGTATGCTGGGTTGGTAATGTTCAAAACAAGGCATTAGGGGTTTACAATGTCTTGCACATTTACAATGTGCAAGTCATGTTGCAAAGTGTAAAATAAGCAGGTGCGATCCATATAAAATTTGCTGCAGGTCTCAAGTGTTGAACAAAGACTTTCATATACCATGATGAATAAATTTACTGTGTTTGGCAGAGCTATATTCATAATGGATGTGGGCTCCACTAAAGTTAAAGGGATTCTGACGTGATAACTTTAGATAACACAGTTTCTTCAATTAGTCCTGAGTCAGGACGCATTTAACACACAAATCCAAGTGACTGCATCTGTATGGCCAGAATCTATAGATTGCCAGTTGGGGCCTATACATCTTCCACTAAATGTCCTGGATTCTAAGCCATTATTTTCAGTGAAAAAAAATGGAGTTGTGTAATGTCATCAGCTTCTCCCGAGAGGAGAAGATATTGCACAGAATTCCCCAGGGCATTGCATATTTAATGCAACTTTCAATGTATCAATGTAAACATTACAGTTTCTTTATTATAAGTGAACATTTTTCAGCTTTTCATTTATATCTTCATCCACAGAATCTCCATACATCTCTGCTGAGAAAAAAAAAACTATGAAAGGAAATTATTTTACACTATTTGCTGTATCATTTATGATATATATATATATATATATATATACACACACACACACACACACACTGTATATATGTGTGTAGTCTCTATTGCAAAGTTATAATCTTTTCAATATGCCAGCTCTACATGACACAAAGGTATTCAGAGATTATGCCGTGCTTCAGACTTGACAAACATATGGAAGAAATAAGATATCTGCACATTAAAATGACAAAGCTTACAGCAAATATACATTCCTGGACTTTCGTATGTTGTACAAATAAGCATGTTTAACTGATGATGAGCCTTCGGACTGCTTATAAAACTTAAATAACAAACATTGCCACTTCACGGATACATTTGGAAAGGAAGATAATGGGATTCTTTGTCTATATTTTTCATATACATGTATAATTAGGAAGTGATCAGAGTGTATACATATGGAAGCAATGCCATCATTTCTCCATCTGCTCCAATTAGCTCAGAGTTCAGAGGTTCAACCAATAGAAACATTCACAAGGATTCTAACTGTTTTTGTGAATATCATTACAGAAGGTGTAAAGCTAAAAATGTTTTCTTTAAATAGTTGTTTAAATTGTATGTGATTAAAAACTATGTAAAGCATTATAGGGGTCATTTGCGAATGCACATGCAGTGTGCAAAGTGTAATTCTGGATGCAAATTGCACTTTTTTTTTACTCCTAAAGCAGTATTTTATTGAAAATTGGATCCAATTGTACTTGTGTCTCTTTATATATTAGGCTAAAGCTCCATTTAACATTTTCAGTGTGGGGGGTGAAGATTTTTTGGAGTGGGTATTCAAAAAGGTTTTTACATCTAATTCACTGATAGGTTTATTGATGTAATCTACTTTGGGGACCCAGGAGCTAACTACCTGGATGAGGGTGGTGAAAGTTCCAGGGTTACTCAGCATCAATTGGTGCAGAAACAAATAGTGATGGGCGAATCTATCCCGTTTCGCTTCGCCGAAAAATTTACGAATTTCCAGCAAAAATCGCAAATTGGTGAAAAATTTGCAAAACGAGACACGTCACCTTTTTGACACGCGTCGCGTCATTTTCGGTGGGGCACGTCATTTTCGACAAGCGTCTCGTTTTTTTGATGCCAGCAAATTTGTGGCAGCCGAATTTTCGATGGCGTTTTGCAAATTTATTTGCGCCTGACAAATAAATCCGCACATTACTAGTAACAAATCATTGAAGGAGGCAGATGGACACATTGGCATCCATGTAAGAGGGCAGGCGCATGTATGGATGCAAGTAACTGAATATGCACTCCCCACTGTGTGTATATTCATGAATGGCCCCTTATATTACAATTGGTATTCCTCTTTACTAAGCATAATCCCATGAGAGGAATGTTGCATTTAAAGGGGCTGTTCACATTATAATTTACTTTTGTCATGGTGTAGAGAGTGATAATCTGAGTCACTTTTGCTGTTTTTGAGTTATTTAGTTTTTTATTCAGTAGATCACCAATTTGCCATTTTAGCAATATAAATTACCATAACAACCATGAACCATGACTGGAATATGAATAGGAGAGGTCTTGAATAGAAAGATGAATAATAAAAACACTAAGGGGTTATTTACTAACCCTCAAATTTTTCTGATCAATTCTCTTGTGGAAAATAGAATTTTCTAGAATTATTGTACCCCGATGCTGCAAAAAGCCAAAATCTGAAAAATCCTCCATCTCAGACCTGTTGAGACACATATCCCAGATTGAAATTATCATGGTCTGCGCTAGGTTTAGACCAACAATTAGACCATTTCGGGATTTTCAGGCAAAAGCTCTTTTGGGAAAGAAGCACAAAAAAAATTTTAGTTTTTGCTTGCTTTTATTTTGAGCTCAGTTTCTTCATGACCTTATTTTTTTAAATCAATAAATAAGATAAAAATCAGGCATGGAGGTTTGGCTTAGCTTTTTTTATTAGGACATGAGATAAATAATAAATAACCCCCTAAATGTGTAGTCTTAAAAAGCATTTGTTTTTGAGATGGGGGTAAGTGACCTAATTTGAAAGCTGGAAAGAGTCAGAAGAAAAGGCAAATAATTCAAAAACTAAAAGGAAAAATGAAGGCCAATTGAAAATTTGCTTAGAATTAGTCATTCTACTACATACTAAAAGTTAACTTAAAGGTGAAACCCACTTTAAATGTGTCCTTTTCTGGCATATGGAAAATATATGGAAAACTGTTATCCAGAAAGCTCAGAATCTCCCATAGAGTCCACTTGTAAGCAAATAATTCTAGTTTTTAAAAATAATTTTCTCTGTAACAATAAATCATTGCCTTACACCTTATCCCAATTTAGCAACATGAATCCATACTGGTGGCAAAACAATACTATTGGGTTTAAATGTTTTTATAGAATTAAGGCATGGAAAGCTAAATTACATAGCCCCAGGCCCCAGAATTCTGAATAATAAATATTAGCTCTTCTATAAGATCTGCTCTGTTATCTGGGGTTGCTTCTGGCTTCAACCAAAGTACAGCTGGAAAAATTTTTCACACAGAACTCTTTTTCTAAGTCCATATTATTAGTTACAGAGACTGTGATTTTGAAATATGGCAGAGAGTACAGATTCTCATCATGGGTACAGACATGTTTTCCACAATAAATTACCCAGAGCCCTGCATGGTAGATACTGGACCATCTGCTACACCCCTTTTTATAACAATATACCTAAGGGTTCAAGGATAAAGGGTTTTGCTTGAAAGAACATTGTGGTGAGATTAAAACCAGTTAATGAAGCTAATTAGCTGCTGCTCTATAGAGAAACACTAACAAATCAATGATATGTGCTACCTACTCTGTGTGTGTTTGCTGGCACTCTGAAAGATTGATTGATTTTATTGCTTTCAAATAATCCAGCAGTAATATTCAGTTGTTTTACTCTGGTGCTGGTTGTGTAGGAGTGTGCTTGATGCCCATAGTTTCTCTTTGTCAACCAGATTTAATAAAGGCCAAAGTCTGTGCACTATTTCAGAATAGCTTTGGTAGAATTATGATTGCTAGGAAAAATCCAGGCCAGTTTACTGTATATAGCCTTACAGAGCAACCAGTAAAGTTAAAGTGAGGTGGGATAAAAGGAGCCAAAAATGGCTATAAAATAAATACAATAATAACCTTTGTAAAATAAGAGAGAGCCTAAATAGAAAATAAGTCATAAAAAATAATAATAACATTGTAGCTTCATAGGGAAATAGTTTTTTAGGCATGGGCTTAGTGCAAAATTATGTGCAGGGCACCTTATTAGCAATCCCAAAATATGTTCCATACGACCACTAATTTCTACCCCTACATGTGGGACATTGAAATGGTCCTAACTGCATTACTGCATCTTCTCCTCTGTGGTGTAAAATCTTATTGGTTTTATTTATTATTGTTCCAATCAACTGAACATTTAAAATAAAATGGGCCAGATTTAATTCAGTGAGAAACATTTATCTCACAGTTTATCATGTGAAAACCATCGCCGTGATTTAATTTGAGGAGAAAAAATGTTTTTCTTAATTCTATTTTTCCCATAGATTTAAATAGAGTTTTCATGTGATAAACAGTGAGATAAATGTTTCTGCATTGAATTCAAATTGAATCTGGTCCATGACTTTTCACGTAATAAACCTTTTTCTCACTGAATAATACAGTTGTCAAACCCATTTTGTCATCTGATGCATATTAAAATGAACCATGCCACCTCCATATTTACGCTAGGAAAATGTACTTTAAAACAGGTATGGGATCTGTTATCCAGAATGCTTGGGGCCTGGGGTTTTCCATATAAGAGATGTTTCTGTAATTTGGATCTCCATACCCTTAGAGGGTCGAAGTGAAAATTCAAATTAAAAAAAAAATCGAATTTCAAAGTAATTTTTGGGTACTTTGAATATCAAATAGGCCAAAATTCGATTCAAATTTAAAAAAAAAATGGATTTGAATAAAAAATTAGACCATTTGAAAATCGAAGTAGTGTCTCATTAAGAACTTACAATTCGACCCTTTGCCATCTTAAACCTGTTGAATTGCTATATTTGGCTATGGGGACCTCCTATAACCTTTAAGGAGTGTTTCTGAAAATTTTTGAAAATTTTTAATTTTTTTGGAAAATCGTTTGATCAATCGAATGATTCAAACTATTTTTATTCTATCAAAAATGGACCTATGCAATCAAAAAGGTCCATTTTCGAATAAAAAAACCCTTTAAAAAGTTTTTCCACTTCGAAATTCAACACTGCCCCTTATGGGAACATTTACAAAGGGTCAAATTCCGAAGGTTTTTTAACCCTCGAATTCGCAATAACTCAATTCGATTTTTCAAACGATCGAATATTAAAAATTCGAATTGATCGATTCGAACGATTTTAAGCATTCGATCAAATTTTTTTTTATTCGATCAAAAAACTTGTAAAAAACCCTATCGGAGATTCCCATAGGATTCTATAGCAATTTGGTAGGTTTAATCTGCCGAATTGTTATATCGAATTTTTTTTAAAGGGCCAGTACGTCGACAATCAAATTAGAATTTTTGAATTTGACCAATTTGATTCGAATTTTGGGCCTATTCGAAAATTTGGGCTAGTCGAATAAGCCAAAAATTAAATTCAAAATTCAAATTTTTTATTCAAATTTGATTCGAATTATCACTAAGTCTACTAAAAAAAATTATTTAAACATTAATTAACCCAATAGAATTATTTTGCAACCATTTGGGATTAAAAGTTGGGATCAAGTACAAGGTACTGTTTAATTACTACAGAAAAAAAGTAATCATTTTAAAAAATGTATATATTTGATTATAATGGAGTCTATGGGAGATGGTTTTCCAGAAAATATGTCTGTCTAAGGATCTTAATTTTGTGATATACAAAGGTAATTAAAGGATTGTGGGTGCTATTGTCATACTTTGGGGGGGGCTGATCATTTGTCATTCCACATGTTTAAGGATTCATTATGACAAAATCATATTGTGATACCAAAAGGTCTATGGGGCCCTTAAGCAATCTGTAAGAAAATCTTTTAGAGGGCCACATCCAACCCATAAGGCTTTACTCTGACAGTCCTCCTGCCCTATGGTAAGCCTTACAGGAGGAGTTTGTACTACTTTTGGTGAATTCTCTGCATTAATTTTCTGTGACTTTGCTCTATATTTAAGATATTGTTAGCTAAAGCAAAGCTTATCACTTGCTCATTATTTCAATGTGCTGACTATAAACATTTTAAAGGCAGTTAGATTTCAGCACATTCTTATTGCCTATTGCCTTTGAGAGATTTGTCTAATTTGTAACACATTATTGACCCAGTGTCAGCACATAAAGGCTATGCCGAATAAGATCCTCAAAGTTTTCAATTGTCTTTTTGTTTTATTGTGTACCGCTGCAAATGTAAATATCAATTATTATTTAGTGCCTTATATTTGTTCAAGCATATAACTTCTCTAGAAGAGTATGTTTCCCTGTTGCTTAAGCCTGTAGCTGGCAAAAAAAACACACACAATGCTGAGAATTTGCTAGAAATCATGCCACAAGAGGCAGATATAACCAGTTTTTTGGTTTTATAACCCAACTGGAAAATATCTATATTTGTTGGAACTGTTCTTGCAATCTGGATCCAATAGAAAGCTTTGAAAAGATCCAATGACCTTCCAATTCCAAGACGGGGGTTGTTGCAGCCTGATATTTTAGGCAAGCCTTCATTAAACGGTTTTAACTTTTGCCATTCCGTCAAATTATATTTTCGTTTTAAAGATGATCTAATTTTCCAAGATTGCATTAAACAGAAAATGCAATAATATTTTATTGGATGTTGTTCTCCGTGTTCCCTTTCTTTAAACTAACTATTTCCTTTTTCTAAGAACATGTGAAAAACACCATGTGAAATTCCTGACAACTGCAAAATAATGGCACAATTAACATTCCTCGCAATTATTTGGCTTTTACAGGAAAAAATAAGTGTATGGAAATCAAATGTTACTTTTAAACCAACATAGCATATACTGCACAAATATAAATCTTTTGCAATAAAATATTGTGATTCTTTTTATCTTAGACATGTTCCATATGTGGCGCTAAATTGCATTTTCATAAAGGGGAGGATTCATTATGTAAATGGTCTCCTGTAGGGAAACAGTGGGAACTCCATATAGTGGTGGATCCACATGGGAAAAATTTAACCTCTTGGTCTACACTGCAGGGACTTACAATGGCTTCATCACTGTCTGTCACTTAACTGAATAAGAGGAGTAATTTTTATGTCACTACCAAATAATAGAGGGAGTAGAAAAGGAATAAATTGTAGAGGAAAGCATTTGTTAAGCATAAATAGAAGTTGGCTTTAATGTATTTGGAATGATAAAAAAAGTTCCATACATAAACATTCTTCAAGCATCAAAAAATTAGTCGCCGATTGATGTCAATGCTTTTTGCAAAATTTTCAGCAGTTTCACAATTTTTTCTGTGAAACAGGAGTTCTTCACTTCACTTCACTTCCTACAGGTAATTTTTATAAATGTATTTTTAAATGTAGAACCAGATTCAGAATTGCCCAATTTCTCCCCCAGAGCTGCAAATAATCAGAACCAGGAATTATTTGTGCTGCAAGATTTTGAGGGGCCAATTGACTAACATAAGGATTTATATTTTTCTCACAAATGTATTTCTATTAAAATCTGGTTTTTTTTTTCATTTTCTCAAAAACTATAAAAATTTGAGATTTATTAAGTATAAAAACCACGAAAAACTCAACCAAGTAAAAGCAATGGAGGTCCTGTATGTCAGTTGGAGCTGTGCTGATCCTATTGGACATTTATTTTAGCCATTCAGACTTTTAGGGGCAGATTTACTAAGGGGCACATTTACTAAGGGTCAAAGCAAATATCCTAATAAAATTCGAATATAAAAAAAAATTATTTTAAAGTAATTTTGGGCTCTTTGGATTATTGCATAGCCCAAAATTTGATTTGAATTGAAAATAATTAGAAAATTAGAATTTATGATTTTTTAAGCACTGGCCCTTTCAAAAATCTTTTGAATTCAACCATTCACCATCTTGAAGCTGCCGAATTGCCATTTTAGCCTATGGGGGACCTCCTAGAACTTGTCCTGAAAATTTTTCCTAGAAAGTCCTAGAAATTTGAAGGATTATGCGCAAAATCGTTTGAATCAAAACGATGCAATCAAACAGTTAGTAAATCTGCCCCTGAGGGTCAAATTTCAAAGTTAAAAACTTCAAAATTTGACCACTGATTTTTTTTCCAAAAATTACAAAATAGGTCAATTTTTTATCAATAAAAATTGTTTGAATCGTTCAAATGCATCGTAGTAGTACAAGTTATGTGGTGTCTAATTTGAAACCGCCTACCTGTGTGTGGATGTAAAAAACTATTGCCGGGTGTCATGTACCTACATGATATACAACTAGGGCATCTAAAGAGGTGGTCCCGGAGAAACTTATGACATGCTACCGTAGAGGCACTAATCTAAGAGATTTGCTGGTAAAAACAGACCCAGTGTGTTGTTATCAGAAAAAACAGAATATGTGGCTCAATAACAACCCCCTGGGCTGCTTTAGATGCCCTAGTTGTATATCATGTAGGTACATGACACCCGGCAAAAGTTTTTTACATCCACACACAGGTAGGCGGTTTCAAATTCGACACCACATAACTTGTACTACTACCCACATTATTTATTTGATTACGTGCCCCTGTGGTTTATCATATGTGGGTAAGACAGATCAGACATTGCGGTTACGCATGGATGGACACCGCTCAGCCATCAGCACAGCATTTCGTGATGGCCGTACTAACAAACCAGTGGCAAACCACTTTCTCGAAGTTGGACATAGGTTGCCTACATTTCGCTATATAGCAATCGACCATGTCCCCCTACTTAATAGGGGAGGTGATAGGTCCAAAATCCTATTACAAAGAGAGGTATTTTGGATTAAAAAGCTTAATACTTTGGCACCAGCAGGATTGAATGAACACTGTTCGCTACTATGTTTTTTAAACAAGCGATGAAATAGATTTGATAGGAAGCTAAATGTTACAATGATTTTTTACCATCCCTATGCAGGACTATTAGATACAATGTTGCTGATTAACCATGTGTTATCTTTTAGATAAGATGGATTAGACAGAAAACTTATAAATACTACATATTTAATTTGATACAATGCTACCTGTTATTAATTGAATGTTTAAACTCTCCCCTGAGAAGAGGGAAGAAAAAATATGTGTAGCTAGTTGTTGCTGTAAACAGTTATAAATAGTGTTGAATACAATGTCCATTGTTGGGTACAAGTTATGTGATTTCCAGCCCCAGGGAGGGATTAACTTTTCTGTATGTTTTTAAGTCACATGGGATTTTAGGAATCACGTGATTGGGTGTGGGTAAATGGTTTTAGGTATTTATTTTTGGAATTGATGTAATGCTATGTGGATGGTCTTGAGAAAGTTCCTAGACCCGGACCGAAACGTTGACCTGTATATTTTTTAATGGAATAAATAAAGAAATATTTTTTATGAAGAAAGGCTCCCAGTGTGCACCTCACCTTTTTGATATTTATATATATATATATATATATATATACTGTATACCCAAAAGCTCTTTAAAGCAGCATTCACCTAGTACTTTTGCCTCTATCTATCTATCTATCTATCTATAATCTATCTATCGATCTATGTAGAGAGAGAGAGGGAAAGAGAGTTTAAGATGGCTGTGCTCCAGCTTACTTTCCAAATCTTATGGACAACTGCCTGAGCATCCAACTGTGTATTATAATGCTGTGGCATTTGCTTATTCTGCTCTTCTGCATTTTGGATGCTGCAGTAAAACACACACATGGGATAATGAAAGGAATGAAGTTGTTATGTTTTATAATGTAGGGACTGAATGGCTAAAGAGTTGATCATCTCATTATTAGAAGCAGTACATTTCTTTTTTATGACAGCGCCTGTTACATTTTTATGGACAATTCAGCCCTAGGATGCCTTGAGTAAGCAAATTTCTTGAAATATGCTATCTTGCTGCTCTTTAAAATTGGATCTTTTGTCAAGTCAGTGGGATTCTCTTGTTCCTTAACTCAAATATATTTATTTTTAAAAGCAAAAGATAAAGGCTCTGAATCTTTTCAAAACTGCCCAAATATAAGCTCTTGTCTTGCCCATTCTGATGACTGAGATTTTAGCTAAGGAGTTAGATTTAATTGATTTAATATAATCTAAATTTAATCAAAATGTAATCAAAATTGAATCTAAAAATGTATGGAAGCACAGTTGAAAAACCATGATAAATAGATAAAGATGCATGTGCACCCCCTGAGCATTCAGCTGGGGAACAGAACCCGGTTAAGATGAAAAAAAACAGTTTGATGCTTCAGATAAAACTGCTGAAAAAAAGTAATTTGTAATAAAAAGTCAATGTATAATGTGTTATACACCTTAGTGCTGTGTTACCCTATTTATATTTTGTAGGCGTTTTTGCTTTCAGTTCCAAGATGCATTGTTCTACTTGTTCCATCTTATTATTTAACTGTTTATTCAGATCATCTTAATCAGGTTTCTCATAAATAGTGATGGGCGAATTTATTCGCCAGGGGCGAATTCGCGGCGGATTACCACGATTTGCCGCTGGCGAATAAATTCGCAAAACGCCAGCGAAATTTCGGCTGGGGAAAATTAGTTGAAAAAAAGTCGTGCATCATTTTTGACGCAACGCGCCAAAAACGACACGACGCAACGCATCGAAGTTGACGGAACGCTCATCAAAAGCACGCCGCAACTCGTTTTGCAAATTTCTCTGGAAATTCGCTAATTTTTCGGCAAGGCGAAACTGGGGAGATTCGCCCATCACTACTCATAAAACCTTATCTCTACAAAGTCAAACCTGAATTCCCTAAATTTGTACTTATCAGTTGGAGACAGAAAGTTAAACAATAAAAAAGTAAACCAAGGCACAATAGTCACTATAAATCCCTATGTTATACTACATCCAGTGGTGTAACAACCCTTACAACACACCACCTGGGGGACAAGGGACCCGGGCTTAGGGTCCACTGTATGGTAGTTCATCATCCCTAGCCACTTCTAAACTTGCCAGCTGGTTAATTTGCAGCTGCTAGGAGCACTAGGGGGTGGGTGTGAAGGGAGAGGAGAGTTGGGCTTAAGTGTGTTTGCTGAGCCCCCTCATGTGACAAGGGTTGAGGAGACTGCCTCATACAGACTTAGATAAACAAAAGGAATTCTGGGAATGAATTCCAAATGTGCTCCAAGAAAATCCCATTTGCATGGGTTTATCCTATTGGCTAAAGCTCACCCACTGGGTTTACAAGCTAAAGCCAGGATAATAGCTGATCAGATTTCCCAACTGCAGACCGGTTTCGCCTTTCTTGAGGCTCATCAGTGCAGTGCAGGCTTTAGCTTGTAAACCCAGTGGGTGAGCTTTAGCCAATAGGATAAACCCATGCAAATGGGATTTTCTTGGAGCACATTTGGAATTCATTCCCAGAATTCCTTTTGTTTATCTGAGCCCCCTCCAAAGATTGTTTGCATAGGGGTTCTGGCCTGAACAAGGTACACTACTGGCTATATACCTGGCTACTATACTGCAAATCCTTTTGAGGACATAATAAATGAAATTATAGGTAGATTCTGTGAGATCATTGGGAATATTGAGGCCAGTCAGCCTAAAAAAACAGCAGCTCAGAGAAGACACATTCATAGAAAGTAAAAAACAAAAAAAGTAACAATATAAAGCAATACTTAACCAATAATATTTAACTTTGACAAATACAGAAATAAAAAAGATTTATAGCAGCCCTTTAAAATAACTGGAGCGGTAATTTTATGAGAACTTGATAAGTTCTCTCTCTGTAGGGGTACAGAAGTAATGTGATAGATCTACAATATGAAATCATAAGGATGACTTCTAAACCTCTTTGCTTAGCAACTGCCTTTTCCACAACATCTACAACACGTGGAAACACCATTAACGCCTCTGTCATGGAAAGCATCTGCAAAACATTGCTGTATAACAATAAGGAAAGATTAAAAAGTATTTTACAGTTCTGTTTGTAATGTAACAATAAAACTAGCTCCGGGAACTGTGATCATATTCAGCCCTGTAGACTCATTGTGACCACAACACTCAACATATGGAGAAATATAAAGCTTAGCGAGAACAAATGTCATAAATACTATATAGTCGGTGATACTGGCTCCATGGTGATAACTGTCTTCTGCTTGAGGAGGCAAGAATTGACACCAGGTTTGAATTGTTGCAGTGAATGCCTCAGAATCTCTGGTTTATAAAAACACTTGATAAAGTGCCAAAATAATTGTCTGGTGAGATGATAAGGAAACGTTTATTCAGAATATCCTGTCTTGTGAGAACCTGAAGCTTGCTGTGTCTTTTAGAAATGAACTTGGCTTAATACACAGTACAAAGCTCAAGTGCATCTACCTCTTCCATCCAGGTGTTTTAGAATTCTCAGCAAGTGGTTAGATGAGAATGAGGGGAGTGGTTGTTCTAAGAAGAAAGAAAGGGCAACATGGTAAATCCTTGTGTATATAGTGAATGTTTAGATTTAATTGTGGGATTGCCAAGAGACTCTGTAATGTGGCCCGTGAACTTTCCATTCAAAGTCTTATGAATCTGAAGTGTATATTCAGCACTATAAATGTCTTTTTGGAGAGGTTGTTCCTGCAGGGGCCACTTGTGCTAATCTGCACCTGCATTGGATAGGTGCAGGGATATAAACTCTGCTGCTCTCCCTGGATTCTATATGACAAAGGAGCACCCTCTAATCAGCTGTGTCTTCCTGGAAATTCTTTTACATAATGGTCTTCAGTTTACAAAACAGTTACAATAAATGATGAAAGGAAGATGCTGTAAACTGGGATTGTAATGATCTACCTTACAAGGATCTTCTTATAATGCTTTTTTAGGCATTTAAAATAGTAGGCAAAAAGAATATTCAACACAAGCCCCGTTCGCTGAATTTAAATACATAAAATTGTATTTGTGGATTATCCAGATATGAAGAGGTGGCATTGTGTGACATTTGTTGTGCTTAGGAGAACCATGAGAATTTAACCTGGATGATTTATCATCTTTTGATTTTGCTGCTTTGTGCCCTTTCTTTAAAAGCAACAGGCCCAAATGCAGCTTAAGAATCTACGCCATCAGGTTAATTCAAAATAAGCTTTTATTAATAAAGTTACTGTTCCAAAGATGCCACACAAAGACAGAGTATTTCAAGTGAATGGCTGCTGACTAGTGATGAGTGAGATTTTTCACCATGCATGGATTTGCTGCAAAATTCCACTGCAACATTTTGGTGTGAAAAGCCACAGAAAAGAAAAATGCAGCAAAAGAAGCCCAACTGACTACTGACCATTCAAAGAAAAAATATTAGTAGGACATTTAGGAATGAGTCGCATACTTCTGATTAAGTCTTGGACATGTGAAAAACGAACCATCCACATTGACTGCACTGGCTTTCCTTTAACTTTTATTTTGCATCTGAGGTTCTCAAGTTTCTTGTTGCATCATAAACAGCAGCTGAATCTTTTTGAAGATTCACAACTTAACTTATTTAAACTTAATTTAACAATATTAATAACTTTCCTTTGAGTTGAAGGGGGGTCATCAAATGTTGGATTACACATGTGATGAGAATTACTGGTGTCCGAAGTCTGAAGCAATGTCAGCTAAACAGAACCTTTGTACGGTGTAGCATGGAAAGTATATGCCTCCCAGAATCCTCTATGAGACAGCACAGCAGGCTGTAAAAATTAAGTTCTGATCAGCTGTGAGGTCTGGTTATCCTCACCTGAGGTGTGGATCAAGAGTGGCTGCTCTCTGCCCCTGTTCTGAGAGATAAAAGAGAGCAACTAAGGATGCATTGGGGAATTCAGTTACACTGCATGCAACCAGGGATTATTTGGCATAAGGATTGTTGCTGGACACTTGAGGTTTTATTCACAAGGAGGCAAGTTCCCTGGTTGCAAGGATTGGCTACAAGCTGCTGTCTTAATGACTTGGGAGTGATTTGCAGCTGCATCAGAGAGAAACACTGGGAATCTCCCAAGGACTGTGGGTATAATTTTCATTTGCTTATTAGATTTAACTTGTCCAAGTGGGGCAGTGGGTCCTTTGGGAAAGGACACTTTTCTTTTCTT
>CM044439.1:136343288-136365866 GCA_024363595.1 Xenopus borealis
TATAGAATATACGCTGTCCCTCTGCTCCCAGACAGTGAATAAGTAAAGCACGCTTTCTAGTAGCAGAAATTTCCCCATGGTCAGCAGCAATAATGTAATTGTTAAACATACAGATCCAAGCAGTAAAAGGTATGGTAGGCTCACCAGGGTTTGGGAGAAAAGCTGCAGGTGGCTGCAGAGGTAGAAGCGACATCTTGTTATGTTTTGAACAGAGATGAGCAGAGTATAACAGTGCTTTATTAGCAGGTTCATGCAGCCATTGCACAACAGTAGCATAAACTCTAGCACCTTAAGCAGTACAGTGTATGCACAGTATAATTCGTGTGTACAGTGAAATCTACATGCCATTTGTATAAAAACCACAGTGAGTATATAAGAAATTCATGTCCATGCAAATGCAAACAACCTGCTTAAATGTATTGCATATCTAACTTAATTTATAAAGTGATACTTGGATATGCAGTGCTGTACATATTAGAATACAGAAAATTACACAGATGGAGGACAACATTATAATTAATAATAGTAAATAAATAGAAAGGAATCCATGACCTGTAGAGCTTACAATCTAAGTGGATGAATGACATACAGTAGAAGCACAAATAGGAGGGCAAAAGTACATAAAGGTTTGGGCAGTGGGCCTTAAGTTCCATGGCTGGGCAGGTTATGTTCTTGTGCTCCAAAAGGTAGGATCTGAGTTTGTTTTTGGAGAGGTTCAGAGAGTGTTCCTTGTGAAGAAATTCAAAGATAGAATTGCAGAGGTAAGGAACAGCAAGATAGAAAGGTTTAAGACAGAAGGTGGCAGTGGGTGTGGGGTGTGAAAAGACTGTGGCTTAGTGAGGAGATGGCCAGCAACGTAACGTAATGTAAGGAAATGTAGTGAGGAGCAGAGGAGTGAAGGCCTTTGAATGTCAGCAGAAGGATTTTGTATGCTATCCTTTGCCGCATGCACCCATGATAAAGAACAAACTTGGGGATGAACAAATTCCCTCTTAGGAGAGATATGTTTTGAAAGCTACCATGCAATTTATTCTCTGGTGAATTATTAAATAGTTTTACATTAGATTATAAAGCACCAATATATGTTATAGTGCAGAACATAGACGCATTGAACAAATAACATAAAACATGTAAATCTGTTTGCAAGAATATGAAATCTACAAGGCCTTTATACACACCATTGTCCTTGAGCAGAAATATCTGACAACTGTAGAATTGTACAAAATCCCATTATCAGTTATGCACTTTGTAGCATATAATATTCATTAATATTCATGAATTTGGTGTGCCCTCCATCCTCTAATATTCATGAATCCACAGAAGATTTGCAGAGGGTACATAAAGTCTGAGCTGCCTTTTCCTAGCCACTAATGCAGCTCACACAGTTTATATCTGTCAACAGGGTGGGTGGGGTGGACAGAATCCAGAGAACCCACTGAGACATATTTATGGATAGCGATAACTAATCTTAGAGAGGGCCACATGTTGTCTGTCATATCATTGCCCTAGTGATGAAAAGGGGTCATTTCTTCCCTGCAGGGCCAAATGCACCCTGCAAAGCAGAATTCAATGTGTGCCTTACAGACTAAAGAACATGACAGCTGGGGATAGCCAGCTGCACCTCAGAGAATGATTATTACTATCTTCATGTGATTTTTAACTTATATTGGCATCCAGAAATATCCTCAAAGCCAATCAGTCATCCTTTTTACCAGGCTATCACAGAGACTTGGCACTTGTAACCCAATGCCTCAATCATTGGAAATGGCAGCACTTCTATCCTTAGAATTGTGTTAACATTTCAAATGTTCCATTCACTGTTTTTTTTTCCCATATTTTTTAATGAATCCCCCTTTAAAGGAAATGTCTTCAGCCTTAAAATCATAAAGCAAATGTTCTAAGAAAATATGGGCACATCTGGTGGAACTGATTTAGCAAATGTTTCAAATTAGTGACTAGTGGGTTCCATCCACTGGTGATTTTAAGCAGTTAAAACCCAGTGCAAATGCAAGAATCAGGTCTCTCAAAAAAGCATGTGGCAGTCAGATGGTAGACATGAGGTAGGCTTGTGGGGGGACAATTTTGTAGTAAGCAGAACATCATTTCAATGCATGAACAACTTCAATTCTCTGTGAACAGTAGCCATGCTCCCAAATAATGGAGCAAGCTAAAGAAAATTATATAATACCCTAGTTTATTTATTTATAAATTATCTATTACCTAATGTACAGCACCAACACATTTCCATGGTGCTTTATATAGATTATACATAATTCATATCAGTCCCTAACCCAGTAGAGATTACAATATAAGTTCCCAATTACAATCACACACATTAAGGTCAGTTTTATCATGAGCCAGTTAAATTGTCTGTACAGATGAAGCCACATTGGATTGTGTGTTTTACACAGAATAACTAAACTCAGATATCCCATTAAACCCACTTAACACAGAATATTGTGTTGCAGCATCCCATCCAATTAAAGAGTTCACCATTGAAAACAATGGTGCTTTGGTATGCTAATGAAAATGCATTAAATGAGTTAAGATAACTTAAGATAACACAGTTTCTTCAATTAACCCTGAGTCTCGACGCATTTAACACACAAATCCAAGTGGCTGCATCTGTATGTCATTTCAGTGTTAGAGGAAAACAGAGTACCTGGAAGACCCCTAAACAGACATGGGAAAATATCGAAATCTTTTGCAGCAAGTGACCAAGCTGGAATCAAACTCAGGACTCCAGAGCTGATCAATATAATCATCTCAGTCTTTCTTCTGCTCACCCAGCCCACAATCTGCCTGTGCTGTCTTCTTCTTCCACCAGTGTCTGTTTGTAGGTGCAGTCTATAAATAGATGTGCCAGTCCAGTTTGGATCTGGTGCAGGTTGGGAGCAGGCAGGTTAGGTTAGGGTGTGGTCCAACTTTTGCAAACCCACACATCACTACCATTCAGTTGCACTGAGCAAGCAGCTGCAGTATTTTGTATTCCATTTCGAAGCTCACAAATACATTGTCAGTCAGTGCTCTATTACTGAGGGGTGGCCAGGAGGTAGGGTTGCCACCCTTTCTTGAAAAAAATACCGGCCTTCATATATATTTATCTTTTTTTCCTATTAATAACATTGGGATCAACCATCAAAAATACCAATGAGGCCGGTAAAATACCGGCCAGCTGGCAACCCTAGCATCCCACCCCTGTCCCACCCTGTACCTTGCATGTCATTCAGAGGTGCAAGGTGCAGGGTGGCAGAAGGCACAGCCTCAATCAGGGGCCCTATCCTTACCGCCTACCTTGGGGCAGGTGTTAGGACAGGACTGACCTGTTGTCTGTGAAGGTTCGCATTCATCCATGTCATGGTATATATATAGTAATAATTGACTTATTACTATCAACTGGACTTGCTGTATTTTCTTTTTCCTTGAAGATGCTTATATCTCAATTCAGAATTGAGAAAGCCAGTCTGATGACTAGGGAAATGTTTTCACATAAATAGAAAATACAGCAAGTGCAGTTGATTTGAGTTATTATTATAGACTGAGCTGTTGTATTTTTCACCCGGAACACAGTGCCGAGAGCAGCCACTCTCGGGGTGCAAAAACTTTGTAAGTGAGCACTCATGCGACCCCAGGGTTTGTAAATGACTCCTCATATGCTACTTTGATTAACTGCATGCAGACAATTTATATCTTGGTAAAACAAAAAACTATTAGAACTACGTAAGCCTAATCTATGGTTTTAGTCTTGCCATTTTTTTTATTGTAACTTAATTCAGTTTTAGGGCTTGGTTTAATTAATGCTCAGTAGGTGTAACTTTTTAACATTGGCCAAACTTACCCTTGGGCAGTTACCCATGGCAGCCAATCGAATTGTTACATTGATTGTTCTACCAGCAGCTGCCTGAAAAAAAACCAAGCACTGACTGGTTGCTATGAGTTAATGCCCACAGGCAAAATTGCCCAGTGTTGATGAATGAGCCCCACTATAGTATTTGTTAATGGTCTCTCTGGCAGAATAACACATTTACGCAAGCAACCCCTAATTTGACCCTTTTCCCTTTGATTTGATTACTAAGACAAAGTGCAATATGTATACATTTGTGTTCTTATTCTGAAGACGTTCACCTCCTCCAGTCATTTTGTTTTCTTGTTTATTTCTTAATCTATGTAAATAATTAGGGAACTTGTAAAGAGTAACTATTGGAAAGTAATTAGTAGAGGAAAGGTCACTAACTGGTCTATGGATTGAAAACAAAACTGCTGTTTAATCAAATACCAGCACAGACTCAAGCATGATTGATTATAGACATACTGAGAGGGGAAGAGACCTTTCATCTAAATCACTGCATCATCATCTTAAAATGTCAGTGCTAGATAAACGACAGCAATGAATAACTGTTTTTATAGTTTGTCTGCACTGCTGTCATGGGGGGAACTCAAGTTAACGAGTGGATTAATTCAGACACTAACATCACCATAGGTAACATGTAGTCATGGCAGATAAGGATCTCTTGTCACACTGGGCCTGGACAATTTCATGTTAATATAGCAATGTACAACTTACATTTAAGCGGCTGTTTACTACTGTTTACATTTTGCATGTACCCATACATGGGAACTTTCAAAGTCAACAAGTCTGAGAATACTAATCCCTGGGAATGTCCTGTAGCAGATTCTTGTTCTGAGGAATCAATTGTCAAAGTAACTTAACCATAGAAACTCTGTTATATATTTGTATTGTTTACTATTCCTATTTATCTTATATTTATCATTTGATTTCATCTTGGTGATTCAGTGCAATTTTTAAAGATGTAAACGACTTAATTTGTCTGCCATTTGCTTAGTAATCTGGTAACAGTATATCCAAATTTCAAACAAGAAGAAAAGCCTGACGCCATATTCAACTTTAAGCTCCTTCGAAAATCATTAACTACAGGTTCCGGGCCCTGCTCTTGATCTCAACACCAAAGTTCAAAAATCTTCCTTAACATCAAAGTGAGGTAAAAGCAACTGATATCTTACCCTGTAGTCGCTGTGACCCGGGTGCAGCCGCCCCGAGTCCGTCACTAGGGGGAATGCCAACTGTACATCTGTAAGAAGAAGGCACTCCTGGGTCCCCACAAATAATCTCTAGGCTCCAGATTGGAATAAAATGTAGTAATTTCTAATCTGGTAACAGCCATAAGGTACTGGTGCCATTATGTCTGCTCAGTCTAAAACACCTTTCAACATGGAATCTCCATTCATTGAGTATTTCCTACCTTTGCATTGTTCATAGCTTTAAGCATTTGGCCCACAAAGGGTATAACAGGTACCCATTATCAGGAAATCGATTATCCAGAAAGGTCCACATTACGAGAAGGCCGTCTCCCATAGACTCCATTTACCCAAATAAGCCCCATTTTTAAATTTGATTTCTTTTTTCTCTGTCATAATAAAACAGTTCCTTGTACTTGATCCAGACTAGATATAACTAATCCTCATTGGAAGCAAAACCAGCCTATTGGGTTTATATTATGTTTACATGATTTTTTAGTAGATTTAAGATATGAAAATTCAAATTATGAAAAGATCCATTATCGGAAAACCCCAATATGAAAATTCCCCTGTAGTTCCTGCATAAAAGAATGGATTTGGGATATATGATGTTGTAAGAAAAAGAATCGGCATACAGTAGTTAAAGTGGACCCGTCACCCCAAAAAAAAATTCAAATTCATATTTTATCACATTAGTAGCATTAATTACATTATATAAATTATTTTAATCTTGTTTTCTTCAGTCTGGGAATTCATAATTCTAGCAAGCAGGCAGGAGCCATTTTGTGGACACTGTTATTAAGCCAAGCCTTGCATCATCTCAGAATCTTGTTTGTGCACCAGAATGGGGGACCCGATGTCTATCCCCATGACCTGGCTACACAATTAAATGGCTAAGAGAACTGGGGGAATGTGTGGGGAGCAGTGGCATCTAGGAAGTGCTGAATGGAAAGTGAAAGTAATTATCTGCCCCGCTTCTATGCCTAAGGCATAGAGGAGTGGCAGACAATATTTGATTGACAGCTGAGATTTTTAAATGAGCTTAAAACAGCTATGAATGCTTTAATAAAAATTTGAAATTGGATTTCATGTTTAATTTGAAAAGGACTTTTATTATACAGAATTTTGTGCCTGGGTGACGGGTCCACTTTAAATCACTTTTAGATAAATTACACCAAATTACAACAAATATGAATAATATTAATAATATGACTATCATTTTACTAAATAAAATCATTGTTTTTTGAGTAAGGGTATCTTTTTTCTTTATTTCCATTGGCCTGTATAACAGCCACCTGGTACCCTCTTGTGTACTCAGACCTTGTTAACTGCAAAGTTATTTATGAAATTTGTTAGAAAATCCTAGTTTCTTTTAAGGAAATTGTAGCACATGTTTATGCCCATTTTGTAATTAAGGTACAGTTAAAGTAAATACATTTCAGATCACATTTATGGACCTATTTATAAAACTGTGTGTAATGATTTACATCCAGAGAAATGGTGTAAAAAGTGGTGTAAAATAAATGGTCTATTTATAAAACTGTATATTTCTCTTTATGTGTGATTAATGCCCTACATTGCCATTATTCACACATAAAGAGGCTAGAAATGATCCATTACAAGGAACAAGTCAGAGGCATCTTTCAGGTGGTTGGTAATTTTTATGTTGGTCACTTATAATGAACATACAGCACTGGCGTTTACGTGGTGATGTTTGGTGTACAGTTGAGTGAAACTAACACATTTAAGTTCAGCAAAACCTTTGCAAGCCGATAAGTATCTTTTGGCCGCAATTTTTCTTGCACCAAATGTATTGAAATAGATTTTTCTTTCATTTTTATTCTTGCACCAAATGCATTTGGAGTCAATGCGTGTTTTTTCCTCTCCACATTTCAAATGGACGGGATCAGTGGATGTCTTCTACCATTTTTTCTTGCGCCAAATGTATTGGAGTGAAAGGGCTTTTTTATTGCATTCTTTCCCATGAGAAAATATAAATATAAACTTGTCCCATTGGCTAACCCTCTACCTAATGCAGTACTCACTTTACTGATTCTTAGGGGGTTATTCATTTAGGATCGAGTTGTGTTTTCCATGAAAATTAAAGTTTTCAAGGTAATTTTTTTTGGTCAAAAATCACATTTTAAAAAAGTCGAATGTTTCAAGAGTTATTATACCCCAACCCTGTAAATAGTTCAAGTCCAACAATACACAATCCAAAACCTGTTGAAGTCGTATAAGAGTCAATGGCAGAGGTCCCGAGAACCATTTGAAGATGTTAATACCCTTCATGATGTTAGAGGTTTTTTTCTGAGAGTTTTGTCTGAGAATCAATCAATTGGAGTGATTCATCTTTTTCCTGACCATTACTGGATTAATTACGAGTTTTCGGGTTGTTAACCTCAAACTTGCTAATTTGAGTTTTTCCCATTCAAGTTTTTTCTTAAATTAGAAACCAGTTGTGAGTTCATTCGAGTTCATTCAAGGTATCAAAAACTCTAAAATCGACCATTGAAAAATAACCCCCTTAATTTTTCCCACCCCATACCCACTTTTCCTTTAGATTATAAGCTCTGATGAGCGGGGATCTTGACCTTCTGTATCGGTTAGTATTTGTATGTTTGATTTGCATGCCATACATTTTGACTATACTGAAAAAGAAAACTACTGAAATTACAAAAATATACTTTCAAAATATCAGCTCCATAAATGAGAAAAGTTCTTTCTATAAAACTGCTAACAAAATATATTTATATATTTATATTGTATTTACCCATTAGTTCATATTTTAGCAGGATGCTGCTAACCCTGAGTATTGTTATATTTGAAAGGGAGCAATGGAAGCCCAACCAATAAGCTGATGTATCTTTCACCATTCTCTCATTCTGCTTGATGATATTAATATGAAATAATGAATACATTTAACTATGTGACATTTTCCTCTGTGGTTCTTCTTGGACGTATCACAAAACAAACATGCCTTCAATAAGCTCAATATGTGCTGAAATGAGCAGCCATTGAGAGCTTGGATCTTTTTGAAGTAGTTAAACAAATTGAATCCCGGATAAGGAGAAATGGCCATAAAACTGATGGATGCCTCCAATTTGTGACTGTTTAGTCTGAGCAGCTTACAGATTCCAGAGAGAGTGAGAGGCTCCCATTGCATTAAGACCTGCAGGGAATTAATATTCAAAATATGGATTTAAAAAAAAATGTAACTACATGGAAGCCATGATTTTCTGCTGAAAAGAATGAAATTAAGTATCTCGTTTTAACATGAGGGAAGCTGTTGAGGTTCAGGTTTGCTAGAGCACAGACATAAAAGTTAATGTTTCACACAAGTTTTGACTTTGACACCTGGAGCTAACAAATTGTCAGGGTTGCTTATTTGTAACATAAACACTCATGAATCTTTTGTTTGACAACCATCACCCCCTAGCTCATAAATGTCTAAAGTAGTTAATATTGAGAACCCATTTAAATCATTGACTTACTATAAATTTTAAAAGGTGTTTGATGGTCAAAAATTATCCTGACACAGTTTTTACTTGAAACTGCTCCCACTTCACTGCTGAGTTCCAGAAGCATTGCTATGATTGGTATCCCAAACTCAAAAAATACCCAAAGGTTCTTGTTGTGACCCAGTCTTCTGAATATAACAGCCACCTTTTGTCTCTAGAGGACCTGCTACTCGGGTGCCGCCAGGCCTTAAGGTGAGAGGACCCGGGAGAGAGTTCTGAGCAGGCAAGGGAACTGCTAGTGGTACAGGAATGGAGAACAAGAAGCATAGATGAAATCAAAGTTGGTCAATACCAAATGAGCAGAGCAGTACAGTATCAGGAGACAAGAGCGTAGTTGGGAAAACAAGGCCGGGTCAACACCTATACACAACATCAATACGGAATCCGAAAAAGTGATCTAATACAGGCAGAGGTCAGGACAGGCAGCAAACAGGACTTGGTCAGGATCAGGCAGGTCAAACATCTATAAACACATAAAAAAACCCAGGAACTACGAATAGACCTTTACATTGGGCAACTTACAATTGATACCTGCACCTTTAAATATTTGAATCTCACACCAAACGCGATGATGTCATCCATGCTGCCTCTTCAAACCCAGAAGTGAGTGGTGTGGCAATCCTTTCAGTACTTGCAATGGTGCAGATGAGGAAGTATGAGTCCAGAGTCCCCGGTCCACCCTCGCTAGACCACCAGGGTGAGTTCTTACACATTAAAAGCACAAGAACTACTTAAAAGGAGGTGGGTTATTGCTCACCATCATTGGATCCTGGAGGAGTGGAAAAGCATCTGATGGAATGAAAAAGAACATTTCACCAACTGTCAGTTTGACATTAAAAACTATGCTTGGCAGTTGCCAGGAGAGCATTACCTGACTGAATGCATAATACCAGCAGTAATTTGTGGCTTTAGCGGACATAAAGGTCTGAGAATGCTTTTTAGGCTAAGGCAAACTTTAAGGCTACAGCATACAATAACATGGGAATTCCTTGCTTCCTACTTTGTAGCAACAGTTAAAGGAGGAATTTGGCCTGTGCAGAGACCTGACAGCAACCCAAGTGATCACCTGTGGTACAAATTGGAAGAATGACTGCAATCCAGGCCTAATCCCCAACAGTATTGCTCAACTTTGTTAATGGACTTGTGGCTGAATGGCAGCAAATATCACCAACATGTAGTTGAAAGTCACCCGAGAAGAGTAGAACCTGTTATAGCAGCAAAGGGATGACCATCTACATATTTCGCTGCTCACTTAGGAAGGTGTGGGGAAGTGACTGTGGAGTGGGAGCTAAAGGGCATATAGTGTGAGATACCTGCAGTAGATGGCAACAATTTCATAGGGCTGGTTCAAATGTTAAGTGATTGTATAAGTTTCTCTATTGCATTCCTTTTCAGTTTCCTAACTGATGTTTGATTCCTTACCCTAATAGGCCAGTTAAATGATTAACTCTGGGTCCCTTGAGCCCTTAAGATATTGGATTGAGATAATGTCACATCCAGAAATAACATCTTTTTGTGTAATATAATTCAATTTGCAAACTGAAGAAGCTAAATAGCCAAAAAAACACAAAAAAAAAAAAAAAATTAAAACCGATTGTATCAGAATATCAATCTCTACGTCATACTAAAAGTTAAGTTAAAGGTTGACATTCCCTTTAACCCACTAGATTAAGGTGGCCAATCTGCTCCAGGTGTCATGTCTATGAATACAGTATATTACTTTTTCCTCAGTACAGTTTTGTGGTGAAATTAGCAGTTTTGCCTGTGGCTAAATATTTTGTGAAACCACACTTTTCGAAGTGATCTATTTCACTGGAAACTGTTGCATAGAAAAGGGAAACTTTGACATCATTGTCATCTGCCCTTTACCTTCTACATCAACCAATGAAATCAAGGTTCTCCCAAGCCTTCTCCTGTCTATCTAAGACGCTATACATGTGCCGTGTTTGAAAGAAATTAGCAGCAAAGGAGTCTTTTTTTCTATGAAGAACAGTTGTAGGATAGTAGGTAAGGCAATGTATATGCTATTATTGAGCTAAAAACAACTTTATCGCAATTGACTCCAATGCATTCCAGCAAAATGTTTTAGTTTCACATACTCTTATATAGCAAAGCACCACAAATTAGCTCATCACTAGTAACAGAGTAGTTGGTCAAGACTGGACAAGATAACAAATATAAACATACACCAATCCTATTCTGTTTCTAATATACATGTTGGTTAAGAAGATAGTGACGTTAACTAGCATGTTCAGAAAACACCTTTTACCAAGTCACACACTATGATGTGTCAAAAATATAATTTAATACACAATAAACATTTAAATGGGTCCTGTTTGGTTGAACATCGATATGGCATGGAATACTGCTAGCAAAGTTGTGATGCCTTTTGGTCTATTTTTATGGTCTCTGTGTTTCCGTGAGACTGAGGAGTTAGGATTCTTTATCAATTAAAGATCTGTCTCCTAAGTTTTATGAAGAACTTTACAGAAGTTCTGTGTATTGCTTCAATTGGCTGTATAACTTAAGTGGCCATGAGCAGGTACAGGGTTATATATTGCATTAAATGTCCCCTAAGATGAGCCTGAGCAGAATGTCTCATTTTGTTGTGGCTGCCTAATAGAAAACAGTAGGCACGCATCCATGCATTAGACATTCAGTTGGATTATGATCGATCTTTTTGCAGTCCGGAATCTCGATTGTAGCCATTTATGTGCCAAAGTGAATTCTGAGAAGCTGGAGAAACCTATTTAACTCTAGGTGAATTAACCCTGTTATAAGTTTGATGCAACTCCTTCACAAAAATATTTCATGACCCAGGCATTGCCCAACATTCACTGAATGCTAAATGCAGAAATACTGAAATGCATGATAATATCATCATTTGTAATGTTAATAATAAGGATTTTTGTAAGTGCAATACTTTTCTGAATTTTATAATAAAGAAGTGTATATTTTTTAATGAGTTTCTCACAGAACAGATATTCTGATATGCCAATATCCAAGGGGGGGGGGGTTATGTGAGTACCCAACTAAATAAGCCTAATGCATTTGGGTTGTGTTCTACTTTATCCAAGATGTTTTTAACCCTTGCAATATTCTGGGACAACTGGGAATCATTTTTGTGGACCTGTTTTTCACAATCCTCACACATAAATGGTGTATATTTAAAGCACTGAATTATACACTATATAATTCTGTTGCTCTCCTGCAGATACGAGCATTAGGATATTCTATTATTGGTCAAAATCTCAACTATTACACTGCTTCAGAGCCATTGTTTTTAAGAGCCCATCAGAACTTAGACATCACACTTTATCGTTTAGTCTGTCCATACAACTAAGGGTTAAACCATAGCCCATGATAAAACACTATACCAGAACAGATCTTCCTGCCAGACTAACAAGGACCCCCCCCCAGCTGTAACAAGCGCAAGCCTTTCCCCATAACAAAATCAACTTACTGTCAAACAATGCCAATGCTAGTTTAATATCAAAGGCCACATACAGTAAGTGACAACTTGCAAAATAACAAACTAAGACAAAAACAATCCTCCCACCCCTTCACCTTTGTTCTTATGCCAACCAACCTAAAGTGGATGTGACTCCAGTGAGCTAGGGTTGCCACCTTTCCATTGGGTGTAGCCCAGGCAGGAGGTGGATTGTGACTTCACAATTGTAGGCTGTGACAACAGTGGTAGAATGAGTGATGCTTAGAGACCAGGTCATGATGACAGGGAGTTGTGATTTGCAGATCAGTGATTGGCCAACTGCTGTGTCAAACTGGGCAGGAAGTTTTGATCTGGACAACTCTTTCAGAAGTTGGAAACCCTAGAGCTAACCTTTTGAAACCTAATTATAACCTCAACCAGTTGGTTCAAATTAGTTGATGGAGGGCACAGACTGAAGATAAAAAGGGTGAATTTTGGGGGGCGGAATATGTATTTGTTGTTCTAAATTCCATATAGTAGTAATTAGGGATGCACCAAATCCACTATTTTGGATTCGGCCCAACCCCTGAATTCTTCGTGAAAGATTAGTCCAAATACCAAAATGAATTTGAATACTACTTTGCATATGCAATTGGAGTGGGAAGGGGAAAACATTTTTACTTCCTTGTTTTGTTACAAAATGTCATGCAATTTCCATTCTCGCCCCTAATTTGTATATGCAAATTAGGATTCAGTTTAACCAGGCAGAAGAATTCTGCCAAATCCTACTTAAACAAACTGAATCCTGGCTGAATCCAAAACCAAATCCTGGATTCGGGGCATACCTAGTAAATCTTGTTACACCAAGTAATGTTGTAAAACACTGACCTGAGGAATTGGTTCAGGATTCACTTTCCAACAAGCCACAAGACTTTAAAGCAAATGACTCATGGGTGTAATTATATTCAGTCAGGGACTGAGCTACAAAATGCTGCACCCATGAGCCCTAATTTGCATATTGTGATCTAGCCACAGCTTCAAAAAAAGAACATCTACTTAAAATAGTACAATATGCAAATTAGGATTCAAATTTGGTTACTAATCCAACCAAATCCTTTGTGGAGGTTGCCACTTCTATACAGTGTTGCTAAGATTGACCTAGTTGTGTATATTTTCTTTGTTTGCTGACTACACAGCCTTATTGTTCAAAGGGGGAAAATTCTCACAAGTGTGTAAATACAAACACAATGAAGCTCATTAAGGCCCCATAAGCAAACATTTGGCATTCTTACATGCCTTTTCAGCGCTGTATTGAAGTGGCTCAGTGATAGTAGAGTACACATTCTTGGGATGTATTCCATTTAGACTCTGCTATGGGGCTTTTATCATCCAAGGCTAATAAAGAATCAGCAACTGGGGACATGTGTTTTAGATTTTGTGAAAGATGTGCTAATTTCCTTTGAGATTTTCCAATAAAGATTGACAGGCAGCAAATAGACAGGGTGTATTTAAATCCTGTATTTAAATCCCTCTACTGACGGCAGAAAATCGCTAATTTCCATTAACCTTATTGATCGTATGACCCGAAAATTGAAAAGGAAAAAGGAACCCTGTCCCGGATACTTTTGCTATACCCTAAAATTATTAAATGTATGTTTTTCATTAAAGCTGATAACTTTTTTGATGTTTTATTGTATTGGCAAACCAAACAATTTTTCTTAGAATATAATTTTCTATAATTTAATGCTGTTACTTGTGCAGCATGATTTGTTCTCCCAGAATTCCTTGGGGTTGCATGACTTGCTGTTGTGTTTTTAGAGTTTTTTTTTTAAATAATCAATAAACCCTCTTGAAATGTATTTCTGTTTGTGAGTGATATTTTGTGTGTTTCTATTTGTGGTTTTTGAACTCTTTATCACATTTTTTGGGGTGGAACTTACTGCCAAAATTAATTTTCTCCCCACAAATTGGAATCTGTGGGAAAGGCTCTGGAAGCCATTCAACTGTTTTCTGTTGTGGGCTCACTTGGTGAAAAAAGTACTATATGATATAGGGTTGTGTTGCAAGAGGTAATTGAAATGCTTGCTCTTCATGTTATTGACAGTTTAGATTTAGGAATGAAAAAAATGGAAGGTTAGTTAAATTTTTACAGATACATGCTAACTTTTATGGCAGTATCCTTTTATCAGTTAGAATTTTGTTTCTCCACTGATGACATCTAACTTTTATTTTTTTACTATAAAATAATGAACAATGAAAAAAGTAGACTTTTATCTTGTTGATTATTTGTCTATTGTTTTACAAATTTACTTATCCCCAGTAGGTCACTGTTTTTCAGTTCATACACCATATTCCACAAAGCCCTCTTGCTCACTAGCGATGAAATCCAATTATATTATATTGTCTTCTGACAGGCACATCCCTTGATTGCTTTACTATATTTATGCACTCAGATTGTTGTTTTATGTGGATGAGATTCAGAATGTCTATGTTGTGTGTATGGGATCAATAGAAGTAAACACACTCCTTAGGTAAGATGCAGTATCAGGAAAATTGGACAGGATTTGCCACCTGAGCTCACTTCATGGTACAACAAAATGACAAATATTTTTGTTTGCTGTCTGCTTTGTTTATATTTCAAGCAAAGTAGTGGATAAGAGGCCAGAATCAATGTAACAATACAACAAAGTTATGGTCAGCAGGTGCCTTGTATATCTTCCCTTTTGGTGTGTCATTTAGGGTCAACATGTAGCAGAAATTCTTATCCAAGTGTCCAAAGGATAAGTAGACATTTATATAACTATTTGAATATAAAATTGGATACAGGTGCAGCAATTGTGGTGTAAAAGTTGCAAGGCACCTGCTGGAACAGCATAAATATTATGTGCAATTTAAGCTTATGGATATATGGTGTTATTTTATAAACTTCCACAATGCAAAAAATTATTTATTTTGTGAACTTTGCTGACAGATTTCTGAATTTAAATTTTTTTCTGATACTGTAGATTAGGGCTACATTTGGAGTCTATAGAGCTACAGTTACTCTTACTGTGCTTTATTGTTTTCACTCTGGTTTACCAAGTCTGGTTTACCATTTAAAGACAGATAAGATTTAAAGTAACCACTGCTGGAGCTGTTTGCTTTATTTCACTTGATCCAATTTTCCATGAGGGAGTTGGTATTTATGGATATAATCTATCATGACTCATAAAAAGTTCCCATTTTTTTCTAAATTACGGGTAAAGTCTCTGGATCACATTCAATATTTCCCTTTGCAACTTTGGTGTATTAAAATGTTAGGTTATGGTATGGTTGCACACTTTAAACCCATGACTGCATGTGGTTTGTGAAAAAAGAAAGGAGAACTGGTAACAAGAGAACACTCATGAACCAACTGTGCTCTGGCTGTAATTTGAATTTCTTCTGGCACCAGTAGTATATTCAGAAAGGCAATACATTAACTCCTCAAGCCCTGCAAATTATTTGTATTGCGAGAAAACATTAACATGGATAGTATAGTAAAATACTGTTTCATTTCCCTGATCATCCAGTGCTGGAGAGGTGCAAAACAATGACACAGGTTTGCCATTCTATGAATGATGGAGCTTCTAAACTATTCATATATACAGGACATTTTTAAAAAGAGGCTTTGCTCTATATTAAGAGAGTTGTCAATATCCTCTAGAACTGATGCAGTGCTTTCATTACATAGCAGAACAGGTATTTTACACACATATATATGGGCTTTCATTTTTCAGTTGTTTTTGAATTTTGTTTTAATATTGACATACAAAGGTGTTCATATCACTTTATTTCCACAAACATTAAATTCACTGGCAGAGTGGACAGAAGATTCATAGGCAACTGACTCTAATCTAAATCCAAAGCATCAGGTTATATTAGCTGCTGAATCTGGCTCATCACTTGCATAAAATACAAAATATGGCAAAATTATGCGGGTATTGCATTTTTAGTATGTGGTGTAATTTTCTTCCATAACCAGTAAAAGCAAAGGCGATATTCAGTCTTTTATTATAATCTACTCATAAGGGATTGCCTTCAACACAATCTGTTTTGAACTCGAGTCCCTTTTGCTTTAAACCATCTCTCTGTTGCCATGTGTTGGCTTTGGTGACATTCAGAGAAGTCTCTGTGTACAGGGTTGGCTGGACTGATTAAGAACAATCATTTTTATGTATCCTAGGTAAATATATATGGGCAGAGGAGGTCCTGCAGTTTATTTCTTTAAGGTTCAAATTTTTAAATTCTAGTTTGTTTCTTACCAAGCAATGATTTGTGTTGCCTTTTGGTATCTACAATTAAAACAAAGGTGAAGATGTTTTTGTGGTCTGCCCATGAGGACCAATAACTGTGATAATGCATATGTAAATTAGGTTTCTGAATTCGGTTCAGTATTTGGCCAAATCTTTCACAATGGATTCAGGGGTTTGGCCGAATCCAAAATAGTGGATTCGGTGCATCTCTAGTACATAGGGACATTTTCCACACATTGCTAATTATTAGATTTTGGTTAAGCAACAGAAAATGGGAGATTAAAATAAGAAGTGTCCAGGTGGAGAATTCTATAAAGACTAGCAACAAGCAAATCTGACCCATTTCAACTCACTGAAAATTTAGCAAAATTAGTAAAACATTAAAAAATGTATGAAACTTTTTTTGTCAGGAATATTTTGAGCAACAATTTGTTTTTGTTGCAGGTAATTTTTGTTTTACATTAGAATCTAAGGGCATTTTTTGTAACACCATGTTTCTGCTTTGGGACTGCCAATAAAAATAGGGAGGAAAAAAATCACATGATGGTTAACTCAGTATATTGCTAGAGGATCACCTATCCACTAACCTACAATTACTTTTTCAACAGAGAAAAAGGCTCTCATGTTGCCAATTTCTTGAAAACCTGTCTGTGATTTTTGACATTACCTCTGGTCAACTGGAATTGGTATCTACCACTATACTATGTTGCTGTTTAAGCAAAAAGTACTATCTATAGATTATATTTCTATAGTTTATATATCACTAATAGCTTACAACACAGGCATAATTAATAATACATCTGGGTGCATTGTATCCAACATTAAAATGAATAAACAATATTCAATATATTTTGTGTATGTCCTAATGTAATGTGGGATGGTTCAGATCCCTTTATTTGATGTGGAAGAAGAGGGGAAGGATTAAATTATGTACTTTATGCGTTTGTTGAGCGTCTTTTTCTTTTGCCGTGCATCCTTTTTTTGTGCGTCTTTCTTTTTGCCAGGCAAAGCAAAATGAGCCACGTGCCGAATCTTTGACACCGTTTTGCGGAAAAAATTGCCATCTGCAAAACCTGGTGAGTTTGCGGTAAATCTGTACATCTCTTTATTATTTTCTTAATTATTAGGCTACTGAAAGGCAGGCAAACTGGTGTTTATGTTTCTCATATTGCATATAAGGATGAAAGATTGTCAATTTTTTCTGTTTAAGAAGTTTTTCTGTAACAATACCTGGTGGTCTAGTGGGAGGATAGGGAGAGGATAGAGACACCCGCCACTCGCATTGCAGGGATGCAGACACCTCACTGTTTATTCACGTTCGTGGTTTGGTGTGTGTGTGTGTCCTTTTATTCAGCAAGTCATGTCTGACGTCAATGCTCTTAGCACATAATTCAAATATTTAAAGGTACCTTTTCCAGTCCAATGTAAATCTATTGTGAAATAGTTCCTGGTTGCACTTATTGTCTGGTTTCCTGTTTTTGATCCTTGCCTGCCCCTGACCTCTGATTCACTGCATGTATTGACCATAGCCTGTTACTGACTACTCTTAAGGGATCGTCCAGACGAGAAGATTCGAGGAGATTAGTCGCCTGGCGACAAAACGCCACATCTTTGAGGCGACTAATCTCCTTGAATGGCTTGCTTGTATCTTGCACCCGCTAGCACTAGTGCTATTCACACGCAGCGATACGTTTTTTAAAGTCACTCGAAATTGCCTCGTGAGGCAATTTTGAGCGACTCTGAAAATCGCGTCGCCGCATGTGAATAGGCGCAGGCGACTTTAGTGCAAGATACTAGCAAGCCATTCGGGGAGATTAGTCGCGGCGATTAGTCACCACTCGACAAATCTCCCCGAAATCTTCCCATGTGGCCTTACCCTTAGGATCCTGTACTGCGTTTATTGATTGGTTTCACAACGGCCTTTGTCCTTGACTACGCTTCTGGTTCCTTAATCTGTAATGCACTGCCTGATTGCTATTGTGCCGGACCTGTTCCACAACTACTGTTACTCTTTCCCGTCCTTCCTGACATATTTTAGGGTTCTCTTTTCTGCCCAGAACCTTTGCCTTGGTTATCTCACTATAAAATCAAGACATAGTTATGTGTTTTCTTTTTCAGTAATTACAGTTTTGTTAACGAAGGTGAATTGCCCTTTAAGCTGTGAGTCTAACTTTTCCCAAGGGACCTGTTATTTTATTTGCTTATCTAGAAATTGTTACAAAGTATCTTATCTGCTGCTGTGGCTGTTCTGGGAAGAGTCATGCGCAGGTCCATTTTTTTGTAACAAGTACCCGACCCGTACCTGCAACCTGCAATATGCAAACCGGACCCGCAACCCACATTCCTACCCGCCTGGACCCACTACCCAACCCGCAAGTACCTTATCCGCAACCCGGACCCACAACCCGCTGACCATCAAGAATTAGGAAGTGCTGTCATGCTGACCATTGCTATTTAGAAGACCCGCAGCCCGACCCATGACTGCCAAACCCGCAGAACCACCGACCCGGGTCTATACCTGCACCCTGATCTTCTACCCACAACAGGGTACCACAGGTTTTTGTGGGTACCCGACCCGCTGACGGGCTCTCTGCCAAAAGCCAATTAAGTTACAAACTGTTTCTTTTTTTGACTGTTCAGTGCAGAGAAAAACAGGACTTTCCAGTACAAATGAGGGACTGCAGGTTAAACTCTCAAAAGAGGGACTGTCCGTCTTAAAACCGGATAGTTGGGAGGTATGTTATTTGTATTATTTATATAGCAACCCTTTACATGGTAAAGTTGTACACACACAAGATATATACAGACAAACATTACACCAAATGTTTTTACTGAAGCTTAAAAACTAGTGATGGGTGAATTTATTCGCCAGGAGCGAATTCGCGGCTAATTCCTGCGATTCACTGCCGGCGAACAAATTCGTGAAATGCCAGCGAAAATTCGCCTGACAAAAATTTGCTGGTGTAAAAAAATACGAAATGCAAGTAAAAAATATGTGAATCGCCGAAAACGGCGCGTCAAAAATCAAGACGCGACTCGTTTTGCAAATTTTTCGCCAATTCGCCAATTTATTGCCAAAACTGCATAGATTCTCCCATCACTATTAAAAACTCATAACTCATAACTTTCAATTTCATATAATCCCTATTTAGATGTTTCATTACAGGAAAACAGCAAAATAGTCCCTAGATCCATTTGTAATATAGTTTATTGAAGGGGCATTTCACTTTATAAATTCAAGTTATTTCTAATTAAGGAAAAAATATTTATCGTTGAATGAGTAAAAATGGCCACATTTCTTCAACATGAATTATTAAAAGTTATTTAATATTATAAGATTTTAGTCAATGTGCCAGTACCAATTACCGTACATAATTATGCATTTGTAGAAAAAAAGGATCCATAATAAAAAGAACTGATGGCAATATACAACCCCAAACAGTTGTTGAGGATGTTAGTGAATGCAAACCTTAATTATAATGGTGTATTGTCACATTCATGATAGCAATATTCTCTAGTTGAAAAAGGCTTCCAATGTTTATTTCTGAATGTATTATCTGTTTCTGCCATTTAGAGAGAGTGCATTATGAGCAATAAATCAAAACACATTTTGCAGTACTTTTTCTTAAATAACCAGAGACAGTAAATAATTATATACAATCTGTGTTGCCCTTCTTTGCAATGGGTGTTTGGGAACTGGTGTAAAATATAATATAATATTAACTAACAAAACTCTTTCCAATAGACAAGATGGCATATCATTCTCTTATCAGACATGAGAAAGTATTCAAGATAAGAGGAGAGTGTTACCCTGGACTGGGGTCAGAGTGTCAAAAGTCAAACTTTGCTTAAGAATTTGAAGTATTAGTGTGGGCCCTACTTTAAAAGTAAAACATTAAATGCTTATCTACAACATAAAGTGTGACCTCATAAACTAGTCATTGTATGGTTTTCTGGTTTTACCTGTGACCATGACTCCTTCCAGATCCACTGTTACATCTGCATCTATTTCTAATTATAGTATAAGCTGTTATTATACTGTATATTATAGCAGACTTGGTACTTCAAAAACTAATCTAAAATATTTTTTTAAAAAATCCCACACAGTTTAAGAAGCTTCTAACTAGAGCCTTTTAAAGTACAAAGAAATTAAGAAATTATGTCAGAGGGAGTCACCTGAAACCCTGTACTGGTTTTAGGTTGTTGCCACTAAAGTCCATGGAAGCCAATTAGGGCGAATTTCAATTTAGAAATTCAAATATTAAAATCACAAATTCAAATTAGAGTTTCAAAACTTGAATTTTAGAGATGTATTAAGCAACAGAAACTTTAAAAACTTAAATTTAAAAATTCAGAATCCAAAAGCTGGCGAGTTCACACTGAAGCCAAATGAAGTTGTCAATTTCAAATAATTATTTTGAGAGTTGGACCCATTGAAAATGATGAGTAGAATACTAATACATTCAATGTTTTTTTCACAGTTTTATTCAATCAAGTTTTTTTTTTAATCAGATAAGCAATAATTTGTGTTTGGTAAACTTTTGAGTTTATTTGAATAAAAAAATGTATAAAATTCACTGATCCAAATTTTGATAAATAGGCCTCTCAGTAATTGT
Source organism: Xenopus borealis (assembly GCA_024363595.1). Lineage (NCBI taxonomy): Eukaryota > Metazoa > Chordata > Amphibia > Anura > Pipidae > Xenopus > Xenopus borealis. The sequence goes on from CM044439.1 coordinate 136,364,167, forward strand.
TCATTGATGTATCTGGTGTGTGTGTGTTTGATAAAATGAACTAGGTCTAACTTTTACTCTTTTTATTTTTTGTTGACAATGGTAAATACCCATCAGTCCACTAACACTGCCGTTTACCATAGGTATTTGCTCAATATAATCCCAGCACTTGGCTGATGTTTCTTCTTAGACCAGCCATCTGCATCCATGAACTGCAATCCCAGCATTTTCCAAAAGCCAAATTTCCCTCTAAAAAAATGAATGCCAACATGATGGGTAGTTTGATTTTACACACCATTAAGTCAGTTGTAAGCAATATTACTCAAGCAGACATATGCTCCATTAAAGAGGAAGTCGTTCCTGAATATTTTTCCCAGGCTATTCTTAATGATCCTAATGTAATTGGATATTATAATTTTCCTTAAAGCATGTGATGACTATAATGCAGACACAATAATTAGACCTAGAGTTATTTGGATAACAAGAAATGTGTAAATGAACGAAGGCTTACATAATCTTTTCCAATACTTGATGTTGAGTTTCAGCATGGCTTACCATTACTCATTTAGAGAACGTGTTGCACTTTGTAATGTTTCTGTCCTTTAAATAAATACTTGAATACTGATTTTGTTTCCTTCTCTATCTACCAGTCAGCCTTGACATTTTATCAACATATTTCATCCCTACTATAAAAGAACAACCAGTTGCTTGACACAAACATGTCTGCCATGGCTGCAACATAAGCAAATTAGTCTCTGCTATACACACTTAGGGGCCGATTTACTAAATTCACGTGAAAAGATCAAAGTTCGATCGAATAATGATCGTAGGATTTATTTGATTGGTCGAATGATCGAATAGATTCGAATGATCGAATATGCGATCATTCGATCATCGAAGGACTTAAAATTTGCCTGCCTGCTTCGCCAGATTGAACCTACCGAATTGTAATAGAAGACTATGGGAACCCTCGGTTTAACCTAGGTTTAATCCCAAATAATGGATTTGGTGCATCCCTATTTAGGGTATTTATTGTATTGTAGTAGAAGGTATCTGTCTCTGTTTGGTATGATGTACTGAACAAAACCCACCCTTGGAGTGTTCAATTCATTACATTGGATTTGCAGTGAAACTTTCTAGCAGTTAGAGTTTCTGCTAAAGTTATTGGAAATTACATTACTGATAAAGCTCTAGATATGATTAAAACCAGGATTTTATATAATCCTCTGCAGTAACACTACAATAGTTTAGAGCATATTGCCTTCAAAGATTTCTTAAAGGAACAATTTGACCTAAAGCAGAATGCAGATGCTTAGCTGCTTTGTTTATTGATTTTACAGCCCATGCAAGCCTAACCCACCATCATCAACAACAAAACTTTAATCACAATAAGATTTAATTATGCAATCTGTGTAGGTTTTTATATCTGGCAAGATTTTGTGATCATCTTTACTAGGGGACAGCTACTCCTACAAAATATTCCTGGGTTAATTAGTGTATTATTAGTATTAATTGTGAATACTATTTTAGCAAGAGGAAATATAACCAGTTCAGATTAGCCATTTTGAGTTTTAGGCAAAGAGAGGACATTCATTGACATGATGCAGAAGGGGAAACGGTCTGGAGAAGAAAGGTAGGTATGATCTGCATAATAATGATCTGCCAGTAGTGCAGATTGAGAAGAGAAAAGATCCAACAACAGAGCCTAGAGGTACCCCGAC
>CM044439.1:136369712-136385756 GCA_024363595.1 Xenopus borealis
AGGCGAAATGACCTGGAATGGCTGTCTATACACCAATATAACAACTAAAAAATGATACTGTCTGATTCAGGAATTACATTTTATATTGTAGAGTTAATTATTTGCAGTGTAAACAGTGTAATTTAGAAATAAAACTAAATAATAAAAACCATGACAGAATTCCTTTAATGAAGACCACCATTCCATTTTTGGAGATATTATGCATTCATAAATATTTCTATAGTTGCATGGCATTGATAAATTAGAATCCTAGCTTGATTGATGGTTTGTTAGGAAACAACAGAAAAGTCCCTACGTTTTTCATTATTTCAGTTCAGTGTAAGTCAATATGCTTTTGACCAATGGGGAATTTTCCTAGATAACTAGATTTTGCAGGATTGTTTCAGGACGTTCTGTATAGGTTGGCAGGAAAAGACTAAGTACATGCGAAGTTGGGTTTTATTTTGCAGATTCTCACATTACATATCCGTTATTATTGTTCCATTTTGTGCACCATCATATACACTTTGCATGTAGATTTGCCTTTGAGCTGCATGGCAGTTTTGTTAGGCCATGACAGGTTGAAACTGCTATGACTAAGGGGAACATGTAAAAATGAAAATAAATCTGGTAGAAATTGATTTATATGCAGAAAAAGAACAGCTTCTACAGTAATCAATAGACCTGTTTACTTTTATGAATATAGCTTAAGGACTAAGCCATCCCTACGTTTATTTGCCTTGTCCATATTTTCAGTTTCAGTTTGGTGTGCAGAAGTCAATCATTATCATAGAATCTGACTTTAACATTGACTATATTACTGTTTGGTCTAGTGTAAATAGGTCCTCTGGCTTCATTTCTCTAACATGCACAGACATGACTTTCATTATTGTTTTCTCAACTTCCTCCTAGAGGTGATTTTAAGTCCATGTTCTATTATTCTTTTCATTGCTGATATTGTACTTCTGAAAAACCAGAAATGAGAAGAATATCTTCATTTCTATCCCAAGAGACTTCAAGTATAAACATTTCCTAATGTGTTCTAGCCCTTTCCTTCATAACATAAAACATTGTTACCCACCATGTTGGGATCTGATATATATATATATAAAAAATGTAACATTCCATGTGTAGAATTACCAATTTATTATAACAAACAAACCTGTTAAACAATATGGTCTCATTGTAATAGAGATGTCCTTCATCCCAAACCTTTGAAATAATGTTTATTATGTTATATATGTTATACAGAATGCTCAGGACCTGGGGTTTTTCGGATAAGGGATCCTTTCCTTTATTTGGATCTACATACCTTAAGCCTACTAGAAAATCATATAAACAATAACTAAACCCAATAGGCTGGTTTTGATTCCAATTAGGATAAATTATATCTTAGTTTGGATCAAGTACAAGGTAGTGTTTTATTATTACAGAGCAAATACATAATAATTTGGATAATTTGATTGTAATGGAGCCTATGGGAGACAGCCTTTCTATAATTCGAGCTTTCTGAATTATGGTTTTCCGGATAATGGATTCCATAAATGTATGATCTTTTATATTCTGAGACAATTTGCTATTGGTTTTCATGTTTTATGATTTGTGTTTCTTTAGCTATTTAACATTTTAGTCAGTGACTCTCCAGTTTGCAATTTCAGCAATCTGGTTGCTAGGGTTTTTACCCTAGCAGCCATGCATTGATGTGGATAAGAGACTGCAATATGAATAGGAGAGGGTCTGAATAGAAAGATGAGTAATAAAAAGTAGCATTAACTATATATTTGTAACCTTATGGAGCATTTGTTTTTAGATGCAAATAAATTTCTTGCATAAAAAGGGCATTAACTCAAAGGATGAAAACATAATCATGCCTCTTTACCCTGGTAAGGCCTCACTTGGAGTATGCAGTGCAGTTTTGGACTTCAGTGCTTAGGAGGGATGTAAATGAGCTGGAGAGAGTGCAGAGACTAAGTGCAACTAAACTGGTTAGAGGGATGGAAGACTTAAATTATGAGGGTAGACTGTCCAGGTTGGGGTTGTTTTCTCTGGAAAAAAGGCGCTTGTGAGGGGACATGATTACACTTTACAAATACATTAGAGGACATTATAGACCAATATCAGGGGACCTTTTTACCCATAAAGAGGATCACCGCACCAGAGGCCACCCCTTCAGACTAGAAGAAAAGGACTTTCATTTGAAGCAACGTAGGTGTGTCACGAACGGCACCCAATACCAGAACAGTTGCTAAGCACCTTGGTCTCAGCTCGGCTTCACCAAGTGACCGCCTTTGGCCTCGGGAGGAGCCCTCAGTTTACTCAGATGCCACCTGGACTTATCGAGAGGTGCAAAGCTAAGATTTCTGGCTAGCACAGGGGCACGATCGTCTCACCAAATACTGGGTTGAAGAATACCGCCAAGTGTAACAGGCGGGCCGGACCAGCACAAGCGGAATAGAATAGTCAGACAGGCCGGAATCAGGATTAGCGAATGAAGAATAGTCAGGAGACAGGCAAGTGGTCAGGATTAGAGATATAGAATAGTCAGGGGACAGGCAAGAGGTCAGGATTGGAGATATCAGAATAGTCAGGCAAAGCAAGGGTCAAAAACCAGGAGAACACACAGTATTAATAGCACCCAGGAACTAACTAATAGAACCTAACAATGGGCAATGCTCTGAACTCAAGGATCCCTTTAAATATTATTTGAATTTCGTGCCGACGTAATCACGCCGGAGCGCATGCGCCTACAAAAGGCGCGCACTAGAGAACCGACGCAGGAAGGAGAAGGATGCACGCGGCGAGCGTCCCCGCCAGAGGCACGGTGGGCGCTCCTGCGTGCTCGAGGGGCAACCGCTAGACCACCAGGGTAAGCTCAAATCCTCACAAGGTGGTTCTTCACAGTGAGGACAGTGAGGTTGTGGAATGCACTGCAGAGTGATTTTGTGATAGCCGATTCTGTTAATGCCTTTAAGAGGGACTTGGATGATCTTGGACAGACATAACATCAAAGGCTATTGTGATACTAAACTCTATAGTTAGTATAGATGTGGGTGTATATAATTTATATGAAAGTATGGAGGGGTGTGTGTGTGTATGCTCGGTTTCCTTTGGAGGGGTTGAACTTGATGGACTTTCTCTTTTTTCAACCAGATTTAACTATGTCACTTTGGAAAGAGAAAAAGAAGGCAAATAATTCCTAAACTATAAAAAAAAAAATAAGTTGCTTAGAATTAGCCATTCTATAACCTAATAAAAGTTAACTCAAAGGTGAATCGCCCTTCTCTGGAATCTGGTATTGAAATAGAATGCATTTGCTTATGCCTTATACATCCTGAACATTCTGCTACTGCATTGCCTGCTGCAAGAATGACTGTTAGCCTAAAATCTGCAGGTTTCTTTTGCATTTTTGTGGTTATGGAAGCACAGGGTGAAAATGGATAAGCTTCCCATTAACACATTTCTTTAAACTGAAACAGCAATTTTATTGCTGCTTTTCATATATGCAATTTGTAATGGTTATCTTAAGTTGTAAGTTTAAGCACTCAAAAACTTCCCGGATATTTCAACCCCCCAACATCTGTTCAGCGACCTATTTATATTATTATCATCTTCAAGTCAGTGTGTTCCTATAGATGCACATTGTCTATGGGCTTAAGCTCACAAGTGATCCTAAGACAACATGACAGGCTTCATTTGTGCCATCTAGGCATGTAAGGTGATTCCTTTCAAAAAAGGCTTTATAGGGACCAAAAAAAAAAATATTCTGTGAGTTGACTATTGGTCTATGGTCTGGCTATGGTTAAATGGTCCAACGGCAAGCTTTAGGGGTACAACACTTATCCCATGGGTGTCTGCTGCAGTATGAAGCACATTGTGCCAGAGGCTGTTTGCCCTCTGAAATTCATGACAAGCCTTAGTGGGAATGTATAATTAGTTTCTAATTAGCCCCAAAGGTGCCAAAGAGGTGCCATACCTATTTAAGACTTTTCATGTATAGCAGTGACTAGCTTCTTTGTAAGAGGCAGAATAGTAGCTTTTCAGCAAAGCTCTCATTGTATTTCAGAAAGGAAGACAGAATGCAAGTGCAATTGCTTTAGAAGCTGCTGCCAATGGTGGTGATGGAATTGTGGGGAAAACTCTGCATTGTTGGTAAAAAGAAAACATGGTGATTGCACCTAAAATTGTACTTTGGAAAGAGCATGTGTGGTTTTAAATGAACCCTATAATATGAAATAATTGTAAAAAAGTATTAAATCAATTTCCCCTCCTTATCGATGCCTTTAGAGGCAAGACTTAATATGGAATTTAACCCCTTCATGGAATTAATATATAATTTCCCTTTTCATAGAGGTTACTGACATCCTTTGCAATGTAGTGCTGTGGTTAATACAATGGACAAAATGTAATATTATACCTCCTACTAGAGTTCTTGCATGACCTCAAACAGCCTTGCTAATTTATTCCATCTTTTGATTTCATTCTGTTTTTACATATATAATTGGGACACAAGAGCCCACATCTTGCAGGACAGTATACATATTTTAATTGTGGTTGATGTAATGCTTTCTTTAGCCCATGTAAAACAAGCAGTCTTACCTACGGGTAATTTTGGATCACGCAATAAATGTGATAGCTCAGCAAGGAATCCTGAAAAATGACCTTACTAATATTGCAATGCAGCTTACTAATATATGAAAGAATCCACTGTAACTTTGCACTAATCTATCTGTAAAAGTTTCCATATGTGGGTAAAGACCAATCACTGTGACAACTTATGTACTGCTTCTCTAGACATTTGAGGCCTATATCTTATAGATTATAAGCTATTACTTCTTTTTTTTTTATATGTGTGTAGATAAATAGATAGACAGATAGATGATAGCTAGAAAGAGATAGATGATAGATTTTTTTTGGACTGTTTAGTAAGAGTCAGAGAAGGTGGAAAGCTGGAAATAGAGGTCTACAGGAAACAGTATGGCGCAGCACAGAAAAGACAGCTCCTCTGGTCAGCCATGTGCCTACATCTAAAATAAAAAGGACACATGTTTGAAGACTGCCAAGTCCAGATTCTAGCCCAGGAGAGCGACTGGTTCCAAAACAGTGTTAAAAAAGCCATATATGTAAAAACTGAAAAACCAAGTTTGAATAGAGGCGCGGGGGGTGGGGGGATCTATTGTCTGCCACATATAATGCTGTTTTGGCACCTCTCTCTGGAAGGTTTAATAACACATCAAAGTTCCAATCTTGCTAATACAAGCAATACCTAATTTAATTACATCATTGAGATAAACAGATTATGTTGATTGGAGCAACATTCCAGAGGATTTATACAGAATCAAGATCCTATGTACAGTTATTCTGAATTGAGAAAGCCAGTTGGATGACTGGTGAAAGGTCTTCAAGAAAAAAAAAAAACACAGCAAGTCCAGTTGATTTGACTTATTTCTACAGATATGCAATAGTGTATTCTTACTCTTCCATACACTACATCAGCAGCAAAAGAAAGATAAAGATATCCAGTATATCTCTATATTTACTTGGCAGAACATGCTCAATGCTTTTTTTTCTCTGTGCAAGACATCACCTGATATACTATTTATGTATTCAGATTTGATTGCTTATTGAAAACATAAAGCTTAATATATTGCTTTGATTTGTTTCATTTCTTTGTTAGAATACAAGCATCTGTTCGCTGTAGGTTGCATTGCTCACAATGTAATGTTCCTTGCTGCACAGGGCAGGCTTGTAGGTTTCCAAGGCTTGCGTTAAGAACCAGGATTTCTAAAGCCAAATCTGGAACTGACAAACATCCGGCAGTAAATCCAGGAACCCCAGAGTGTTGTCTAATTCTTCCCAGCAACCAACTAGCCTTGCCACGCGTTGAAAAGATTTATGGAGGTAAATGCAGCCATGAATACTTTTGCTAAACTCATGTAGCTGACTTCATTCTGCCCGGAGGAAGCACAGCTGCTCTTTTTTGGTTAGATTCTCTCAAAATCTCAGATGATTTTAACACATTGTGCCACAATATTGGCACATACTAAATCATATAAAACCAGTGGCTGACTAAAAGCATCTGATAGCTGAGGATATTAGTCTCAGTACAGGTATAGGATCTTTTTTCTTGAATGTTTGGCACCTGAGTTTTTTTTTTTTTTTTTTTTTAAATCAGGGATCTTTCTGTAACTTGGATCACCATACCTTAATTCTGCCAAAAATATTGAAACATTAGGGGCCTAATTTATCAAAGTATGAATTTTTCTGATTGTTTTAATCTAAAAAGTCAGACCAAACTAGAATCCACGATTGAACATTATTTATTAATAAAAAATCCCAATTTATTTGGATCGAGAACAAACAAATAAAAATAAAAACCCCCGAAATAGTCAGATATTTGGGCTAATTCCAGCGCAGATCACAGAAACTTCCAAATAGGATAGGGAGCTCTTCCATTGATTTATATACAACCTCAGCAGGTCTGAACCCCTCAGGGGTTAAAATAACATTTTCCACTAAAAATTCCTATTTTATAGTCAAAAACATTTTTTTAGTTTTCATTCAGACTTTAATAAATAACCCCAAAATAAACCCAAAAGTATTGTTTTGTCACCATTATTGACTCGTGGAGCTTAGTTATCCTCAAGTACAAGCTACTGTTTTGAGACAGTGAAAACTGAAAACATATATTTCTCAGATGAGCTTACATACTAGCTCATGACCCCTTGGATTCTGGGTTTCATTTGGAGGCGTTGAACTTAATGGACTTTGACTTTTTTCAACCCGATTAAACTATGTAACAAACAGGGGCCCTGCAATAAATTAATGGTTACAAATTATTCCCTATTTTCCTACTTTACAAAACAGTTGCTCCACTCTATTTTGTTGCAGAACTCTAGCCCAGGCAGTTTTCTTAAAATGGATCAGATTCAGTTAGATAAGTAAGACTTATCTCATTATTTGCAAGATGCAATTCAAGGAGAAAAACTTATCTCACTGTTTATCACATGGAAAATTGGATAGAAGTCTATTGGGAAAAACTTGGCACTGATATAGGAGAAAAAGTTTCTTCTCAAATTGAATCTTGCTAATAAGTTTTCACATGGTCAAACCATAAAATAATGTATTCTCATCTAATTGAATCTGGCCCAATATCAGGTACAGTTGAATTACTTGTCCCTCTACCAATATATATATATATATATATATATATATATATATATATATATATATATATATATATATATACATAATATCACAAGCACTCTTTGGTGAACTCTGCCACTAGCCTTTTCCCAGCCATGCTCGCTTGTAGTGATGGGCGAATCTCACCCGTTTCGCTTCGCAGAAAAATTTGCGAATTTCCAGCGAAATTCGCGAATTGGCGAAAAAATTCGCGAAACGAGTCGCACGTCGCGGCGCATTGCAACGTTTCTGTCGTTTCTGACGCGTGTCGCGTCATTTTCGGCGCATCGTGTCGTTTTCGCCGCGTCGCGTCAAAAACGACGCGCGACTCGTTTTTTTTTGCCCGAATTTTCGCTGCCGAATTTTTGCTGGTGTTTCACAAATTTATTCGCCAGCGGCGAATCACGGGAATTCGCCCATCACTACTCGCTTGTTATAGGTAAAATGCTGACACAGCTTATGTTTCCATGCTGGCTATGGTCAGTGTTGTTTTTTAGTGACAATGGATCACTACTTCATTACTTGGTGCCAGGGGTGCTTCTGTCATTAGACCAGTTGAGAAACTTGCCTCAGATGTCAGCAGCAGCCCCCAAGTTGCCAGGAAGAGCAAATACAGTAACTGCTTCTGGTAACTTTAAGAGACGAAATTCCAATTTTTGGATTAGCAATTTTGCTCTCTGCACTAGTTCTGCCATGAATTCTGCCACTAGTTCTGACATGAATGATGGAACACTTGAATGTAAGTGCAAGAGGCAAGGGGGCAACAAAGGGAAGGCAGCCTCAGGGCAACAAGGGATATAGTAATATCCCTCATTGGATCAATTCACTGAAGTCTAGTGATGGGCGAATCTCCCGAGTTTCGCTTCGCCGAATTGGCGAACTGGCGTCGCGTCGCTCTCGACACGTGTCGCACCGTTTCCGTCACGTCAAAAACGACGCGCGACTCGTTTTTTCGGTGAATTTTCGGCAGGCGAAATTTCTCTGGCGCTTCGCGAGTTTATTCACCAACGGCGAATCGCGGGAATTCGCCCCTGGTGAATAAATTCGCCCATCACTACTGAAGTCTGTTGTAATCAGTTTATAATTGTGCTGACTTGCTGGCATGACACATATTGCTGCACTTTACTCAACAGATTGGTCATACAGGGGCAGATTTAAACTGGCTATTTGGCCGCAGAATGTCAGAAGCTTAACCGGCCATTTATGGGGCCTTTTGATAGGCTTATCTAACCAATATCTCAATATCTATCCAAAAAGTGGAGAGATATACATTGGGCAGGTTTAAATATCCCATTGGTGCTTAGAGCTCATCAGCTTGATGTTGCACTCCTTGCCCACAGAACATTGATGTAAGTCAAATATTTGGCCTGGTGGCCAAGCTATTGGATCAGCCTGATATTGCCCACCTCAAGAAGTACATAACGGGGAAATATCCACCCAGTTGGTGACCTTGTCGATAAAGCAGATCTTTCAATGTTTGGCCAGCGTTATACACCTGTATATACCTAGTTTTAAATGTAAATCACTAATCCTTATAAGCAGAAAATGGCCATATAATATCTTATTATAAGTTATTATAAAAAGGACAGCCTCAACATAATATTTTTTTTATTCTGGCTGCCATGATGTCACCTGTTATGGTCACTTCTAATTGGCTGATTCTGGCATAACTCAGAAAAATGCAATCCAGCACAGACACTGATTATATTTGCAGCAAGAAAGAATATTAAATTGAGGAAGTATTCCAATAAACAATCTGCTTCTCAAAAACTATAACAAAGACTAAAAATATATATATTTGTATTTAAAAGAATGTTTAAGCATTCATCATACCTTGGGTGCATGTTTATGTTAATGTTCCAGGAGCTTCTTACACCTTAATATTGTCCATGTTTTGCACTATATTGGTATGACTAACATGGGAGTGTTTGCTATCTCATTTGCACTTAAAGGGCAAGGAAAGTCTAAAATAGAATAAGGCTAGAAATGCTGTATTTTGAATACTAAATATGAACTTACTGCACCACAACCCTAATCAAACAAATGATTTATGCTTTCAAAGTTGGCCACAGGGGGCTGTCATCTTGTAACTTTGTTATACATCTTTGCAAGACTAGACTACATACACATGCTCAGTGTGGTTTGGACTTCTTAGGGATCATCATAAATGAACAAAAAACAAAGCTGCTTCAGTTCTGCATAGTTGGTAAGTAAGGCAGGGGCTCCCCCTGCTGTTCATAAGTATGATTGTTTCCCTGCCAGAAGTTAGGGACCGTGTGACAATTCCTATCCACAGCACTAAATGAAGGGAGAATAAAGTATATTCGAGATATATTCGAGATAGATTTCTTTTTCATTAAAGTAAAAATGGGATTTTATTTATTTGCCTTTCCTTGCCCTTTAAGCCCATCACTTGATACAGACAGCTGAACAGTTGTCTCCAAAAGCATGTCTCTGCAAAATATCCCATGATACAACCAATAAAACTGCAACTATATGTAAATATACAAATCAAAAATGAGACAATTGTGTCAGAAAAAATTAGGTAGTTCTGAACGTTCAAATTCTCAAAATTTGGGCTGATTTCTGGATGGCTCATTTGGGGGTCTTAGCAAATAGGAACATTTTTATATGGTCAGTTTCAGACCTATTTTGGCTATTTGTTCTTAAACATAGCACCTAATAATCCTAGAATGTGTTTCTAATCCTTTACTTTGCCTTTATTTGTTTTTCACATGGGCTGCTCATATGGGTTGCCTTTCTTTTATTTATTTTGAGTATTTGGGAGTATAAATAATAAAAAAAGAAAATCTGTGAATAAGTAAATGTTTTTGGTGAAAAGACGAGCAATATAATGTCAGACAATGTAATTGTGCCCCACAGCAAGAACAGGGGATTAGTAAGAAGGCTCTGACATTGTGTTTGACTCAAGAAAATCCTCTTATTAAACAAGGTCTGGGCCACAGCTTGGATCTCAGTGATGAACCTGCGCATTTTCATTTCAAATCACTGGGCAAATCTTCAATGTTCTATACAGAGTGTTTAATGAAAGATGTAAGATTTATTGAGGGATAGTTGAAACCCTCCCCAACAGGGATCTGGTACTTTGCCCTTTAACCTTGATAATTTAGGACATAGCCAGTAAACCTTGTGTTATGACACTCTATTTTATGGTTCTTCAAACAAGGATTATAGCAAGTAAATTTTAATTATGTTGGTTACCCAACACAGCCCTGTGAGAAATATTCAGTAAAGGGACTTTTTAAATACCAGCATATCCTTTCAGGGTCATTTAGGTTTTTCTTGGTGGTCATTAAAATGTGATTTGAGAAATGACTTGGTTATAATGCTATGCTTTGTTACGGTTTTAATGCTGAGTTCTGGCTTAACTCATATATGACCCGACTCCTGCAGTTTTAATTAATGCTTTTTAATTATGTGTCTCTTTAAATTATTTGCATGATGAGAAATATGAAACTACGTGTATGTTCCAGAAGGCTAACAAATGTTTGAAAAACTGGAATGAGTCCAAACATGGTGCCACACATTTCCCATATGATCCTGAGAAAGGCCAGACTTTCAGGCTACAAGCTGTGGTGTCTGTGTGATATGAATCCACAATAACTATAACATTGGAGAAGATATCAAATATAAGCATATGCCATTATATTACAGTGCAGGTATTTGTCTAGTTGTTTGCAGGTTACAGAACCAAGTCTTTTCTTGATATTTTCTAAGGCTACTTTTCTAATAGTCAAATTTTTTAAGAGTCTTTTTTGCAGAAGATTCATTGTGGTGAGTTCAGTTATCTGTGCTAAACACTAATCAAATCCACTATGTTTAGATACCAGTTGCGCCATATTCTGTTTTTCAGCAGGATAATTTAATCGCTTAAAATACCCTCAATCATAAATACAACATTAAAAGGCAATATTTATTTACCACCATGCCAAAACACAATTTAAAATCATTTAAAACCAAGGAATCAAAATTTTAAAAAGCTTTGAATGCCTACTTCGACTAAGTCCTGCTTGAATACCATTCGTACGATCGAAGCGCTCGATCGTTCGAATTGTACACATTTTTCGGAGGCTCGAAGGAAATTTCACGATTTTTTCATCGAGAAATCAAATATCGAGCAAAAAAGATAGCCTAAAACTATTCGATAAGCATTTGATAGTCGAATGCTTATCGAATTTCGAATTAAATCGTAGGATTTTTGGGGAATAATAGTAAATTTGCCCCTAAGTGTTTAGGGTAGAGGGATCCCTCATTTCACGCACATCGCTGTTGGTTTTAAATGATTTTAAATTGTGCGTTTGCCATGGTGGTGAATAAATATTGCCTTTTAATATTGTATTTATGATTGATTGTTTATAACATTATAAATCCGTTGTACAAGCTGAATCAGTTGTACAATCAGTTGTACAGGCTGATACATTAGCAAGTGAGGTAATACAGGATTATGGGAGATAACTGTGTTCCTGTTCCTGTTGCTTCTGAAGTGATCTCAGAACTTTATAAAACTTTTAAGATGTCTTTGTTTTGTTCTTTACAATTTGGTTGCAAGATAAGGGGGTAGCAGTGTACTGGGAGGTATTAGAGTAGTGTTGCAGTTGGGGGAATCCAGTGATAGAGTATCAACTGTAGGGCGCAACAGGGGTGAGGCCTTGGGCCAAAGTGATGAAAGGGACTAGGTGAAAGGGTTAGGTGAGTTACAGAGGAAATCTGTACGTAGAAAGGACAGAAGATGGGCCAATTGATGGGTACAATTTTTTGGAGCCTTCAGCGGCTATCAAATGTTAAGAAAATTAATAGTTAAATATTATATAAATGTAATTGCCCTATTATTATATAAATGTAACAGCACTCAACTGTTGTTGGTTTATGTTGGTTGTTATTTATATTATTTAATAAATAAGTTGCAGCCTTTTCACCCAAGATATAACATGTAGTTGGTTTGTTATTTTTTAGGAAAGGAGGGTGAAGTTTGGTGTTGTTGTAAGGGGCCTGTCCCTGTCATGTTATGAGCCCAATATTCCTTTACAGTAAAATTTCCCTCTGCATTGTTAAACTAATATGCAACTTTGCATTGTACATAGATATGGCATCAAATATAATACTCTCAAATAGTGATGGGCGAATCTCCCGAGATTCGCTTCGCCGAAAAATTCACGAATTTCCAGAGAAATTCGCGAAAAATTTGCGGAACGAGTCACGGGACGCTTTTGACGTGCGTCGCGTCAACTTTGGCGCGTCGCGTCGTTTTAGGCGCGCGTCGTCAAAAAAGACACGGACTCGTTTTTCCAGCTAATTTTCGCTAAGCAAAATTTTGCTGGCAATTCGCGAATTTATTCGCCAGTGGCGAATCGCGGGAATTCGCCGCGAATTTGCCCCTGGCGAATAAATTCGCCCATCACTACTCTCAAACAGTATATTAGGTTTAAATATTAAACTACTGTGTACTGTTCTCTTTTGATGGAATCTTTAGTAATATAGAACTTCAGAATGTACTCTGCAAAGTTCTCTAGAGAGTCATAGCATATGCGACTGCAAATTAATACCATTAGAGAAAGAAAAAAGTGTTTAATTCCCAGAAGTACCAGTTTAATATTCTTACAGGGCCTTCTTTAAATTATGCTGCCAAAACAATTTCCAAGTAATTTCCTGGTTTGCCCCAGCACTGCTCCATAATTGCATTTCCTTGAATGTTTCTAAACAATCCTTCCATAATGGACCAGTTGATTGTCATAGACATTCTGGTAATGTGTGAACAGAAAAACGATATTCTGCCTTGCTTTGGTTCTGTACTTTGTATCATACAATGAGCCAGTGAATAAAAAGATTGAAATACATTGCATTAAGATAGCACTCAGGGAATTCTTTAGAGTGTTTTTTATTCACTGGAAACTCATCAGTGGGATTTATTTATTTGGTACAATATGAATCAGCAACTTGGCTAGAGAATTTTAAAATCCTGAACTGCAATTAATCAGAAATATTTGCAAAATGTTATGGTGTAATGTTGTTATTTATTTGTTACTCCCTCAACGTAACATTGCCTTTGGCTTTCTTGTTTGATAGTCCTGTACAAGTAGAATAATTGGCAGAGTGTGTCCTGTGCTGGAAGATAAAAACATCGCCTTCTCACACTGAATGGATTATCTTCTAAAGGTTTAGAAGATCTGGATAGAATTAAGAAATAACCGCTGTAACCTTTCGAGCGGCATACAGTTTATAAGAAGTCAGACAAGCAATAAAAATAAGACAGACAGCAGTAAATATTCAATTAACTACCACACCTTATAAGGTCATTTATTGACATTGATGTTTAAAAGAAAAATATAAAAAGTTATATCTTCCCTCAGTATAAACCAAATACCCAAACAATATTTATTAGAGCAATAACTTCGGTGTGCTCATGTATATCTGCAGATAGTGGGGGGAGAAAGTGACCAGCCTTGTGTGATCACATATGGTATGGAGTTGGGTCCAGACAAAAAAGCATTTTATATTAAGCATTAACCAATAAATACCTCTGTATATTCAGAAAAGCTATAGGTATATATCACATATCTGGAAACAAACTGGTTATATAATGTGTTTCTAGGAAAAGCTACAAAAACAATGCTCATTATAGTGCCCTCCATGATCAGTGATGTTCCACTGTTTGCACAGAAAATAGTCTGTCCCAGAACAAGTGCCTTCTGCTTATGGTTTCAGTTTAGCAGGAACAGCTGGATATCTTGAATCAATATATCAGCATTGCAGCACTGAGGCTTGGGTTTGATTCCAACCAGGACAGTGTCTGTATAATGTTTCTATGTTCCTGTGTGCTTGCGTGGGTTCCTTCCTGTACTCCAAAACAAACACAATTAGCTTTGAAAATTAGCATAAAAGAAATAGTAACAGAAAATGAATGCAAAATTTTAAATTCATGCCTGAATTAACTGTACTGTGTCAACTGATAATTTGCTATTCAGTCAGTAGTAGAGCTAAAGGGGGGGGGCAGTGGTCACAGGATATCTAGGCATTGTATAAAGGGACAATACTATAATTTATCTTCATAGCTCAGAACCAAGAGTACAGCTTTCATAAATGATTTATATTAGCTGAGGTTAAAAAAATTCCCATCCATCAGGTTCTATATTCTATACAGAATACATTCTATCTAGCTTCTTATTATTATCCTTTATTATTGTAGCACAAACATTTTAAAGCATTGCTTTAGAGAAAGTGTACATGTACAGCCACATCCATTCTTTCCCTCAGTAGAACTTACAATCAAGGCTCTCTATCAGTGATGTGCAAATCTGGGGTGTTTCGGTTTGCGAAAAAGCCCGTGTCTTATTTTGGGCGCTGGCATCTCGTTTTGGAAGCAGGCATCCGTTTTTGGAAGCTGGTGCACATTCGTGCTGGCGTAAAAAAAAATGAGATGCCTACATCCAAAACGAGACACCGGCATCCAATACAAGACACCAGTGCGCATTTTGTGAATTTATTCCCCAGCGGGGAAGCACGGGAATTGAGCCAGTCAAATAAATTCGTCCATCACTGTTATCACTACTCATTATCATGAACTTGCAAACTAGGATGAATTTCCTCAATTAACCTTGCTCTATTTTGACATGTGGGGGGAAACTGGAGTACCCAGAGGAGACTTGAGTAGAACAAGAGAGAACTTAGAGCTAGTGCCTTCATTGAATTACCCCATCTAAGGTGAAAATCAACAAACTTTGAGGACAAAAAAATCCTTTCAAAATCTCAGGTGGCATGTACTTGTAATGTTGATACCAGTAACTTTTTATTATCTTTTTATTTATATTTATAAATATATGAAATACAATGCATACATTTGCTTTGCCTTTTTATATAGTAAGATATCAACACTTGGTGGTAGCAACCCCAGCTATGATTAAGGATGGTGGCAGGCTAAAAGCAAGGCTCACAGAACTTATAGCAGGGTGCAGGTAGACTGAGTGAAACATGGTGAACTGAGTGGGAGGAAGTAATGCAATAAGCACAGAACCGGGCAGCATATGGATGCCAGTCATGTCATTGATTGCTTAGAGAACATTGGAAGAAGACTTAACACAGGGTTCAGTGAAGATGAAATGCATGGCACACACAGCAGAAATGGCACAGTGGGAGTAGGCAGCATATGATTGGCATATAAAACGCAAGTGTCAGAGAGCAGCATAAGAATGACACAGTCAATACATGCCTGCCACAGATAGAATAGAAGGGGTATCAATTCTGAGGGAGAGAGCAGACAATATATGAGAGCACCCCACTGTGTAAGATCACCAGACAGACAGCAGGCAAATTCACAATAATAAGCATATCAGTAAGAGAGTCAATTAAATGAAAGATGTATTGCTGAAAAGTGTTAGAAGTATAAAGAACAATGTTGCCAGTCCTTACGAAAAAAATATTTAAAAAAAAAAATGACAAACTACCTCATAACTTCCTCATAAAGTCAAATGTGCGTCCTCTTTTCGCACCAGCTCATGAGAATGAACTATAAACTGTTGGAAACTGGGACAAAAGTATTACTGGTGGTGAGGAGCAGAGGTTTTTGAGCAATCTGAATCTATACAAAATGATTCTATTTCTGAAGTCCTAATAGGGTTGATTTGCTAAGATGAGTGTAGTTACCCCTGCTAACTAATGAGATTGTTGCTTTAATTTTTAAAAATGGTATGAATCAGTTGTACTGGTTGATACATTAGATAGTTGTAAGAAGGGGTTGGATGGATATTTAGCAAGTGAGGGAATACAGGGTTATGGGAGATAGCTCATAGTTGATCCAGGGACTAAGTCAAGAAAGGATTTTTTCCCCACTCTGAGGCAAATTGGAGAGGCTTCAGATGTGTTTTTTTT
>CM044439.1:136385784-136413993 GCA_024363595.1 Xenopus borealis
ATATATATATAGCAGCCTTTGGCTCCAGGGAACAACCACACCATACAGGGCTAATGATACCATAGTTCATTTAATTTTTTGAAATGTAAGCATCAGTTATTCCTTCCACACAGTTTTGCATAACAAATGTCAAACTCAGGAAAAGAACCGTTTATAAAGACAGAGGAAGGGGGAAGAAGTGGTGGAGTTTATTTTAACCAACATGTGAAATGTGTTTGGGTTACTCTTGTAATGACGTAATTCTTAATTCTATAATCCATTGTAATAAAGGTCATGGAAGGTTAACATTGTTAGGATTACAAGAGTATATTTTACCATTATTTTGCCACATTTTTCATTAGAACATGTTATCTTCAAGCAAAACCTATTTCCAGCTAGTGTTCAACGTTCTTTTCAGTTGAGTCATATGCTGAGTATCCTATTTCCGAGGCCTCTTATAAAGTAAGTCTTTTCTTCATGCAGACTTTGACCAGTGCATTACAGTGTCTGGTTAGCTGCTGCTGCACATCTCAACAATGTTTTCGGTAATATTTAGGGATGAACCGAATCCAGGATTGGGTTCGATATTCTGCCAGGATTCAGCCATTTTCAGCAGGATTCGGCTAATTTGCATATGCAAATTAGGGTTAGGATTCGGTTCAGTATTCGGACGAATCTTTCACAACAGATTCTGGGGTTTGGCTGAATCCAAAATAGTGGATTCGGTGCATCCCTAGTAATATAGTCTTTCAATGTGTGATGCTATACCTTTATAATTGTCACAGATCTCCTCTCCATGATTACAATGCTCTACCTGACTACAATGTTGCCTAAATCATTTTACTTTTAAGGTGTTTGCCTTTGGCCTAAACATTTGGCTTGTGGGGTTGCAGGTTCAAAACATGTAGGAGAAAAATGGTAGCTCTGTGTTGTGTAACAGAAGTTCACATGCAAGAAGCAGATTATTTGATTACTGTTCTATACCTAATTGTGAAGTAGCCCAAAATACAGCCCTCTCACAGTGGTCACATGTAGTGATGAGTGAATCCGTTAGCAAAACTCTGAAAAATTTGTGAAACACATTAAAGTCAATAGTCATTTTATGAACAACTATATTTATTCAAAGAGCAATTTTTTACCAGCTGTTCCTCCACTGCTCAATGGATCAAACACAGAAATGGTAGGTAATTAATTTCCAAGGACTGGATTTCAACATGTTTAGTGCACCGTCCACATTGCAGAGGCGGGACAATAGGTCATAGTACAAGTTGATCCAGAGACTAGTGGATAAAAATGGATAAAATACCTGTACTTTTCATGATTGTTTTTTAACAAAACAACTTTACTCCTGAGTTCAATAAATAACTTCCTGCCTATTTATGGAGACATTTGACTAAGACAGGGGTGTCCAAACTGCGGCCCGAAGGCCAAATGCGGCCCAGGATGGATATGAATGCAGCCCAGCTTCAAACACTCAGTTCTCGAGAAAAATTCATGTTGCAAAGGATATAGGAGGAGGGGGACTCTGCCCATTTCCAAGTTAGTAATAATAATAATATATTAATATCCAGGTGTCCCATATTCCAGTCTATAGCTCCATCTGGTTAACCAAGTGGTATTGTATTTTTTTTTGTTGTGTATTTTCTTTACTTTTACAAATTACAAGTATTTGTGCATTTCATTTGTGGCCCCCAGACAATTTTTCTTCTTACATTGTGGCCCTTGAAGAAAAAAGTTTGGACACTCCTGGACTAATAGATTAATACAAGAAACAAAAGCAAGCATGAGGTCATTTAATAGAAAATTCATCTTGCTCCACTACTGGTAAACCTTAGCAATCAGTCAGCGGGTACAGTTTACTGCCTTCTTGAAGGCAAACATTTGATTGGTTGTTATAGGCTACTATAACATAGTTTACTTTACTAATTAATCATAGCTGTAAGTTATTTAATTATTAGGGATGCACCGAATCCACTATTTTGGATTTGGCCGAACCCCCGAATCAGTTGCAAAACATTCGGCCGAATACCGAACCAAATCCGAATACTAATTTGCATGTGCAAATTAGGCATGGGAAGGGGGAAACATTTTTTACTTCCTTGTTTTGTAACAAAAAGTCATGTGATTTCCCTCCCCATCCCTAATTTGCATATTCTACAGAATCCGAATCCTGCTGAAAAAGGCTGAATCCTGTCTGAATCTCGAACCGAATCCTGGATTCCGGTGCATCCCTACTAATTATATTAAAAGATACATAAATACTATAGGCTGTACATGAGAACTATTTTTTTATGATACATTGCTTTTAGTTAAAGAGTAAATAACATATTTATTTATTAACAGCTAAATAAAAATTTAGTTTATAAAAGTTAATAAAATACTTATTTTTATTTACTTGCACATTCATATTTATTAGCATTAATTAAAGCAACATGCACTGCAATGATAATGTAATTTAACATGAACAAATCCCAAAACAGCTTACATATAGTAGATCCCATACTTAGCAACAGCATACATTAAGCGGGTTATTTACTAAAATTGGAATTTATCATTATTGAAATAAAAAAAAAAACCACAACCAAACTCCCGTATCCAATAAACCTTATTTATTATTACCTTATCTGATTTAATCAGTTTGGGGTAAAAACTAAATAAAATTGATCGGAATCCTGAATGGAACCATTTTTTTTTTCAGTTTTTTTCCCTGAAAAGCCAATTTTTTTTCTGGAAAGTCCAAAATGGTTGGATTTCCAGGTTGATTCCAGTGCAGAGTCAGAAACTTCAAAACAGGATAGAGACCTTACTTATACACAACTTCGGCAGGTCTGAGAAAATTTTAATTTTGCCCCAAATACCCAATTGGAATTTAATAAGTAACCCCCTAAATGTCTCCAGATACAGTGAATACCTGACTTTTCTCAAAAACGAGCAACCATTTCAAATTTGGTAGGAGGACAAACGCCGGGACTAGCTCAAAACAAAGTGTAACTTTTCTGCAGCATTTTCAAAGAAGACATATGATTCTGGCTTTTTTTTTTTTTTAAATGGATTTAGAGTCAAATAAACTAGGATATATGAGAAGGTATATTTTAGGGAACAAAAAAAAGTCTACTAGTCAGCTAAATTCAGTAAATATTCTAGACGAAGGTACAAGAGAATTGCTTTGAAGTCGATCCAGGCAGTGATCAGGTAAGCAGACTGCTTTTGTGATTAAGTACTGTTGGAGCTTATTCTTACTGACACGTCCACCAAACGTTACTTAGTTAATCCACACATATTCAGCCAAGAAGCATTCTGCAGCCATTGCATCAGCTCCAGCTTAAGTATTGCATGCTTGAGCTCACAAATATCTAAAAATATTGGTTTGTTGAATTAGCCTTTGAAAAGTCTGATAAATCAGTTGATCTGATATCATTTATTCTAATTCTTACAAATATAGCTAAAGAATATTGTTCATCTAGCGAGAGAATTGGTAGAGGGCAGCCAAATAAGAAGTGAGTAAAATGGATCTGAACATTATCTCCCAGCAGCAAATTGAATGTGACACTCAAAATTGTGAATTGGTGAATAAATCATTTTTTTATTAAAAAAGCCATTTTAGCCCTGAATACACTCATAACAGCGGAATTGGTGATAGGTCGCCTTAAAAACAATAGGGCCCAGATGGCTATTCCTCAAACTTTTCCAAATGTTTTTCACAATTATTGATCATACATTTAGGTGCAGCATTTAATATTATACTCCATGGTGAAGTGATCCCCCTCTTCCAATTATAAACCAATTTGTATGATAAATGTTGACTTAAAAATATTCACTTCTATACTAGCAACTAGATTGGCACCACTTCTACCTCAACTGATACATCCTGATCAAACAGGATTTATCCCCACATACAGCAGACAACATTCCTAGACTAACTAATGTTATCCAACAGGCTAACAGAACTGAGGAACAAGTGTTTTTAGTATTAATATACAAAAAGCTTTTGGTTCATTACAATGGCCGTATATGCATGTAGTGTTTATCGGTGAATTTCTAACTGCATTACAAATATTGTATTCTAACCCCACCACTCAAACAAAAGGACACTTATACGATAACTTTTCTAGAAGCAATGGCATCTGCTAAGTTGCCTTTATTGTTCACACAACGGTAGAGCCATTAGCACATATGATCTGCATGAATGAGAATATATCTGGCTATAAGTGGAAGGAAGGTAAGGAATACAAGATTAGACTTTATGCTTATGATCTACTATTGACCAAACCGTTTATGGGTCATTTTTTGTTAAACTATCTTTTTCTTCCTTACTCTCCAAGTTTTTGCTGTTCACTTGAAGGACATTATGTATTTGCAGCTATTTGCTTAAATTTGCATTATAGTAAGCCAAAGTTTTCAAGACAAGTGTTATATGGTAAACCAATAACAGGAGGCCTGGGGATTCAAAATCTGATGTTATACTATAAAAGGCATATGTTGGACAATAAATAAACAACTTAATAATACAGCACTCTTTACGACTCTGGGACTCATGCAAACACTGCTACTTCCTTTGCAAACCCACCTCTCTGATGCATTAAAAAGTTGGAAACCCCTCCTTCCTGAAGGGAAAATTGACGCAAACCACCGTTTGGATCTTTATTGGGTCCATACAACATGAAATCTTTTCAGCTGTTATACTGTAGTTTGCATATGGTTTTTCAGAGTCGGAAATGAATATATATGCTAAAACTCTCAAATTAAATATGCAGTCTAAAGACCCAACTTTGTTTGAAACTATTTGTGATAAGTGTCCCCATACAAAAGGATTGAGGTCAACTCTCTAAATGAAAATGCTATCAATTACTTTGCAATTAACCCCTACTTACTGTACAGCTTGGGAACACAACATACCCTTACCATTGCCAGGAGATGGTTGGGACAAAATCTGGACAGCTGCTAAGAGTGCTTCTCTTAGGGTAGTGACACACTGGCAGATTCTGGTAGATTTATTTGCCTGGCCTGTTCTTCTGGGTGACAATCTCCCCGAGCTGCCATGGCATGTCTTCTCTTCCGCAACAAATGAAAAGTTGCCTGTGTTAAGCACATGCAGCTCTTTGTTTTCCTAACTCTGCCAGTTGACTAACAAGGTAACTTTAGGCGACTTCGGAAAACAGAGAGCCGCAGGTGACTTTTCATTTTTGAGGAATGGAAGACATGCCAAGGCAGTTAGGCGAGATTGTTGTCCAGAAGAACAGGCGATTAGTCACCAGGTGACTAAATCTCCCCAAATCTGCCCATGTATCACTACCCTTAGAACGAAGTAACTTTCATACAAACTTCTAACCAGTTGGTGTATATGACTCCTCAGAGAAAACATTGAATCTCTCTACTATTTTCACTTTTGTGTTTCAGGGGTTGCTTATGAAATTACAGGAACGCTAGTACACATTTGGTGAGACTGTCCAGTTACACAAACACACTGGAAGAGTACATCCCCTTTATAATCCCAATAAAAAACTCAATAAGCAGTTCAGACAGTTAGCCAAACACTTGCTTTCTGCAGCAAAATTATTATTATAATTATGTATTTTTTCTTCTTTAGTCATTTTACTTTATTTTATTTAAACTATTTCATTTCTTTTGAAATAGCACATTTCATACTGGTTGACGTGACTCATACCATTGGAAATGAAACAAAATATGTGTTAATCATTCACGTTTGTTTTTCTTTTGTATTTTAAGTTCTGAAAATAAAAACAATCTTGAGTAAATAACAGGCTAATTAAATATAAAAAAATAGGTTTGTGTAGCTTTCATTGATGTGTACAACAGTGGTATTTCATTATTTTAAAAATTCTTCCTTCAACAGTTAGAAGAACCTATTTCATCACAGTTCGAAAATGAGGCAATTACATTACACTCTAAAGTGCTAATGGGTAATGGGGTCAAAATAATGGGAAGGCCGTCTCCCATACACATTCACACACTATGGTCAATTTATCAATTTACCACTGTGTATTTTTGGTGTTTGGGAGAAAATCTGAGTACCCAGAATCCCACAAAAACATGGAGTCAATATATAGAAATAGAATAATGAAATCACCTGTATCATTATGTATTCATGGGCACTTATTATAAATAAAGATGTAACACTACAGGGGGCTAATTTATAAAAAAAAAATCAAGGTCAAACATGACTGTGATTTTGAGTGGTTAAACAAAAAAAATTGCAATAATAATTACATCAAGGAAAACCTGTCAAGGTGCTTTAGTACTCAATTGAAGCAAGCAAAATTGTTTTTTTTTTCAATCTGTGTTTCTGTGTGGTTTTTTTAAATGTGCCCCTAAGACTTTTCACCTGAAGCAACAGAAATCTTTTTGATTTTTTTGCAGTGATGATAGTGCGGTTGTGGAATGTCCTTCTTGGAATGTTGTGAGTGCAGATTCTCTGGTATGTCTATATCAGTGATCCTCAACCATTGGCTTGTGAGCAACATGTTGGTCACCAACCCCTTGGAACAGTGTCGGACTGGCCCACCAGAATACCAGGAAAACTCCCGGTGGGCCAAGGTGTCAGTGGGCCCACTTGCTGCTAAATTTCATGGCCTATTTCTTTTCCATTCCCTATTTCTATGAGAACAAAGAGGCTAAATAGATGGAATAATTGATTATAGTATGCAAAGAAAACAAACTAGGAGAATAGAATTTGATTGAGGAGATGAAGAATATTAGTACTAAGAGTGGACCCCTGGTCTAAGGTTTTGTGGTGGGCCCCTGGTCTAAGGTTTTTGGGTGGGACCCTGGTGTCCCAGTCCAACACTGCCTTGGAAGGTGCTCCCATTGGCCTCGAATCAGGTATTTATTTTTGAATTTCAGGTTTGGAGGCAAGTTTTGGTTGCATAAAACAAAATTTACTGCCAAACAGAGCCTCCTGTATGCTGCCAGTCTACAAAGAAGCTATCAAATAGCCAATCACAGTCCTTATTAGGCACCCCCAGGAACTTTTTCATTCTTTTGTTTCTCCCCACATTT
This sequence comes from Xenopus borealis, assembly GCA_024363595.1. Lineage (NCBI taxonomy): Eukaryota > Metazoa > Chordata > Amphibia > Anura > Pipidae > Xenopus > Xenopus borealis. Next base: position 136,392,781 of record CM044439.1, read on the forward strand.
CTACTTTTGAATGTGACTGGCCGATAAAAAAATTTGGAGCCCCCTGGTCTATACCTATAAGGACAGGCATAATATTCAGAACTGCAATGATTTATATATAAATAGAGATTATAGAAAAGAAATTAATATGGACCATGACTTTTATGATCACAACTTATAAAAAAAGAAGATAAAACCACATTCACAATCACATATTTATTATATACATAATATATATTCTGTATCACTATACAATAAATGGGTGAATACATGTAGCATACAGATAACATGTAAAGAACTACAATGGATAAACATTAAGGTAAAGAGGTGTGTAACTTTGCGTGTAGTTTTTTGCTACATTTTAATCATGTTTGTCATACTTTTAATGTGAGATGAATGCTTCACTGGGGTAGATTTTCCGATACAACTAGAAATTTAATACACAGGAATTTTGACTTTTGAATTTCTAAGTGGGATTTGTCCTGTGTTTGATTTCTTGCTTCCTTTTTCCTTGTCACGGCGAGTATTCATACCGTTATTGGGAACCATGTTTATTTGCATAGACTGATGCTTATAATTTCCAGGTTTTCTTCATGCAGAGATATTGGTAGAAACGAATGAAGGATTTCCTTTCAAAAGCGGTAGGGTCTCATTCTTTGCTAAATCGTGTTCCCAGATGGAATGCTTTGATAAACCTTGTGACTGCAAGTTCTTCTGTTTGAGTTGTTACCGCAGTGCCTTTATTTTCTCCAGACTTTCCCAACAAAGATGAGCTGAGTTTAGAAGTGCTTTGTTTTGCTATAAGCAGTTAACATCCTGTGACGATATCCTTCCTCTGCTTTTTCTAAATTTGCTACAGTAACAGATGTGGGGTATAGCATGAGCTCCAGAATGTTCTGCACTGGTTTACAATGATACCATAAATGTAAATAATGTCAAGTCTCATTGTAAAACTCTTCATAAAGCTCCTTCAGAATTTGTCACAATTATTGTTATCCACGAGCAGTCTGTACAGTGTTTTTCTTACCGTAACCTTTTGTATACATAGATTTTACTACTCTTTTATTACAATTTATGATCAAGAAAGACCTTCTGCGCATGGTTATTTGTATACATAATAAAAAAATACATGTGATATATAGAAACAAAACATTTTTTAATTATAGTCATCATTTTACTGGAAACTGTTAAAACAGTTCACTAAAAAAACTGAAAAGAACGCCTTCAATGACAAAGGTTAAGGAAGGAGAGTTTTGACAGTGTAGGAAGGAAAGTAGGGCATGATCAAAATCAATATGGGAGGTGTGTAAATGAAGGGTATATAAGAGTGAAACACAGGAGCACTTGCTTTATTGACCACCATCATAAGAAGCAGCATCTCCACCAAATGAGTGGATGGATCCACACTGGGGTATTGTCCTATGTGGTTGGTATTTTTATTAGTAGCTGGAAGATGGAGGAGAGAGTGGACAGGGGTCTAGTATTCCATAATCCATGTTGGCTGGTTGGCATGGCATGTGGATTCATATATTGTAACCACCACACACCTGTGGTTCACTCTCCCTGCTTATGGTGGTGCTGGACATCTGTGGACCGGCAAGGTCCCTTAGCAACAGTGAAGTGAAGTAACCTGATCCGCACACACACAGAATTTTTAGCAGTTGGGGCATTTCCCCTTTTATTATGCCATCAACAAAATCAATGTTTCAAGGGGGTTTAACCCAATAAATGTGCAAAAAACACCTTTATACCATTAGCCCCTTCTTTTTAACTAATCTCCCAAATAGCAGCATGTTCAACCACCCCAAAGGCCTTACATTGCTGCCCTATAGCTCCTCAATAAATTTTCCTCTATTAATCCATCTGATGTTGTTTAGCAAGCCTGCTCCTGAGAGATGCAAAATTTCAGTTATTATCATACTATTTTATAATTTTACCTCTTAAAAGATGTTTGTGAATTATGCATTAGGATTAATTCTATTCTATAAGTAGTACAATGTGATTAGAATACTGCTTTAAAGTAATGTAGAATTAACGATTGCGATTTGTCTATTAACGCATGCAAAATACTTGCTGAATTTTTTCCTCAAATAAACATTGTTCTTCAACTTGCAAAACTGTGCGTTAATGAATAACAATCTTTTGTGAATTGGCCCCCTAGTATCTATGCAAGTGCATTACAAAAACAGAAACAGAAAGAGACTGTTCAATCTAACTTTTTTAAAGGCATGGGGCCACCATCTAAAGACACAATGATGTTGAGCACTTAATACCATTAGTTCAAGGAATATCTTCCAGCAGCTTTTCTTCAGTAAGTTATGTGGCTTAATACTGATAACACAGATGCACTCTCTTAATATATTTTTATTTCAATTTCACCCGTACATTTACATTGTAATACATATTAGCTGCACTATTCTTCCAAAAATGTCAAAGCCTTAAACTAATCACGTATGTAAGCAAAATATACATGTGTTCCAAATGAAAGCTTGAGAGCCGCCAAGACAGAATCCCCAACATAAGGCGAGGTGGGTCTGAAAGAAGCACTGCTGAGAATATAAATAAGTGTTATCCAGGTGGTAGATTGCCAAAAGTGATCAATAATGGGAAATTGACATAAATATCTCTATATATTTTACTTCAGAGATTTTAAAAAGGCTGAAACATTAGTTACCTTACAATTGTGGCTTTATCTAGTTTTCTTGTGGAGCAACGTGCTAAACAGGAGCATTTTTCAGTATCCATCATGCCATATTCTGCAGATTGTACTGTATTAACAAAACTGTTGGATACCTTGAGGCCCATTATGCCTATGTACATCCGGCTGTAAATACATACAAATACTGTAAATACAGTCCAAAATACAGTGGTGTGGGTGCCTGAATACGCCAAAAGAGTGAATATAGTGATGATGGTTTAAAGCAAAAAGATAAGAAAACAAAAGTAGCTTTGCTATGTAGCCCTTTACTTAGCACTTACTCTTGGACACATGCAGATAGAAGGTGTGACAGAATACACCTTGGTGATTTGCATACATTGATGCATAATTTGAATTTTGTGACTTGTGTAAACATTTGTTAGACATATGGGGCAAATTCACTAAGCGCAGAAAATGCGCTAGCGTTGGATTCGCCCACGTTCACCACACTTCGCCAGGCATAGTTTCGCCAGCGCTACGCAAATTCACTAAAATGCGAAGTTGCGCTCAGGGAGGCAAACCGTAGCGAAATTGTGCTACCATTTCTTCATCAGGCAAAGCGCATTTACACTAGAGATGCCTAATTTGCATTTGGCGCAAAGTTAAACGTATAATAGTTACACTACACAAGCCCAGGAAACCTTTAATAAATAAAATAAAGTTGTCCTATTGCCCTAAACTTGTGCCCCCTGTATAGTTGTGTTGCCATATGTTAGGAAATGTAGGGGGGAAGGAGGGTAACCCCCCAAAAAAACTACACTATTTTTCAGACTATCACCCTAAAAAAAGTAAAAGACTCCAGCTTTTTTTGGGACTTAGAAACAATTTAAAGTGTTTTTTCAATCTCCTATCTATTGTATTGAACTTCGCCAGGTCTGACCTGGTGAAGAAAAGTCTAGTGCAAGAGGTAACGTTCAGTAAAATGGGCATCTTTGTGAATTAGCATAGTTACATCCCTTTGTCAGTGTGCAATAGTGATGAATAGTGATGGGTGAATTTATACCCCAGGCGCGAATTTGCGGCGAATTCCCGCGATTCGCAGCCAGCGAATAAATTTGCAAAACGCCTGCCGAAAATGACGCGACGCGCGTCCAAACATGCCACGACTCATTTCGTGAATTTTTCGCAAATTCACGAATTTCTAGTGAAAAATTCTCGAAATGAGGCGCAGCTCGTTTTGAACGATCATTGCGTCATTTTCAGTGCACACCTTGTTTTTTTTTTGACGCCAGCGAATTTTTGGCAGGCGAAACGTGATAGATCTGCCCATCATTAGTGTTCAACTTCGTCTGGCGTAAGGGTGTGAAGTTGCGCTAGTCTATCTACTTCGCTAGCAAATTTTCACCAGGGACACTGTTAGTAAATTGTTAAGTTGCGAAATCATGTCACGCTGGCGAATAAGCGCTAGCGTTAGACGCTTCGCACTTTAGTGAATATTCGATCATTCGATCAGCGAAGGATTAATATTTTAAAGTTTATTTGTATTATTACTTATTACCAGATTGGACCTACCGAATTGCAATAGAAGCCTATGGGAGCACTCCCATAGGCTTCTAAGGCTAAGTCCTGATCGAATAGGATTCGAACGATCGAAGTCTTCGATCATTCAAATCGTAGGAATCATTTGAATGATCAAATTATTTATTCGACTGATCTAATAAATTTGTATTCGATCGTCAAATGATCGAATATCGAATAAAAGGTAGCCTAAAACTATAAAAGTTGTTTAAAGGGTGCAACGACCTGGACAGTGGCATGCCAGAGGGGAATCAAGGGCAAAAATGTATCTGAAAAATCCATTGTTGACACAGCGCTGCGTTTTGTGCTGTAAAGGGAAAAAAGTCACTCAGGTGGTGGTTGTGGACACTGTAATATTATTGATATTTAGACAGAATGTGAACAAGCTCACACAGCTAGATGGCAGTTGTTTGAAGAACACACTGGGCAAAAAATGCCTACAGGGCAAATAATGCCTACAAGGTCAACGTATACACTACTACAGCGGTCGATACGGATTACGTAAAATATATTATGGCTGCTTGAAAAAAGTCACTCAGGTGGTTGTGGACACTGTAATATTATGGATATTTAGACAGAATGTGAACAAGCTCACACAGCTAGATGGCAGTTGTTTGAAGAACAGTAGATTACTAGCCAGCAAACTTACTATCCACTGTCCCTGAAATCACTAACAGCTCTCTCCCTACACTATCTCTTCCAAGCACACACAGGGAATAGTGGGGAATTAAAAAAACTCGAATTCAAATATCGAATTCGAATTTTTTTAGCGCAATTTGATCGATCGAACGATTGAATCAAAATCAAATATTCAAACGATTTTTAGCGATCGATCGAATTTTTCAAATTCGATCTTAGGGAATGGTCCCCATTTCGGTAGGTTTAATCTGGCGAAGTAGGTGATCAAATTTAAATTTAAAGGGGAAGTATTAGACCATCGAATTTTCAAATATTCGAATAAAATTAAATTCGAATATTGGAATCATTCGAATTCTAATATTCAATGGTCAAATTTTCCTAATTTGCATATTCGAAATTCGAACCTTTTTGAAAATCCGATCGAATATTCGAATCCCTCATGTGAATAAATGTGAATTTAGTAAATCTGCCCCTTTATGTTATATATGATATGTTATTTATATCTAAGTAAGAAATGAACAACTTAGGTAAAGGAAATAATTACCCGCTCTGGTAGAACGCCCCTCAACTGCACTAAAGTGTGAATTTCCCATAGGGTTACTGAGAATGATATGGACTGTGTTCTCAAAACAGAAAAAATCATTAATAAAAATATCTCCCTGAGCCCTAATTCTGTCAGTTCTGGTTAAACCTTACTCCAGTTCCTCCTGAAGAAGGCCTGCAGGAATGATTGGGTTCAGCTTGATGGTTCCATAGTAGAACTGTTTAAACACTGCCCTCAAGGCAAAAGAAACTGTAATTGGCCCCTTTGCACTGCCACTTTTCAACACACTCTGACTTTCAAAGAGCATATAAAAGGCCTTTGTGAAACAGAACTATCTAAAACTCTCAGTAGACCATCTACCTGTTTATTTGTCAAGTAATTATGGTGCCTAAGCACTGCAGTGGGATACATTACATAAGAAAGAAAATAAACCAAAAGTGTGTCTATATAAAAGGCAGCAAGTTCAATATAGTGGGAGTAGCTATTCTACTGGTGAAATGTTTCCTATGACTTTCAGTAAACCAAACAGACAAGAAATTTGTTATGGTCCATTATAACAAACAAATGGAAATATACAAACAGGTATGGGACCTGTATCTTTCCTTGCTTTGAATCTTCAAACACACACACTACTATAAAATGTAAACGTTAAATAAACCTTGGGACCTGGGCTTTTCTGAATAACGGATCTTACTGTAATTTGGGTCATCACACTTGAAGTCTACTAAAAATCACATAACCATTAAATAAACCCAATAGGCTGGTTTTGCTTCAAAGAAGGGTTAATTATATCTTAGTTTGGATCAAGTCCAAGGTACTGTTTTATTATTACAGAGAAAAAAGAATTCAGTTTTAAAAATTTGGATTATTTGGATAAAATGGAGTTTATGGAATATTTCATTAATTCAGAGCTTTCAGGATAATGGGTTTCCAGATAACAGATTCCATACCTGTTGTATGTCCTAGAGACAAAGCAGTGTGTTTGATGCCATAATAATAATAATAATATATTTTTATCCATAGGAACATGCTGATTACCTTTTGTTATGGCCCCAACCATTGTTTAGGAAGAACTTTTTCTGTAAAATGTATTTCCCAGTGTAAAGCAGATCTTTGATGTTGATCCTTGCTAAGAACTTTGAATATGTTATTGCTCAGTGTTTTAGAATGGTAAAGTAAGCTGTTTTTATGCACAATATTTATCACATTCACTACATGTGCATGGCCAGTGTCTCTATGCCGTCAGTGTTCACAATAAGTACTATAGGATGAATAAGACATGGATGGGGAAGCCTGGATCTAAATGACATGATTTCGGCATGCCTCTGCTTTGAAGCAGCACCTAAAAATAGGCAGGTGCTGAAAGGTCTTTCTTTAAAGAACTAGTGCTCACTTACGGAGAGTCCTGATGGGACCTGCCCCACTTCATGGTTCATTTTATGTTTAATACAAAAAAAATACATATCTGGGGCAATCGTATGTGATTTATTAGATTTGCATATGTCGCCAAACTTGTCTAGTTTAACTGTATCAATGCCAAGTATCGTGTTTGTGTGTTGCTTTAATGAAACGCTACCCTTATAGAATATTTATTGTGAAGCTGATTTATACAGATCATTAAAAAGCAGTTAAACTAATAGGTCAGCCATGGATTTTTTTTTAACAACTACATGCTATTTTTTTTTTAATCCAGCTGAGAAAAACGGGTCACTTGATACAAAACTGTACATTGTCTTTGGCACCTGGGGATTAAAAGTAGAGACTGTAGGCGTATAGAATCTTCTGTGTACAGAAATAAAGGGCCTTGTAACACCTTTTTAAATTCCGTATTTCTGAATGTCAGCACTGGAAAAAGACAACTGTATCATTCATAGAAACAAAGAATGGGGCATTAAAAAAAAGGACTGCTGGTCCACAATGTGCTTATTTGTTCGCCCTACCTGGTTAGAGCTGAAATACACATGTAGTATAACATTACTTCCATAATAAGTTACTATTGTGCCCATAGCAATCAGACATTTCTAAATCTTGTTCTTGACTCTTGACTTGAGTTCTGCCTATATTCTGACCCAGGATGAACTTTGCTGTCATATGAAAAAGGCACATTATGTGACAGGGTTCCCTCTAATTCCTTCTCTATGTTTGCAATACAATTTTTTAAAAAAACATGTGTGCAGGTCAGAGTAAATGCAAAATGTTGTGTTTTCGCACAGTATTCTTTCTTCATTCCACAATTTGTTGTGTGTGCATGAACACCAGCACAGCTTAGAGGGAACATTGAACATGACTCCATTTGACAAATTCCTGGGCATAATTTTTATACAATATGTTTTATTTTAAAAGTTTTACAACATTTTCAAATTGTTTTTCTGGATATTAAAGCTTTGAAACTAGCAGCATCATTTTGCTCATCTTTGATATCCCCTATATTTCCTCCACCTTACACAAACTATGGTTTGTAAGACTTAAGTATCCACAAGCTATTAAGATTTCATAGCAATGAAATTTAAAAGACAGGGTTTATATTACCTTAGATCAGTGATCCCCAACCAGTGGCTCACGAGCAACATGTTGCTCACCAACCTCTTCAGTCTTCAGTATTCACAAGCAAAATACTGCTTCCAAGCTTCAAGTATTAACTTCTTTATTTCCTCTATGGATTTTCCTAATGGAAATATCAATTGCTAAATGTCTATTTTGTTTTCCACTTATCCTGTTTGCTCAAATTTATATTAGAGTGTGAAATTCTCAGCTTACTTTTATCTCAGGGCAATAGCACACGAGTAAAGTTGGGCATTTTGACTGCCTTATTATAATTCACAAAAACATTTACATTTTATTCCAAAATGAGGATTGTCTGAAGCTGGTTCTTGATAATGTGCATCATATATATATATTTACACACTAGTAGAGAAATTCCATATACTAACAATTTTTAGTTCCTTGTAGCTGCCATGCATGTCTAGATACTTCAGGTAGTGTGTCTGATTTAGACCTTACTGGTTGAGTATATAGGTATTCATGACAACTCGGTTGGAAGTTCTGACAAACCATCCTCCAATCCCTTCAACTAAAAATGTAATTTGTGAACAGAGAAGAATCTTAAGCAGATGTAGAAGTAAGAGGTTCTGCATCTCCTGCTAACCTCACTAAATGAATAGGGATTAAGTCAGAAGTAGGGATGGCCAAATTTGACTCGTTTCGCTCCGCCGAAATTCTCCAAAATGCATTAAAGTCTATAAGCATCAAAATTTTTTTGATGTGCATCATTTTTTCTTCTCCCATTGAAGGCATCATTTCTGTTGTGAAACTTAGCACAAATAATTTGCTCATCCCTGGCAGAAGATCAAATGACTATACATTGCAAATAGGTCCAAATGGTCTATACTTTCAATGTGTTTCCTTCAATCTTATCCAGCTTGATAAAAGGCCCAATGCGGCCTGAAACGTCGCTATGTCCAGAATATTGCCAAAAGAAATTAAAATAAAGGCATTTTATCCAACATTGGGTGCTGTGCTCCAAGTTTGTTTCCTTCAATCTTATTCCCATTTTGCTGTAACTGGTTTAGAGCAAAACGTTTCACTTATCTTGTGGCTTCCATTTGATTCTCCCAATCAAGCTGAAGCCAGAATTACGTTACAATTGGAGATTTAGTGAAATTCACACCACTAAATCTGAGTAACAGTCACAAGCCAAATGGATCTTTAAGAAGTGAACTGAAATCCTGCAGGTCCATTTTATTGGGCCAACATATGGTTGAAGTTAGAATCTGTGAAATCTCAATGTGCTCATCAAATAGACTTATTATGGGGCCTGTACCGCTTATTAATTCTGTCATGTGATGGTCTATACTACAGCGTGCCGCCTTTCATTTCTCTGGTTATGCAACCCATCACAGCTACAATGACTCTTTTCTAATACATCTATTGAATTGTTGTTTGTTCCTATATTAAAAATACATGTGTGGATAGCAAGGAGAGTACTGGTAAAACTCTAAACATTATATATTGTACTTTGAACCCTCAACAACTAAACCTTAAGGACACACTGGGGTGCAAATACCCAACTGATTCCCTTTTATTAATTTATAAGAAAAAGAATAAGGATGCAAACCCATCCCTTTTCTTTTTCTTATAAATTAATAAAAACTCTAAATATAGCAATGAAATCTAAAAGACAGGGTTAATATTACCTTAGATCAGTGGCTCACGAGCAACATGTTTCTCACCAACCTCTTGGATGTTGCTCCCAGTGGCCTCAAAGCAGGTGCTTGAGTTTGAATTCCTGCTTTGGAAACAAGTTTTAGTTGCATAAAAACCAGGTGAACTTCAAAACAGAGCCTCCTGTTGCCTGCTAGCCCACATAGGACTACCAAATAGCCAATCACAGAACTTATTTGGCACCAGGTAACTTCTTTCATGCTTGTTTTGCTCCCCAACTCTTTTTACATCTGAATGTGGCTCACTGCTGGTTAAAATAAAAAGGTTAGGGCCCCCACATTTGATCAATAATTCTTTACATTGGGCCTCTAGATGTTGCTTAACAACATGTTGCTCCTCAAACAAATGATCATGACTTAAATATGCTATGCTTTTAGTGGAGCAACATCATTCTAGGAAACATCATTCTAAGGATCTTTTATCCAGAACTGGTGAATGGGCAGTTTTCATACATTTATATGAAACACATATACACAGAATACAACTATCTTAAGTGACCCAATACAAGGATAGATTTGTTTATAATTCTAGTTACAAAGAGGAACCCCCCAAAAAAACTAAACAAACCAATGGCCCCATGCTTGCCGTTCTGAACAGCAGCTTTTTTGATGGAGATGGTATGGATTTATATTTAAATAACAATGGACAGACAAACTATTTTACTAGAAGCTTTCTGTTATATTCAGAATCATTATACTACTGTATATCTATATTTTACATGTATCTGAATTAGTAGTGATGGTCTGTCCCTTTAAAAATGGTGTTCATAAGAGGGATTAAGGGAAGCATGAAAGGAATGCCTGGGAAGCATTGTGCAAATCTCAGTAATTACTGTAGCTTTCAGCACATAGCGGGAGGCTAAGTTTATTAACCTGTGCATTCAGTATGTTCACATTCCCAGCTACATACCTGGAGAGTAGTGTGGTATAATGCAGAGCAGTTCTCTTTTTCCTCTACTCTTTATTTTGGCAACGACTAAATCCAAATGCAAACCAAGTATTGACTGGGCTTCTGTGATTCTAATGTCTGCAGCAAGGAGGCAATTCTACACTATTTTGGACTGCAAGGCAACCAATATACAGTATGAATTCACAAGGTTGAAAAGATCTCTAACAGCCAATGATAACTAATTATGGCTCAGCTCCTACACTCGTATCTGTGTTGATGTTATAAATACATTCCAGTTAGCACACACAAGAAAGTAATAATTGCATGTTGACAATCTAGGAGGGTCTTTAAATGCAGTATTCTCTAGCAATGCATGAAAAGATAACCCTTAATTGCCTGTTAGTATGCAGACAGAGCTATTGCTTATTTTTTTTATTATGCTATGTGCAATGAAGAGTTTTTATATATTTTTAAATCTTTTTTTTAAAGTTTTTATTTTCAAGTTTTCAAAGAGAAAAAAAGAAAAACATAACAGTTTTGCGTGCATGCACAACACTCCACACTTGCTTGATCATGGGATCACCATGACTTTTGAAATAAAAGTGAAGACCTGTATCCAGTAGCCCTGTATCACCCCACAGGTTCACATCATGTGGAACCAGTTCCCAGTTTCTGTTCCACATCTGGGGCAGATTTTTGACCTGTTTGTGTTTATAAGATGAAGTCTTTCTGGTGTCATATAAGTACGATGAAGAAATTTAATCTGTATCAGTTTGTCTCTTACTGACACCAAAGGCGGTAGGAGATGTCGTAGTACGGTCGCCCAATCATTGTCGGTTAGTGTAGGTATGTCCTTTCTCCATCTGACTTTGCAGGGTAAAGATCTTTGATTATTCTGGAGCATTAGGACCCCAAACCATAATCTACTCTCCAGAATCTCCAATTCTACCCCACTTGTGCCCTGACATTCCCTGTTCTTATCCTATGGCTTTGATCACCAACCTTTCATCCCACCAACATGATGCTCACTGACCCCTTGGATGTTCCTCCCACTGGTCTTAAAGCAGGTGCTTATTTTTTAATTCCAGATTTAAAGGCAAGTTTTGTTTGCATAAAAAACCAGTGTATTGTCAAACAGGGACTTATGTAGGCTGACAGTCAGCATAGGGGCTACCAAATAGACAAACATAGCTCTTATTTGACAAGCCCAGTAACTTTATTCATGCTTGTGTTGCTCCTCAACACTTTTTACATTTGAAAATGGCTCATAGATAAAAAAAATAATAATTTGGGGACCCCTGCTCTCTAGTGAAACTGAGTTTATTCCAAAAGCCTGGCAGGGTGATGGGTAAAGAAGATTTAAGGAGAATCAGGTGTCCACTATTTTTTGGCAGATATGGGTAGAGGGCAACCAAAGAAATGAGGATGTTGATGACATTGAGGGAAGAGTGTAGGTTCCTGTCTTACCCATACATTTCTCTATGCCGTGGATTAAGGTTACAGTTAAACATTTAATTTTAATGTATAAAGCACATATTACTACTCCATTAAAACCTGTTAATGGGTAACAATTCCCCAGACAACCATTTTTTTTAATTCTACTTTCCTTTCCCCCACATCAGCATCTGACTTAAAGTCAACAATTTGGCGACTAGAAGAATGCACACTGGGTTAATGTTATGGATTAATTTATAGACAGTAGGCCTCATGTGGTTGGGTATGAATTTACAGGAGGGCTAGATTTAGAGATTTTCAGCTAATACAGGATTTCTGTATTGTTAAGACACTATTACCTAAAGGTGTTCACCCTCAGCAAGAGTTCAGAGCCTTAAAGTGACACTATCATCCAAAAGTAAAGTTTTTATTCAGTGATGTAAATATGCTTTGGGGAAAAACAGATTTACTTCCATTTTGAAAATAGGTTATAGCCATGTATGATTCTCCAAAGGTAATTGTAACAAAACTGTCACATCTCCTTCTCTCTCAGAGCAGTCGTTTCCACAAGCTTTATGGTTGAAAGTTTTGCTATATTTATAGCTGATCCTGTCTGAAATCTATTGCGCACATCACTGCAGGAGTTTGAGCTCTTAATACAGAATTTAACAGCCATAAGGAAAGAACATCTATATCTTGATGAAAACTAGATATATTCACTAAGAACCTAGAACTGTGTAAAATTAGATGATTGAAAAGGGGGGGGGGAGGTGTTTAAGGAAGCCTGTATACCTTTAACTCACTGATCCATTCCATCTGCCTCTGAACATTGCTGTCAAATATTTCCTGCACATCTAACAACAAGTACAAATGCAAATGTTGACATGTACTGCACTAGGCCCCAATGAAAAATAAATATACATTGCATGCGAAAAATTGTTGAAGGTCTCTCTATAACAAAACTACATGCTTTAATGCTAGCGCAATTGCAATTGCTCATGTGTACAACGCCCCCACCAAATGTGTGTTTTAGCTCTAGATCCATCGATATAAGATATATGTTTATGCTGCTGCTGAAACATTTCATATAGACAAAGAAACAGAATGAGTTTACACAGTTTGAAATGTGTATTGGAAATATATTCCTGCATTTTTGCTTATGCAAGAATCAGCCGCCAGAACGAAATTGGCAGTTTGGTGCTCTTTCTCATTAGGTGTGCAGTCATATTGTCTGCCTATTTCTATCCTCCGTATGAAGGTCTAAATGTGTGTTTGAGAAATGTTGTGTTATGTGGCATTGAACTGGCAGTGGAAGAGGGAACCATTCATAGTTGGACTGGAGGAAATGTACAAACGGCTTCACAGCGGTGTGCTTTAGGAATGTGACGGCACATATATTGTCACCAGAGTAGTACAGAAACATATATTTAACTCTTCCTGGTAGATACAAAGGAATGGTTTGTATTTAAAAAAAATGAAGGCCATTCACAAAGTGAATATTGTGATTTTCCCCATGCCAGCCAACAGTCTCCTGTACAAGTGCATCACACCCAGAGCCTCCTTTATAGTGCCTTAAAGGGAAATTTCACACATATATCATGACACTCCTACAGAGGGCCCATTGGATTTTCCATGACTACATTTTTGTGGTTGAATCACAAGCTACAATAAACAAAGGGAAAGGGACTAGACTGCTGTAAACTACCCAGAATAAAATTATACTATGGAGATTGTTTAAAGGATAAGTAGAGTAATGATTACATGATTACATAGGCACAGCTTAATTTGGAACTATATTTGGAATAATATTTTTTATTCTTCCTCACTGTGTCTGCTAATAAAGTTGGTCATTGATGTGTAGGGACCCATGAGTGTAATGGCCCTTAAGGCTTCATTCCCTGTCAGTGCCTCCTTTCCTGTTGTTGGGTTAAAACCAATGCAACATATTGGTACCTCATTTGCATACCTGTTTCATTGATTCTAGATAGTGACTACTTCCTACAGTGCTGTAACAAAGTGTTTTGCAGGGGGAAGTCATTTTTCTTTGACCTGCACCAGTTGATCTTGGCAGTTGATCCATTGAGACTGGAGTCAACAAGGCCCCAGAAGTGGGACCCCATGAACGAGGTGAGCTAGTGTTTAGTGTAGCTCCTGTTATAGCACTATATAGAGAGAGTGAGACAGTGAGGCTAAGTAAGAAAGAACAGCTCTAGCTCCAACTAGGAGGATAGAAGGGAGTAGCTCTCCCCCAGGATTTGCTTTGCCTGTAGTGAAGGGACCACAGTAGTGACAAGGGAATCAGGCTATGGTTTAACCCTGTTCCAAGTCTGCTGTAGGGGATCAGGGCTACATGAGGTATTGAAATCCTGGAAGGTGATCTCTCAACTTGTTTGGGTTATGACTAGTGCAGTGTCTGTTAAGGCTGTCTCTGCTATACAAGTGAAGGTTCTGTGGCTACCTCATGTGTGAGTATGATGATCCTGTGGTACTTTATGCCTGAATAAAGCCTTTTCTACTGTTTTTCAAAGAACCCCTATAGTCTAACTCTATTCTTTTGTACTTTTGGCAGTAGTGAGTTGTAGTTCCACAACTTCAGCAGGTGCTATTTCCATTTTGCAAAAGTCCTGGTGAAATAGGGTTGTGTGTAGCCCATGCTCTACCCATCTAGTTGGTATTTGTCTGGTTCAGCCAAATAGAGGTTACAGATGCTTCCATTGCCCATAGCTTTTACTAGTGCAGTGTAACAGTGTGTTATAGTTAGGACATGTATGGGATCTATTATCTGGAAACCTAATTACAGAATGGCTGTCTCCCCTAGACTCCATTATAATTAAATTATCCAAACTTTTAAAAATGATTTCGATTTTCTCTGTAATAATAAAACAGTACCTTGTACTTGATCCAGACTAAGCTATAATTAATCCTTACTGGAAGCAGAACCAGTGTTTTGGTTTTATTTAATGTCTACATGCTTTCCTTGTAGACTTACGGCATGAAGATCCAAATTACAGAAAGATCTCCGAGAATTCTGGATATCGGGTCCCATACCTGTACAGTTACAGGATTATAAGATGGCTGTCTGCCATAGACTCCATTTTAATCAAATGATGCAAAAGTTTAAAACTGATTTCCCTTTTCTCTGTAATAATAAAACTCCCAACTAAGATACAAGTGTTCCTTATTGGGTTGAATTAATGTTTAAATTCTTTTTTACCAGACTTAAGGTATGGAGATCCAGAATACAGAAGGCTCCCATATCTAGAAAACCCCAGGTCCTGAGGATTCTGGATAACAGATACCTGTAGTCATTTTTGGTGTTACCGGCCATTTAAATAACACCCCCATCAACCCAAGCAGCAGCCCAGCTGTATTTTCTGTGCATATAAGCCTGACGCGTTCCAATCATCTATGCACGAACTATTGAAAATGACTCTTCAATTACTCAGATCTTTTATGGTGTGAAACTCCGGTGTTAGTTTTCACATGTGTGGGAGCCAGATAATTATCAGACAGAAAACTAAAGTATGCCCTTTTTCCTTTAACACTGGTGTTTTCTTAATAAGAGTATTTATTTTAATTCCACTGTGCTGCCAGCAGTGTACAGTCCTTAACTGGTTAAACATAATAACCAAAGGCTCCTCTGGTGCCCCAGATCTTTTCTGACAACTGCCCTGTTAATCAAGCACATTATTATATATTCTGCTTGTGCACATCTGGAAACAATTCAACACTATATGGAATTCCCAAGTCACATGAAGTAATGTGTCCTGCAAAGGTTTTTTTTTTTCTTTTTTGTATTTTAATTCCTCTGTGTAAAGCTGTATAGCAGGGAAAAGCAACCTTTAGTGAAATGGCTGTTACAGAACTGCAACTCCCAACAACCTCTTTCAGTGTTGGGAATGTTTGCAACTATTATTACCTTGACCCCTTATGGAAACATTTGGGTGAAGCCTTAGCTCTGAATGGGCCTCTTGGATGGAGGGTTGGTATAGAGGTCTCACTTGTGCCTCTGCCTTGGGCCTCATTTATATTAATATGGCCAAGGCACAACCAACCTGTGTATATAAACCGAGCAGACAAAAAGGCAAATGCAGACACAGTCCTTCCCTCAATGGCATCCGGCACTGGCTGACATCACAGCGGCTGATATCTGTGCTGCTATTTTTGAAACAAGACATGAGCTATAGTCAGCACCCTGCACTCTCAGCTCTGAGACTCAGTGATGTCAGCTATCGCATCAGGACAACAATACCCAATCATGGCTTCAGGCAAAAGCTGTATTTTCAATATAGTAACATCAAGTTTTAGTGCCTCGCTTGCGTGCGGGAATGTTGATCATTTAACTCATTCGTACTCCAACTGGGCAAAGAGACTCCAATGTAAAAATGTATTTGTGATAATCCCGTGCAGGGTGTTGTGGAACTGGAAGAATGTACACAGATGCCAGACTGCAGGGTAGAAGTCGGCTTTATTCCTGGCTGCTCTCTCCACTCTGTTTACTCCTCCCCCCTCACATCCCTTTCCTGTCTCCATAACCTTGACAAGGGGCAGAGACAAATACCTGCCTTCCCCCCAAACTGGCCTAGAAATAACCCACTCACCATTCATTTATTAGTTGGAGTCTTTAGGCCACAGCTTTATTGCACAAACATAATTTAACAATAGATAATACAGATATAAATAACCATTTATTAACAAAATTGTAAACATACAATGTGAACAGTGATATATTAACTTATATTCCTCTGCAAGGCCCCTGGCAATGGACCCAATTAGGTGCATGCAATCGTACCAGCCACCAGCCGCCTGTGCCTTCTAGCATGATGGCTACACTGGATTGCATGCTACCCCCAACACCACATACCCTCCCAGAGACCAATGCTCTTAGAGAGGAACACCACCAACCAAGTTCCATTAACCAACTTGGGACTTGGTAAAAACTCCAGCTTCTCAATTAACTCTCGCCATTGCCAGGGACCCGCCGCCCGGCTGTGACAACGGGCTAACCCCTCTTATCACCTCTTGGTTAGTTAACCCAATACTCACCATTCCATGTCCACTTAACCTGTGCCCAACTCACCCAGGCCACAATTGTGACAACTAGCACAAAGGGTTAATACAAAGGGAGGGAGGGAGGGTGGGACTCCTTTTTCTCTTCCAAAATGGATGCCCTCCTTAGCAGTTAGTGCTCTAAGTCCCCTTAACTCCACCCCCCCAACTACATCACTAAGCCCCACAACTAATCCCCTGCCAGGCAGCTCTGTCCCGCCCCTGTCATGTACCCTTTGCCAGCATAAACTGTCCAGGGTTTTGCTTTCTCATTTCTCCACCAAGTGCTAAGCTGCTAATGCATATTAAAATGAACATTTAACCTCATATTAATGTATGGAACAACATTACAGTATTCTGCAACCATCACAGATTCTTACTCTTCAGAAAAAGAGAGGCTTTATGAAGGGCTGAACTCAACAAAATTGCAATTTGCATTGGTGCTTTCCTCGTAATCTTGTGAACTGGGCTACAAAAATGTGAACTGGGCTACAAAAATTCATTATGAATTCAGTATTCCATGGAAGTTGCAGGAGCAGGTTTAGCAAGGTTTCTGCCTGTGATGACTATTAACAACTGAGTAATAAATAGTTGCAATGTTGTCAGGAATGTAAACCCATAAAAAAATATTAAGAACTGAAACTATTCATATTGAAGATAGGCCTAGGAAGATCAGGGAAAGAGAGAACTACAGGTACTCCCAAGTAATGAGCTATTATTATTATTATTATTATTAGTCTATTTTTATAAAGCTCTGGTGTTTGTCTAGACATGTACAGTACTGCAATTAAAGCACAGACTGACACAGGAATACACTAAAATCAGTGCCCAGTAGGTGGTACCTCATACAAAGTCAATGTTGTCCAGGCACCACCCCAAGCCTGTTTCTAAATAGTCCAGTATTTTCATTCTTCTCAGGATTCTTACTGTTTTGCATACAAATGAGCTGGGCCTTGAGTCACAATCCATGTTCTCATCACTAGAATGCTCTGTTTGTGCTCCACATATGATCCAAGAGCTGTATGCTGCCCTGTTTAACCTCCAACCAAGTCTATAGATGGAATCTGATCAGCACATACCCTGTTGGTGCTTTATAATCTAGGCATAAGCTTTACTTTACATAATATTTAAGGAAAGTAGAAAAATGTAGCATACTTGTCATACTTTTCCCTCTGGGATCTGTGCTGTACAATATCTGAAATTCTACAAAGTGATGCCCTACTCCAGCAGTAACATGTTGACATCTTTCTATACTTTCTATAATTTTCCTCTATTTTAATTTACTTTATCCTGTGATTTTTCATCCACAGCTTCCACTGAAGCAGAAAAATTTGGACCCAGACATATCAGTGCAGCTCCACCCAGCATTGGACTGGGCCGACAACCCTTGCATAGACTGTGCCCTCTCTCTCCCTGCCTGAGAACATACACCCGCGAAGAATGGAACTTTGATGCAAGGTCTGAAAACCCAGTCAGACCCTGGCTCCTGGCTAACCCAATGACTGATGGAATTGTTTGCTGACCACAGGTTTGGTGGACATTTGCACCTCAGATCTGGCCGTTCAAGAAATTTCACCAAACACATAAACATGTTCATTGATGATCACTTGTTGAGCTTTGAGAAAGTTGGATTGTTTCGGGGTCACACTTGGCCAGACTTTGGGCTACCATGGTTGGAACTGTCTGATATTATCTACTCATTATGTGTCATTTGTGTTCCCATAAAATATATACATCTCCTACAACTAATAAGATAAATCACATCCCCATTGTTACCATTCTTTTCTCTGGACTTGGATGAAAATCAGTGTGACTCAATTGCCACTTGTTAGAGTTCATATCATTTTGTATAGACATCAAGCTGCAATATCTGCTTCTTCTGGAATCAGATAACCAGTATTGATACAAATTCATTCATTCAAGATGGGATCCAACCTCAACAATGGGATGCACCAAAGCAGCGTTATATATTTGACAGAAATGCACAATATCAGTTACTTGTGAGTTAGTTCTCAAGCCAATTATATTGTTCAAGAAATAATATACCAAGGGGCCTTATCTATATCAATATACCAAGTGGCTTGTATTGTTCAAGAAATAACAATATACCAAGGGGCCTTATCTACTTTCCCCCACTCTCCTTGAAGTCCCCTAGCACTAAAGCAGGAGATGTTAGGTGGCAAAATGCATTTCTCAAGCACAGCCTAATAAGTCCTGTGGCCTATATGCAGTGACAGAAGTGTGACAATAGGCTATCATGGCTGTCTTACAGCAAAGGAATCTTGGGCTCACTCATGACCAGAACATTTAGAGTCTGGATGTTTCCCCCTGATTGCTCCAGCACTACAGATATTGATAATGGCCCTATGTATAATAAGCTTGTTCCACTTGAGCAGGGGCTGGTGAGAATGATTAGAAATATATGTTTTAAAGAGCTGTTAACTATTACTGTGTTGTGTAAGGAAAACTAATCATTCGCACATTCACATATTGCATTTCTGACAACTCTGATCACATTTGGCCTATTTCGGTAGCAGTAGTTTAACAACAGCTCAATCAATGTGCCACTTTATGCATTGCGGTTTTCCACTTAAATATGATTCATTCCTACACGGTTTCCCATGACTATAGCCCTCTTTTCTTGTCATGAAACCTTGTAATCTCTCCATATCTATTAAAATTCAACAAGCTGTATGTTGCAGGAAAAAATGCTTTTGATACGTCTATCTGAAAAAAAGGAAGAAGTCAGAAGGAAACTAGACACTTGCGTGTATAACATCTATAAACCTGCAATTCTTAAAACTAGATGGCTGCATCCAGAGTTTATTTAGTGGCCTGAGTACAATTTTGCTGTGGGAGTCCCCAAAATTACTGTAGATTCCTCAATGTCTGATATACACCGGACCAGTGGTGAATTTAGATGAAAAGAAGTGCCTGCCTTTTTCTGTGGTCCTGATGAAGACCCTCATCTTTTTAGGAGGGTTGAAATTAATTGGCTATTTATATAAATAAATTTTTTTTATCTTTTCATGATTTAAGGGCCATGCTTCTCTTTATTTATGTACTACTTGTTGATCTTGTTTGCCTTGACCAGGATGCCAAGGATGCCTTGCTGGCATGGCCCAGCCCTGCCCTCAGTACATCTTTAAATGAACCCTTATGTTTTTTTCTGTAAATTACTATTTAGTTTTCTACAATTGGTGTTTATTACTTATTTTTTATTATCTCTGGTGGCACAAAATGTTTCAAAGTTGCAGTAATTTGCATACAGTGTGTTATGCCCCTTGAACCTGACTGGTCATATCATGGAATCACTAGGATGCTTTCTCTTTCCTTGATGCAGTGTGCAAAGCCCAATTTAGAGCGAAATTACCATATTGTTTTCCCGCAATACAGCATTTTTCTCCCAAATTATAATTACATTGCAGTCTCAAAGGACAATTAGCTTGAAGCAACTCCACTGCCGCCACTGCAATTGTATCCAGTTCACCAAAATATATGCAACTGAGCATGCATTTAGTGGCAAATTGGGCGCAGTTGTGCCCGAATATTTTCAAAGATATTTCCCGTGTTTGTCGAGCTTGATACTTTAGGTGCAACTGCACTGTTGTGACTGATGTAGGGCACTGAGGTAACCCTGGAGCTCCCTCCTGGTCAAGAGTTGGAAGTAGCTTTAGTGTTTCCCTACTTCATTAGCTGCAGCAGTGCTCAATTCAGAATGAAAGGCAGGAGGGACTGAGTGCAACTATATGGATTATGCAGAGCACATTTTCATGCAAGCACCTTTAATGAAAGTGGTTGTAAACAGACATACCTCCCAGGTGTCCTGTCTTCTGCAGGACAGTCCTGATTTTGACAGCTCATTCAGCTCAACTGAATTTCCTTTTGAAATGGCCCAATTTTCACTTTGATCGCCTTGCACTGAAAAGATGCAAAGTTTCTGAAACGTAATTAAAATAAGAACCTTTTTGGCAGAGAGCCCAGCCAGCAGCTACACTTGGATACTTTTGTAACAATTTAAGATAAGTAAAGATACGATTGTAACTATTTAAGATAAGCAGGTCTCTTGGGAGAGTAGCAGCTTCAAGGGCAATTCCCTTTCCTTAGCAAAACTGTTATAACATGACGTGCTCAGACTTTCATAACTTGCCAAATTTTGTAAAATGGACTTGGTAATTAGGGGGTGTGCAGGATAGAAGTAATGCAGGACCTCTCACACCCTACTTAATCAGCGGTGAAGATA
>CM044439.1:136428844-136449412 GCA_024363595.1 Xenopus borealis
ACAGAAAAACTGAGACATATATAGTAAACACTCATGCATAAGTTTATCATGCACTAGTCATAATAATAAATATTTTTTCATCTGACCATTTTGAAACTTAAACAGCCTTATGAAATATTTCTGGAATTTGACTGAAGAATCTTTACCACAAATAAAGTGAATCATGAATACTTAGCAAATGATGATGTATGATCTGCTTTCCTTACCATTACATCTAACTGCTGAATCTCATTTATTTCGACTCAGAGTTGAAAGGACAGAGAGATTCGTAACAGCGATGTCATAGTAATAACAATAATGTGCCCTATAGTGACGGCACAAGAATAAAATCAAATTGAGCAGCTGTCTTGGTATTGTGACCCGCAAATAGATGCCTTACGGGTTCCGTTTAAAACACATAAACAGTTTCATTTATCCTTTGTTGTGAAAGTCAGAGGTGAAAGGGTTAACCCCACAAATTGCATTATTTGTCCGGAATTTTCCTAAACATTGTGTGTGTGTCCACTTATTTCCCTTTATAGCCGTCTCATTTAGGCTTATTATCCTAATAAAACTCAGTTCCTAATTGGAGCATCAACTAAGTCTGCTGATTATATTGGACTTTAATTTTTCTAATTGCATATTTAATGGCTGGGGTCAGTGGAAAGTACACAGAGAATAGAGGCAGGGCTATCTGAGCTTTCACTTTTCATCTGTGAATTTCTTTTTGAGTCTTCACAGACAACTAAAATCATGAATAGTGTTAAAATATTCTGTTAGGGCCCACGGAGGTAACACTTCTCATCTGTTGCTTGCAGGGTGATCTGCTGGAGCATGAGCATTTAAAGAAATAATATGTTGCAGAGATAAATGATCTGTGCCTATCTAGAATGAAAAGGTAATAAAAAAAGACAGTAAAGGGTCGTTCAACTTCAAGTTAACATTTAGGGGCACATTTATTAAGGGTTGAAGTGAATATTCAAATAAAATTAGAATTTAAAAAATTCAAATTTGAAGTAATTTTGGGCTACTTTGACTATGGAATCGCCACCTTAAAGCTGCTGAATTTTGAAGTACTGTCTCTTTAAAAAACCTAGAATTCAAAACTTTGCAACCTTAAAGCTGCCGAATTGCCATTGTAGCCCATGGGGGACCTCCTGGAACATTTCCTGAAAGTTTTTCTAAGTCCTGGAAATCAAAAAATTTGATGGTCGACCCTTAGTAAATCTGCCCCTTAGTATGTTATAGAATGGCAAATTCTAAGCAACTTTTCAGCAGGTCATTATTATTTGTTTTCTATAGTTTTTTTTTAATTATTTACCCCTTTCTTGTGACTCTTTCCAGCTTTCAGATGGGGGTCACTGTCTCCATTAAAAAAAAACAAATGCTCTGTATTCCTACTAATGTATTGCTATTGATATTTTATTAATCATCTTTCTATTCAGTCCCTCTCCTATTCATATTGCAGTCTCTTATTCAAATCAATACATGGTTGCTGGGGTCATTTAGACCCAGGAAATAAGATTGCTGATTTTACAGACTGGAAAGCTGCTGATTAATAAGCTAAATATCTAAAAAAATAAAAATCCACAAATAAAAAAAAAATTAAAACCAATTGTAAATTGTCTCAGAATAAAACTCTACATCATACTAGAAGTTATCTCAAAGGTGAACAACCCCAAATATGTGCCCCAACACATACTGTATATGGTATCTGAAACTATTAAAGAAGTATTTTAGTAGACACCCAAGCGAGGTAGTGTTTTATTAAGCAATGAATAGGCTGAACTATAGATATGCTATACTGTTTATTTTACATATAAGCACACTCTGTGGGGCAAACTCACTAAAGAGTGCAACTTCGCCAGCGTCCGCTTCACAGCCTTGGCAACACTTTGGCAGGTGAAAATTTGCTCAGACAACGCTAATTCACTAATGTACGAAGTTGTGTCCATGGCGCTGAACAGTGGCGAAGTTGTGCTAGCGTTACTTCATCAAGCAAAGCGAAGTATCGCTAGCGTTGCCTAAATTGAAAACAGTGGGAAGCTAAAGTTCAATGAATGTATACATATATTACATTACATTACACAGGTCCGGGAAACCTTAATAAAATAAAATAGAGTTGTTATATTGCCCTACACATGTGCCCACTGTATAGTTTATGTTCTATATATTAGGATGTTTAGGGGGGGAGCCAGATACCCCAAAAAAAATTAGGATCTTTTGCAGCCTATCACCCTGTAAATATGAAAAGACTCTAGCATATTTTTTTTATGAACTTCTATGTGAATTGGCATAGTTATGCTCTTTCGCCAGAATGAAAATTCACCTGGCGTTAGAGTGCGGAGCAACGCTAGAGTGCCTCTGCTTCACTTGCGAGGGGCGACTACGTTAATTAGTAAATCGACAAAGTAACAAAATAACATCACGCTGGGGAATTTTTGCTAACATTAGTCACTTCACACTTTAGTGAATCTGGCCCTTTATCTTCTGTAAATCTAGGGCCATAAGTCAGCAACAAATGAAGGACTCCTAGTCTGCAACAGCGACACAGGTTATCCAGAATGCTACGTTAATGAACCAGCTTACATTAGCGGTAATTTTAGCGAGTTGCAAATTTTCTGGTAAATTACTTTTGCGAATATTTATGCTATAAAATATTCTTGTTTACAGAAATTTTAACTGTGACATTTATGGTCAGAAATGCATCTTCAAAACTCATAAACTTTACTGACTGAGGATTATACCATCCAACAACATTACCAGAGTAACAACAATCAAACATGTATCATATAAACCCATACTTCATTCATCCAGTCACAAACCCTTCTGACGAAAGAATTGTATGAACGCCTCTGAGCTGAAACTGCTGCTGTTGCAATAGATAGAAGCAGATGCCAAAACATCCTATTAGCAATAGCTGTCAGCAACGGCTACAGCAAAGAATGATGGGTAAAAAAAGTATTATCGGATATTTCCTGAACCTCTGGCAAAAAAAACACTTTTACTGCAGGTTAGCAAACTGGCGAAAACATATTCAGTGATAAATTTGACTATATTTTGTGGGCATATTTTTACCACGCTTAGTAAACAGACTCCGGAATACCTTAAATCTACTAGAAAATCATTTAAACATGAAATAAACCCACTAGGCTGGTTTTGCTTCCAGTAAGGATTAATTATATGCTAGTCTGGAATAAGTGCAAGATACTGTTTTATTATTGCAAAGAAAAAGGAAATCATTCTTTAAAAATTGGATTATTTGGATAAAATGGATCCCATGGGAGCCGGTTTTCCTGTAATTCTGAGCTTTCTGGATAATGGATCACATACATGTATAATAACATGTTCCTAGTGCCATATTGCTGTACTGTTACTATCTTGCTTTATGTTTTTTGTTGGCTCATGTTATGTCCAAGGCCCAGGAAAATCACCCTTATTTCACAACTGACATTATCTTTACCAGGTGGTTTGAAGTTGTAGTTTTTCAGCAGATGGAGCACAGACTAATACACAAGCCACCGTTGTAGTCAAATCAGGTCGAAATCACTTTTCTGCAACTTGGTACTTGGTAATACGCAAGCCATAACACAAAGAGCAATAACAATGCGCTATTGCCCTGTGTCTGAATTCTAGGGTAGTGGAAGACAGGGACAAATCTTCTCTACTTCAGGTAGGGATACTGTCATGGGAAAATATGTTTTTTTCAAACCGCTTCCGTTAACAGTGCTGCTTCAGCTAAACTCTGCACTGAAATCCATTTTTCAAAAGAGTAAACGTATTTTGTTATATTCAGTTTTGAAATCTGACATGGGGCTAGACATGTTGTCAGTTTCCTAGCTGCCCCCAGTCATGTGACTTGTGCTCTGATAAACTTCAATCACTCTTTACTGCTGTACTGCAAGTTGGAGTGATATCACACCCTCCCTTTCCCCACAGCAGCCTAACAAAATAACAATGGGAAGGTAGCAGCTCCCTGACACAAGATAGATCTAAGAACAACACTCAATAGTAAAAGTCAAGTCCTACTGAGACACATTCAGTTACATTATGTAGGAGAAATAACAGCCTGCCAGAAGGTGCTGGCACAAGTCACATGACTGGGGCAGCTGGGAAATGGACAATATGTCTAGCCCCCTGTCAGTTGCCTGAAGTTTCCTTGTGAGGCCTCAAAGGAATACTTGCTGGAGGGAAGGCATTTGGGGAGACTAGTTACCCGAAGTAGAGAAGATTTGTTGCTGGGCGACCACCCTAAGGGTTTACTGAGCTGTTATGCTATTGGCTCTGTACATTTGTCCAGATATTCATTTCAAGCTGGACTTCTGCACCATTCCATTAAACACCCAAGACAGGGTTTATCAAAAGCAGTTGTTTTTTTTACGGTTTGCCTTTCATGTTCCCTTTGTAAAATATAAATAAATGAAAAGGATTAAGCCAAGGAAACGGAGGATAATTCATCAACAATGTGAACCGGCCAGAACTGCTTGCAGATGTATGAACTTACAGAAGAATGTCAAGGGATTTTCTTTTCTCTTTTCTTTAGGGAATAGTAGGAATATTTCTGTCTCATTTTTTTTCTTTTAATAAAGGTCTAACTAATGCTCACAGTAATGTAAATCTCCCTGTGACCACTTGTCATTTTCAGTCGATCACAAACCAAAATCATCACATGCCCTATAGTGTTAGCTAAGGAAACCCCACATGTGTAGGTTTTATTTTGTATTCGCTTGCTTACATTACAGGACATAAATGGCTGCTTGTTTGATTCAATCCTTTCCATTCTTACTCATTTAAACATTTTCTGTAGTTACAGTTAGGATGGCCACTCTATTATGATGATTAGTGTGGATGTTACGGTTTGATAAGAAGAAGAAGGATGAAATATGGGTGTGCAAACACAACACATTTTATGTATCATTGTAGCCATGATGGTGACAGAGTAGTGCAAGCATCTAATGATAAAGTGAACCCAGCATTCATAAAGAGTGCCTCTAGTGTTGTATAAAAAAGTGGCTGAAGTGTTTGAAGACAGAGTGGCCTCATCTTACCTCTCACTTAGGTTCTACTGCTACTTCCATCTATTGGGCAAATTTACTAAAGGGTGAATTTTCGTCAGTGAAGGCTTCATCACACTTTGCGCAACTTTGTCAGGCACAAATTCGCTACCACTGCGCTAATTCACTAAAATGCAAAGCTGCTTCTCGGCAGCCAAATGCTGGCAAAGTTTCACTAGCATAAATTCATGAGCGCAATCATTTCTTTTAGCAAACTTTTGCTAAGGTTTGTTTCTGCCTAGCAAAACTTTGTTGGTACACTTACACTAAGGTCGATTAGAATAGCGAAGGTACATATAGGTCGTATAGACTTTATTAATGATGTTGGTGCAAATATTTGAAGTGGCCACTTATTATTACAAATGTCCCCGGAAGCAAAATAAAGACAAAAGAGATGATCCTCTAATGCCCTAGACCTGAGCCCACCATAAAACAAATGCAGCATGTCCCTCAAATGTTTAAAAAAGTTATAACAAACATTTTTTAACAGTTAAAAAAAAAGACAATCCCACTTTAAAATATATTTCATTTTTATGACATTTTGCCATAAAGGCTATGATGACACTGACATAAGATTAAAGAGGATGTAGCTTTATCTTATCAGTTTGCCAGGTCTAAGCTGGTAATGGAATCTCTGGCGAAAGAGGTAACTTTCTGTAAAATTTGTACTTTAGTGAATTTGCAGAGTAATGATCATTCGCCTGGCGAAAGGGGCGCAAAACTTTGTTTGCGATGTACTAGATCGCTAGTGAATTGTCCGCTACACCTGTTAGTAAATTGACTATGTCCCTGTGGATGGTTTTCTGGCAAATTTTCACTAGCGACGGTAACACACTGTGCTATCCAAAAAGGATTCATAGACAGACATGCTTGATAGGGAAGCAAAAAAGAATTAAAGCTTTGCTATTCTGAATGTGGTCGTAGACACAGAGATTCGGTTGGCGATGCCACCAAATGAGCGGCTCTCTCCCCCACATTGAAGTGTGCGATATCAGGCTGATCCAATCGTGGGTCCCAGGGCCCAACGATTGGATCATAATGCATCCAAAGTGGGCGGTCAGGACTGCATACACACAAATGCGGCAGCAGTCCAACGGGATTTTTCAACCAGTCTGATAGAGATCTGGCTGACTTTCAGCCATATATCAATTGGGGAAGCCTGTTGGATGGCCCCACACATGGGCAGGGCCAATAATCTGCTGTTTGTGGACAGCTTTATCGGCCCATGTATGGGAGTCTTAAAGTAGACCTGTCACCCAGACACAAAAATCTGTATAATAAAAGTCCTTTTCAAATTAAACATGAAATCCAATTTCAAATTTTTATTAAACCATTTATAGCCGTTTTAAGCTCATTTAAAAATCTCAGCTGTCAATCAAATATTGTCTGCCACTCCTCTATGCCTTAGGCAATGTGATAAAATAGGAAACGGAAAGCGTCCCGCGACTCGTTTCGTGAATTTTTCGGCAAAGCAAATCTCTGGAGATTCGCCCATCACTACTTGCTAGGCATTCAGATAGTGCCCAACATTACCTTCCAAAACAATAATCCTCAGGAATGCAAACTTCTACAATACACATCCCTAATCTAAGTTTCCCATTGTGCTACTATATGAAATCTACAAAATCCATCCATGTTATGATCATGTCAGCTGGGAAATTGCAATAGCCCTTTAGTAATATTTCAAGATTTAGTTGGTTAGGACAGCTTAAATATTTCATTTATAAATTATAACTACAACTGTGAATGGGGAAATGACTTTGAAACTGCAGTTTTCCATTCAGATCCTTATTATTACAATCTGACATAATCATGCCTTGCCTCAGACCTTCTCAGCATATTTTGTTTGAAGGCACAAATAAGATTAATTGTAACCAATATTTCACAGTGCCTTTGAATGTACACAAACAAATTCATTTATTTTGGGGTGGAGGTTGGGAAATTAGAATGTGTTTATAATATGATGCTCTAAAAGGCTAATGTTGCCTTGAAGGTCAATTATTTTTACTATAAGGACATTACTAAACAGTTATAAGGGGTTGATGTTGTTTAGTTGTATTAGTTTTTTATATACACAAGGAGCAAAGCCTCAACAAAGTGGTCTGCCCTCAGCTTAAAAAACAAGACTAGAGGGCAGATTTATCAAGGGTCGAATTCGAGGGTTAAAAAACCATCGAATTTTGGTTGAATTGCAATCCTTCGAATTCAATATTAATGAGTTCAAAACGTTTGGTTCGAACGATTTAATCATTCATTAATATCGAATTCACTTTTAACCATTGGATGAATTTTTTTTATTTGATCTAAAAATGCAGAAATAACCCTATGGGAGCTTCCCGTAGGGTTATACAGCAATTCAATAGGTTTAATCTGGTGAACTAGGCAATCAAATTTTTTTTATAGGGCAAGGACATGTACTAAATTAAAGAGACCATCGAATGGTTAAATGATCGAATAGATTTTTAATATAATCATTCGAATTGATTAAAGTTTTTTTTAATTCGATGGTCGAAGTACCCAAAAAAGTTATTCGAAATTCGAATTAGAATCTTTTTGAAAATTCGATCAAATTTTGAATCCTTCACATGAATTTCGTAAATCTGCCCCTAGGACATGTACTAAAGAGTCTGACTGGTGTTTAATAGAGGCACAGGGCCAGAGAAACAATGTGTGTGATAAAACCATGGATTTAAGAAAGTTAAAGGGAAACTGTCATGGGAAAACATGTTTTTTTTTTTTTTAATGCATCAGTTAATAGTGCTGCTCCAGCAGACTTCTGCACTGAAATCCATTTCTCAAAAGAGCAAACAGATTTTTTTTATATTCAGTTTTGAAATCTGACATGGGGCTAGCCATTTTGTCAATTTCCCAGCTGCCCCTGGTCATGTGACTTGTGCCAGCACTTTAGGAGGGAACTGCTTTCTAGCAGGCTGTTGTTTTTCCTTCTCAATGTAACTGATTACTACGCAGTGGGACATGTGTTTTACTATTGAGTGCTGTTCTTAGATCTACCAGGCAGCTGTTATCTTGTGTTAGGGAGCTGTTATCTGGTTACCTTCCCATTGTTCTATTGTTAGGCTGCTGGATGGGGGAAAGGGATATGACTCTAAATTGCAGTACAGCAGTAAAGAGTGATTGTAGTTTATCAGAGCTCAAGTCACATGACTTGGGGCAGCTGGGAAATTGACAAAATGTCTGGCCCCATGTCAGATTTCAAAATGAAATATAAAAATATCTGTTTGCTCTTTTGAGAAATGGATTTCAGTGCAGAATTCTTCTGGAACAGCACTATTTACTGATGCATTTTGAAAAAATTTTTTTTTCCCATGACAGGATGCCTTTAAGACTGAAAAGGCCTTGGTTTTGATCCCATGCAGTTGGGTCAAATATGGGCACCTTTTGACTCCAATGAGGGTACTATCTGCATGGATTAAACAGACACTATTGTGTGCATCATGTGACTGAGAAAGGGAAATTAAAGTGTAAGCATTAAAAAAACACTGACACCATTTTTTTTTAAATCCTTTTTTTTAACGAAAATAAACTAAAACAGAGATAAATCTTTAAAATCAGTTAGTTTTTAATAAAAAATTACTTACCGATTCTCTGCATGTACTCCTCTTCTGAGATGGCGATAGATCCAACATGCGGCGCTCAATTTCTCCTCCCTGCCTATCTCCTATAGAAAGCAGGGAGGAGAAATCGAGCGCTGCATGTTAGATCGTCGCCATATCGCTATCTCGGAAGGTGAGCGCATGCAGAGAATCGGTAAGTAATTTCTTATTAAAAACTTAGTGATTTTAAAGATTTATCTCTGTTTTCGTCTATTTTCATCAAAAAAAGAACAAATTTAAAAAAAAAAAATTATGCTAGTGTTCCTTTAAAAGATCTGGGCATGATGTCAGAGACTTAACAACTGGTCAGGACAATGACACATGTGATGAGTTATTGTTGTCTATTCTTTATTTATATAGTGCTGATTTATTATTCTAAACTTTTTATATTTACATCAGCCCCTCCAAATGTTTTTCCCTTCTACAGGGATGTAGGATAGTTAGTAAATATCTTATTTCCATAGCAGTGCTTCTTTTTCGAATACTCATTAGGACAGTATATTTCCAATGGTCTATCCAGTTAGAATAGTTTGCATTTGGTTCATAGTTTATACTGCACATTTGCATGGGAAGTGGTCCCTCTTTATCGGTCATAAATAGTTTTTTTATATGTAATCTGTGTGTGTTCACTGTTTTCACCTGTTTATTGTACAGCGCTAAAAAATATGTGGAAGCTATATAAATATGTATCATAAATAATAATAATAATGGCCACTTCGAAGTTTTAGAAATGACATAGTTTTTTGTTTGCTTATGATCATATTTAGAACAGGTCAGAGAGTTTGGCAAATTGCAGGTAAATTAACTGACTATTGCTCAGTATGAAGAGCCAATTGGCAGGCATATTAACTGAATTTCAGAAATGTAACCAGCTTGAAGTTGTTCTAGACAGAAAATCTATCTGCTGATGCCTCACATCTGACTTCTTGTTGGACATATTGGTATCCTGTGTCATCTCTACTAGGACTTCTTCAGCTGGATTCCACTGCCCAGGGGGGCTTATGACCTTTTGGAAGCATCTGTGACTGTTGTTCTTCTTCTGCCACACCACTGGTCTGTAGCAGCTCACGACTATTTTACCACACTGCACTCTCAACACACTACATCATCCTAAATTTCCATGCCTGGTGTACCTAGGCTGCCAGGTCCTAGTGCCTACTTCTTTCACTCTCCCCGCACTCAGCGTGAGAGAGTATGAGCACTTGCACCTGCTAGCTGGGGAGCTGCAGTTCCGCAGTTCTAACGAGAGTAGGGTTGGGTGGCATGCCATCCCTGAAAATGTGCCGCCCTAGGACCAGGCCTTAGTGGCTTTGCCACAAATCCAGGCCTGGCCTTGACTCTGCCCATTTTTGCAGTTGCCCCTGAAACCTCAGCTTAAACTCTTGTTGACATTCTAGCAATTCTTGTTGAACAATTTGTAATGCTACAGACAGAGGATGCAGAAAGCAGACAGGATCTTTATATCAGTACAGATTTGAGACCTGTTATCCAAAATGCTACTAGAAAATCATGTAAACAATAAATAAACCCAATAGGCTGATTTTGCTTCCAATAAGTACTAGCTATATCTTAGTTTGGATAAGTACAAGGTACTATTTTATTTTTGCAGAGAAAAAGGAAATATACAGCTTTTTAAAATTTGGATTATTTGGATAAAATTGAGTCTATGGGAGATGGTCTTCCCATTATTCAGAAATTTCTGTCAAAGTAGTAGATATCGGTGAAGTCCCATAATTGAAAGAAATGAGATGTTTGGTATTTTTATTGTAAAAAAAAAGGCTTCATCGCTCCTCTCTAGGATAAAATACCAAATTTCATTCTTTTGTTGAAGAACTTTATCAAATGATGTCAATGATGTTTATAAACAGAGGCAAAGACATGCTTTCAAAGCCAAAATTATCTATAAAAAGTTCTATTATTGGAAAATATTTGACAACATTTAATGAATTTTAGGAATTAGATATGGCAGGTATGCAAAAAGGAAGAGGGCTTACAGAGTTAAAGTAACTGAGAGCAATGAAACCTTTTTACTGTTAAATGTTCTGCTGCAACATTTTACATAAAGTATATTATATAAAGTATAAAAATGCAAAAAGCTTACAAGCTGGTGTTTGTCAGTTTTTTTTTATTATTTCATTAAATACATCAGCTTTACTTTCACAATTTGTCATTGGCAATGAAGATAGGGGATTGGCAGCCTTTCAGCATCCAGGAATAAGACTTTAATACATTCTTATCCTTAATGACTTGCTGAAAATAAAAAAAGATTACTCTATTCTTGTATCTGTGCATGATATGGGATTAGGCCTGTTGGAAGATCTCTCCATTCATTTAGGAGATAATGATGTCACAGTTTGTGTCAAGGGGAAACCTTATCTGAGCAGAAAATAAACATTGCCTATAGAGTATTGTCTTACTCGGTGTGTATTGTGAATATACTTTGAAATTTGTTGTTCAATGGAGACATCACAATTCATTCACTTAAAATATCTACTGGTACTCATAAACTGAGCAGAAGGGAATGTCTCTTAGTCACCATGTTAGGACATATTTCCTATTAATATGCATACATTTATTTTGTTAGAATTTATTATCATCATCATCATTTATTTTTATAACACCAGCAAGTTTCACAGTGCTTTACATACAATAAGCAGGGGTCTTACAATATAAACAACGGTTTCAGAATAAAAGCTGGATCAAAGGGCCCTGCTCCTAAAAGCTTACAATCTTTTTTGATCATACTGTTATGGCTGTTGTTATGGTGGAAGGTTCCACTGCATACATATTACAGTTTTATAAAGGTATTGAATATTGATAGGGGTCACATCATGCTTGCCTCAAAGTATTCCAGAAAGTGGATCCTAGGACTTTAGTATAATATAATTATAGTGGAGTAGATATTTCTTGAAGATGTATGATGACTGTGAGTTCAGGAAACCCTGATCCTACCCTTTAAAGACAAAATAAAGCTTAACAAAGAATATATCTAGAAATGCTACACCTAAAGTATTGGACTTGTCTACCAACTCATGGCTACCATCTGCCTTTAAGCAGTGCTCTTGGCTGCTATTAGGTACCTGAGTTTAGGGACTAAAGCACAATATACAGTAAATAGAAAATACAATACAATTATAATACAATTATTATATTACATTGCTCAATAATAATTACATCAGATTCACATTACATAGTATCATAAAAACCAGAGTATCCTGCATCTGAATTAATGTAAACATCAACCCTATAGCATTATCCACTAAGGCAGATGTAACCTCACTTTTTGCAGATTTTTGATTATTTCTGATTAACCCTCAGTTTCTCTTGTGGGCTTATAAAAAATTTTGATGGCATGGATCATTACTGTTATAGAACTGATGGCACCTGTGGACTGGTATAAGAAATTCTGTTTATGAAGTACTAAATACATTTCTCACCATATTCTTTTTTACAGTTTAGTTCTACTTTGAATATGGAAGTATCTTCCAAATGGCTCAGTAAATAAAGGATTTCACAGGTTTAACTTACCTTCAAGCCTTCAAAATCCTTCATCTACTGAGTCATCTGTTAAGTATTAAATAAATAGATTTTTCTGGAAAGAACATTCTCTGCTTTATAAACCTACCTACGTAACTGCATAGTCTGCAGACTTTAATTTTGAAGAAAATGGAAAATGTTTAATTTGTTGTCATGATTATTTAAAAATGCACAAAAACACGATAGTCTATCACAATAAGGAGTTTAAAATTGCAGACTTGAACAAACACATAAAAAAGTCTGTTTTTTCCACTATTCATATAATTTATTTTGCTTTTGTCTTCTACCAAAACTTTGCTGGAAGCTTCACATACACCGTAATTTTACCTGACCCCCATTACTGCCCTTTGCCTATAGCTGAAGGCTGTAATTATGGCCCACAGTAGCACGCCCTGACTTAGTAAAATGGGCAGAAAAACATCACTATTGAGTCTCATAAAGCGACTTCTGTTCAGTTTCTCTGCAATTTGTTAAATTATTAGAGCTTGTTTGTTTATGGAGTAAAACATTGGTAGTGAACCAAAAACTTTCTGTGCTTCTGCATAAATACTTTGCTGTGCACGTGTAATTAATATGAAGAAAAAAATCAGTTAAAAACACAGTTAAGGTTACGCTGAAAGTGACACCACCCAAGCATTTTGGTTTGTGAAATACCATCATCCCAATAAATTGCAGCAATGTTACTGATGGCATCATAAAAAAATACTTTAACACCATCTATTGCAACACAATTGCCTGTGATACCAACAATCACATCAGCAACCACTTCAACACGTTTATGGCTTTATTTTTATACAATCCTTAAAATTCCTTCATCTAGTTTTTGAAAAAATTCATTCACACGTCTTCCTCTGTATTTTTCTTCAAGGGTGTGGGACCTGTTATCCAGAATGCTCAGGACCTTTGGTATTTTCGTAATTTCGGTCTCCATATCTTAAGTCTACCAAACATTCATTTAAACTTTAATTAAATCCAATAGGATTGCTTTGCCTCAATTAAAGCTTAATCACAGCTGGGATCAAGTACAAGGTACTGTATTATTATTACAGAGAAATAGGAAATACATTTTAAACCTTTATTTAATGATATGATTAAAATAGAGCCATATGTTAGATGGGCTTCCTGTAAATCAGGGTTTTCTGGATAACAGGTTTCTAGATAATGGATCCATACATATACTAATAATATATGTTAAAAACATATAGGCATAACAGACACTTCTTTTAATAGCAATATTAATATTTGCAGAAAAAAGAAAGGTAATGTTCTTATATTGGTAATTGATCTGATTATGGGGCATACTTATTAAAATTAAAATTTCTGGGGAAAATGCAGTTACAATGTTTTTTTTTTTTTAAGTATTTATTAAAATTCTCGAAAAGGTTAATCAGAATATTGTTTTGTTGAGGGAAAAGAACACAAACGTTATTTTCTTTGAGAAAAAACATGATCAGTTATGCTTAACAACTTTTTTGAATGCTATAAAAACATTTCCCGTTGATTTTTGCAGCAATGTGTCAGATTTTAGGTGGTAAGATTGTTATTCTAAAATTGTCTTGATGGCATTTTGATAGACCTGTGAAACGCAATAGTGTTTTTTCAGCAATTACCTATTTGTGACTTTTTTGGGAAATAATGCGGCAATCGTTTTTTCCCCCTGGCTTTTCTGAAATTGTGATGAAAAAAAAACAAACAAATTTTAATTAGTCACCCCTTATGTTTTCAGGAAATTATCAGATCATACAAAAAGTTATATACAGGTATGAAATACTGAAACCCCGTTATCCAGAAAGCTCTAAATTACATAAAGGCTGTCTTACATAGACTACATTTGAATGAAATAATCCTAATGTTCAAATAATTTTCCTTTATCTCAGTAATAATAAAACAATACCTTGTACTTGATCCAGACTAAGATATAATTTATCCTTATTGGAAGCAAAACCTATTGAGTTTATTTAAAGGAGAAGGAAAGTCTTCGTGTTCTAAGGGGTACCAAATGTTAGACACCCCCAAGTGATTGTTTTGACTTACCTGAAACACCAGGCTGGTGCGCATATCAGCAGAAAACTGCACCGGCCTTGGGTTATACCAGTGAGCACCATGGAGCGATCCTCTTCTGGCTTCTTCTTTCTTCAAATTTCCCGCATCAAGCAGCGTGTATAACGTGTCTTCTTTTTAAATGATGGACAAATAAAGATTTAGGATATTTTGAAATTGGAGTGTGGAACTGCCTTTCTTCATCTTCGGCCTTTCTTCATCTTCGGCCTTTCTTCATCTTCGATAGGAATTGTCAGACAGTCCGTTACTGCTGTACAGGGAAACAAACATACTTATGAACAGCAGGGGGAGCCCCCTCCTTACTTCCCAACCATGCAGAACTCCAGCAGCTTTGTTTCCCTGTAGAGCAGTCGACAACTGTGTAGAGATTTGTGCTGGATTTTATTTTTGCCTTTACATCCCATTTACTGTTTCCAACTCCAGCTGCAGGGACAAGGATCATGGAGCCAGATTTACACAGATAAACTGGGATTCTATGTGGAAGATTATTTTGCTGCAGCCACAGATTCTGCAAAGTTGGAGAAAGTTTGTATTAAACATACAAAAACTATAAAATCCACATTAGATTACATGACAACACAGGACCCAGTGCAGTCTGTATATTCTGATTATCTCAGTTTTGCTGTTCGGCTTCTGGCAGATATTATTTGACTTGTGCTGTTTTGATCATTTATGATGGTCCCTAAGCAACCCAGACCACACTGAACATGTGCACAGTCTTGGTCTTGAAAGATGTTTAACAAAGTTACAAGATGGCAGCCCCCTGTGCCCAACTTTGAAAGCATAAATCATTTCTTTGATTAAGCTTGTGGTGCAGTAAGTTCATATTTATTTTTAGTATACAAAATACAGCTTTTTTAGCCTTATTCTGTTTTAGACTTTCCTTGTCCTTTAATGCTTACAGGATATTCTAATAGACTTAAAGTATGAAGATCCAAATTACAGAAATATCCATTATCAGGAAAACCCCAGGTCCCCAGTATTCTGGATAACAGGTCCCATACCTGTATATGAAAGGCAGTGACTATATAAGATTGTCACATATGGTATCCCAAAAACAGATGCCAAGGTTCTGGTCATGGCCACACTTCTGCCTATAACAGCTGCCTTTTGCCACCAGGTCTCAAAGTGAGAGAAACAAGATGAGAGGCAGACAAGGGAACCATAACATGTAGCTGGGAGGAACAGGGGTAGAGCACAGCGTAGTGAAGGAAACAGGCTGGGGTCAATAACCAGTCCATCAGTCCATCAGTGCAGTAAGGAAACAGGATCTGGAAGAATGATCAGAAAACAGGCAGTGGTCGGGTCAGGCAGAAAATCGGTCAGGGACAGGCAATGGTCAAGATTAGGGAAACCAGCCAATAAGCACACCCAGGAACTATCTCACAATAGATTTACGCTGGGCAATGAGAAACTGGATGAGGCACCGGTGCAATAATTTCATATGGTCACCAAGTTTAAGAGGCAGTGCATGCACTTTTTGACATGCACACCGAACACCAGGAAAAGTATTCAGGTGTCCCCGCTGCCTCACTAGACCACCAGGTATCGGTACAGATTTTTACAGTTCCATAAGGGAAGCTACTTAAATAGGACATTTTTATAGCAAATTACTTATACCTTACATACATTTATGTGCATTATATATATCTATATAAGTATATGTTTATAGTTTTTGTACTTTAAACTCACATTTAGTGCATTCCAGTGCCTTGAGAACAGCAATGACATCATTTCTCTCAATGATAAAGTTATGGATACACGGTCATTGTGCATGTGCTAAGTAAATATTCTGCAACCAGTAACTTTGCAGATGATATAATATGTTATGGGTAATATGATTTTATGTATCACTATCCTCTGATCATTCTTGGAGATAATGGAAGTTAGGATCACATAAAATCTTAATAACTACATTTTATGAGTGTTGTCTGCTAGTACCACTTAAAATTTAACTGAACTTGAAAGGAATGTCATCCTTTTGTATTTCCTGTATTGGTTTTACAGTCAAAATGATCTCTGAACTATTTCACTTTAAAATACAGGGATGTATAAACACTATATCTAAACAGATGGTGTGAGGGATAGAACTCAGACTTACAGTTGGGCACGTTTGAGAACTTGCAAGAGAGTTTCACTGAAGGCAGCTGTGTTGGAAAGACAACTCCCATGGTGTATATGAGTGATCCCCAACCAGTGGCTCATGAGCAACATGTTACTCACCAACCCTTTGGATGTTGCTCCCAGTGGCCTCAAAGCAGGAGCTTATTTTTTAATTCCAGGCTTGGAGGCAAGTTTTGGTTGCATAAAACCACGTGTACTGTCAAACAGTCCACATAGGGTCTACCAAATGGCCAAACACAGCCCTTATATTGCACTACCCAGGAACATTTTTCATGCTAGAGTTGTGCTCCAACACTTTTTACTTTTGAATGTGGCTCATCAGTTAAAAAAGGATTGGGGACCCCTGATTTATATGGTGCAAATCAACAGTATCATCCAACACACATTTACAGTATGTGATAAGGATACGTACAAACCACTGGAGAGTGTAAGAGTGGGAGACAGGCAGTGAAAAAAGGAAGTTTGGACTAGAGCAGAGATGGCAAATAGAAAGAGGGAGTTATTTATTATTATTATTAACATGTATTTTCATAGCACCAAGATATTGTGCAGCTCTGTTAAATAAATGTGTTTATACATAGAAATCACATGAATTACATACATAGAACATACAGGGTTACATATAGTGCATAATGACCATTATCAGTACAAAGGTGAAGAAGCTCCTGTGCAAAGAGTTTACAATCTAAAGAGGATGGGAATGAGAGACAAGGTGTGGGAATGGAAAAGAACAGAAATAAGCAGGTGAGAGATGGCATTTGTTAACTAAACAGAGCGGGGGTAGGTTTCTCTAAATAAGTGTGTTTTAAGAGATCTTTTAAAAGCAGAAAGGTTGGGAGAAAGTTGAGTGAGTGGAGTCAGAGTGGTAGTATAGAATGATCAGCCGCTGTTAGCATTTGTCTGTGTGATGCCTTGTGAGTGCTTGTTTGCAACCATTTTATGTTTACAATATTACTCCTCTTTGTCCCTGCTGTTGCTTCCACCTGTAAGTATTAGTTTGTTTTTTATAAGAGAGACCAGCTGAAGGAGATGGGTCTCCCAGTATGCTTAATACTTTACACGTCTCCTTCCTCTCAATGATATATCAGTGCAACTGAATGTGGGAAAAGGCATATAGTGTCTGGTTTTATTGGTATTTCTTTTCCCCCTTGAGTAACATTTGGCCAGTTTTTTGTACTTTGATAAATGTAGCCCAGGGCTCTTTTATCACTGGGGTAAGATAGATGCAACAATTTCTATGCATGGTGTGGGAAAGCCATACAGTTATTACAGAGATGGATTCAAGCTGAATGGGGTCTTAAAGGGATACTGTCATGGGAAAACATGTTTTGTTTTTTTAAAAACGCATCAGTTAATAGTGCTGTCAAAGCAGACTTCTGCACTGAAATGCGTTTCTCTAAAAAGCAAACTGAATTTTTTATATTTAATTTTGAAATCTAACATGGGGCTAGACATATTGTCAGTTTTCCAGCTGCCCCAAGTCATGTGACTAAACCTCAGTCACTCTTTGCTGCTGTACTGCAAGTCAGAGTGACATCAGCCCCTTCCCTTTCCCCCTAGAAGCCTAACAACAGAACAATGAGACAGTGACCAGGTAGCAGCTCCCTGACACAAGATAACAGCTGCCTGGTAGATCTAAAAACAGCACTCAATAGTAAAATCTAGGTCCCACTGCGACATATTCAGTTACATTGAGTAGAAGAAACAACAGCCTGCCAGAAAGCAGTTCTATTATGAAGTACTAGCTCTTTCTGAAATCACTTGACCAGGCAAAATGACCTGAGATGGCTGCCTACACACCACTTGTTGGTTCAGGGATAACATTTCTAGTGAATTATTTGCAGTGTAAACAATGTAATTATAAAAACTACACCATAAAAATCATAACTGAAAACCTTTAAGCATGGTGGGGATAACAGACCTTATGTTCTCATTGAGGTATGTCTTTGTCTTTCTGTTACTGTTTTGTAGAAGTCACAAATATATACTGCTCAATGCTTTCTTTGATGTTTAGGTTACCCAGAACTGGAGGGACATTCTATTACTGTATGAACCTATAGCAGAATCAATACATGCAGAATAAAGCATCAAGTACGTTATATATACGTAATATTGCCATATTTTCTCAGTTTCCTTTCCCAGTCTATCTGGATACTACTACAGTTTTTTGAAAATTCCTGTCTGAAATGAAAAATGAACTGTTAATCAGAAATTATTAGAAAATATCAAGCTAATAAAATTTAGGGGAATACCTAGGAGGGGTTACCTCATTCTGTTATAATCTGCTCTAACTCAGTGGCTTTAGACAAGGGCCCTCACAGAGCGTTTCACCCAAGCAATACTTAACTCGATCAGTGTGCCTTCTGTTCCCTTCTACAGGTGAACTTTTTCATTCTCAGTATCACTTCTTGGAGGCACCAGGGATCAGTGATTCTTTATCACGAGATAGGCCAGTTGAAAGGGATATCTGTAATAACAGAGTGACATCCCATTGTTTTCTGATAAGAGCAATAATTGCCTCTGTTACAAAGAGACCTTTGAGCCAAACCTGCAGAGGACAAGGCTGATTAATTAAAAAGCCACAAGCCGCTTCAGAGCCCTCCACGCTTTGCTGAGCTTCCTGTGACCACTGCTCCTAAAAAATAAATGGCAGCATGCACCTGAAGG
Source organism: Xenopus borealis (assembly GCA_024363595.1). Taxonomy (NCBI): domain Eukaryota; kingdom Metazoa; phylum Chordata; class Amphibia; order Anura; family Pipidae; genus Xenopus; species Xenopus borealis. The sequence goes on from CM044439.1 coordinate 136,447,881, forward strand.
AAAGGTAGATAGGAGTTTAATATGTGGTCTCTGGAGGATGTTCCTAGCTATGGAATGAAGAACTCAGAGTTAAAAGTGCACCAGGCAATCAGTGCCAGCAGGTTAAGGGACCAAACAGTATAATTAATGCTTTATTTTGCCGGTCATCTCACATTACATTATCTCCCCAAGATAATCACGTTTCACTGAGCTGACATCACCTTTAATGGCAGGCAATTATATCACTACTAGCTCCAGTTCAATTCTTGAACTTTTTCCTGTATGGTCTTTAATAGACAAACTGTTTGATGCTATTCTTCTTGAGAATTGAAGAAATGCAATGTAGAAATGCATCTCTGCTTCTGGGTATACACCTGGTAGTCATACTGGCCACTTCCTAAAGACTACAGTGGAAAGAGCTGCAGACAGTACGACCCAGTCGTTAGTGGGGCCCTGAAAAAAATTACAAGTGTGGGACCTGTTATTCAGAATGTTTGGGACCTGGGATAACAAATCTTTCCATAATCTTCGTGCAGTATGTATACTACAAAATCATGTAAACATTAAAATAAACCTGTTTGGGTTCCATACCTTAAGTCTACTATAAAATTATGTAAACATTAAATAAACCCAATAGGCTGCTTTTGCTTCCAATGAGGATTAATTATATCTTATTTAGATCCAGTACAAGGTGCTGTTTTATTATTACAGAGAAAAAGGAAATCATTCTGAAAAAATTTGGATTATTTTATTATAATAGAGTCTATAGGAGATGGCCTTTCTGTTATTCTGAGCTTTCTGGATATGTTTCCAGATAATGTATCCCGTACATGTGCATAGTACTTAAGAATACAAGGGTCATTGTACTAACTGTAACAAATGTGCAATGTGAAAAAATGTCACAAACCACCATATTTTTTTGCACTATGAGCCCTACCCTAAACAGTTATAAATTGCTGAAGGTCTCTGTGCTCCCTTCATTCAGGACTGGACTGAGAATCAAAATAGGCCCTGGCATTTCAGGTACACAGAGGCCCACTCAGCCCACATAGAGGCCCAAACAGTCCCCACTAGCCCACTAAATACTGACTTTATAAGGCACCTTATAGCAGCCCATCTGTCATTTGCCCTAACCCACAGATTGCCAGTCCGGGCCTGCCTTCATTCAAGAGGTGGGGGGAGGTACATACTGTAGGTATTCCCACTTCTGCCCACTAACTGTCCCCAGACTTGCCCTCCAATCTGGTACACAAGTTAGAGGGTGCCCAAAGGCACAGGCTGCTTTGTGCCTGGTTTCGATTTCAATAGGTGCAAAGTGCAACCAGACCCCAGACGCAAGGGTTTTTTGAATGAACACTAGAGATGAAAAATTCACGAAATTGAGAAAAAAATTGCCAAATGGCAGCACCCCACAAGTTACTAATGTGGCAAAAAGCTTTTCGTGGTAACTGTAAGAAAAATTAGGAAGTTCTGTTTTTAGCAAAACTGTGGCAAAAGGTCACAGAGGAAAAATTCACCACGACAAAAAAGTCGTCGTGACAAAAATGTTGCCA
>CM044439.1:136451253-136471399 GCA_024363595.1 Xenopus borealis
AAAAAATGACTTTTATGCATTTGTAGTGAGAAAAAGTGTTGCTCGTGTAAAAAAATTTGGATGCCCTAACCGTTAGGCCCAACTATGCAAAGCCCTAACTGTTACACAGCTATAAAACTGTGTCTTTTAAAAAGCAGTCTGTAAACCATGGAAGAAGATGTTGTGAAGATGGCAGCACAAGAGATATCTATCTAACAGAAAGCAATTGCCTTCGGTTTTACCACAGAAATAGTCAAGTGAGCATTGTGGAACTGAAATCCACCCTGTGTGTGCACTGACAAGTATATGCTTTGTCAGCCAAATTTTCCTAAACCCAGGGCAGATGGCAACAGACTGGCATTTTCTCCACAGGCACAAAAAATGATCCTTCTTTTCACAATATAACGGGATTCAGAAGACACCTAGTCTGATTTAAATACCATCCTTTGACTATGGGGGGGTCTTCCATGTAATTTACTATTTGCTAAAGCATTTCAGCTCTGAAATATCTAACTGTATGCCATGCTTCAATACTAGATGATTAACCTGTGTTTTGAAGCTGATCAGATCAACAAAAGCTCATATGTGTTTTTCAGTCAGTATGTGTTGAAGACCTAATCACATTTAGGTTGTACTTACTGTTCTGTCCAATATACTGCTGAATAGGTCAAGAGTGACAGAGTCTATAGCCACAATTACTTCTTCTTACAATTCTTGGGAAATCATAGGAGTACAAGAAGAGCAGAATGTAGATGATTCCCTTATTTTGCTATTTCTCTTCTCTATATTAGAACAGATTTTATGCAGCATTTTACAAACTAAAATTCTAGCTCAAAACAAGTGGCAGTGATGGCCCAGTGTTTGCTTCAATATTTTGCAGTTAATTCTGAGCTTGATATACAGGGTCATAGTAGCAGGATGGCACCTATAATAGAATATCTTATGGTCTCAGATAAGAATTTAATAAAATGTTATAGTTGTTATTTACAACGGAGACAGTATTTTGCCATGGCAGGAAGAATATAAAGGATTAGAAGAATGTGTTGAAGCATTATGCAGCCCATAGTGAAACACAAAACTCATTTCATAGTCAAGATAAGAAGCAGAAGCCTTTGGCTGCGTTGTAATCCCTCACATATTTGTCCGGCCTTACATAGATACTATTCTCTCTTTGTAACCACAGCTATAGCTTTTTTTTGTTTATGTCATAGTTTGGGCCTTTAGTCCGGGAATTGTACTAAATCACTCTGACACTTACAGGAGGACTCACTTATCAGTTTCCTGATGTATTGCTTAGATCAAGGTTATATACAGTAAGTAACCATGCTGTTTCACTGAGAGTCTGACCATGAAATAAACAATCTAAACTGACCTATACAGATATTTTGTGCAAGTTTAATGGAAACATGACATTGAGCTTGAACCTACATCCCCTGAATAACTTCCTTGTGGTTTAGGCCTATCCTGCAGGCACAAAATACTCCAACTTTGTTGCCCACCAACAAACATGCATTGCACACAATTATTGAACTAGTCACACTTCTGCAGAGAGAGAGAGAGAGCGATAAAGGTTCAAAACCCTTTAAGGGCTTAGAAAGACTGTCCTCCAGTTTCAGGACGTATACCCCATATACTGTATAATAAAAGGCACTAAGTTTGCTCAGGAGCAGTAACCCATAGTAACTAATAGGATCTTTGGTTTTAAACAGGTGACCAGTAAATGTTACCTTTTGATTGGTTACTATTGGTTACTGTTCCTGAGCAAACATAGTGCCTTTTATTACATAACCCCCAAACTACCAAGTCTTTTCGTGGGATTCTGAATACAAGAAAGAGAATATTTCCAGGTGAGAATCCCCTGTAAAACTCTAGTGCCTGTATTTTCAGATAACTTTCACAGTGGCCAATGGGGGGTGAATTAGATTTTTCTTATCTTGTGCAACAAATAACATGCTCTAATCTGGCCAAATTGGCTTGCATTATTAAGCAATGTTCATAGGGGGAAAATTGTGGTGTTTTCAAGCATTTTGGTCCATATATTTGCATTATTAAAGGACATGTAAGGCCTACATTTTCCTCCCATGAATATAAGTTGGGCATATCTTCCCCACCCAAACTGCATCATATGTACTGCATATACCCCCTCTGTTTGCCAGCGCCATCACATTTTCCTAAAACACATAGCAGCTTTCACGGCCATTTTCCCTCTGATACATTATCAGTACTATTGACATCTGAAATGAAACATGTATGCTGTAAAGTCCATGCAGTGCAGAATGCAGGTTTACACAGGCACAACATACTTTGAAAAAAGTTCTGCTGGGTTTGAGCACTGTAATTGTTAAGCCAAGCTCAGGAGAGGTGGTTAAGAGAAAAAAATAGCAACAGACAGTTTCTATAGGAACAAGCAATGCTCTCTCTTCAATGGCTGTTAGTCTGGAGGGTGTGTTTGTAATCTGAGCTGAGAGGAACTGAGCATGCTCCCTGAGCCAAGAGCCAAAGGAAATTTCTGAGGGAGGGGGCAGAGTGGTTTAGTGTAGTAGAAGGATTTGTAACTGATTAAGGGGATACTGCAGCTTTATGGTTAACCTTTTAACAACCAGAGTGGCAGTTATCTAAAGATTTCAAAGAGGCTGTTCATTGATAACATTTTTGTGGAGAGGGTTGACATGTCCTTTAAGTTAATTTTCAGTATATTATAGAATGACCAATTCTAGGCAACTTTACAATTGGTCTTCAGTATTTATTTTGTATAGTTTCTCAATTTTTTGCCTTCTTGGTCTGACTTTGAACACATGCTCTGTAAGTCTACAAATGTATTGCTATTGGTACTTTTTATTTCTCATCTTTCTATTAAGGTCCTCTCCTATTCATATCCCTGTCTTTTGTTCAAAACAATACATGCTAGGGTTATTTGCACCCTAAGAACCAGATTGCTGAAATTCCGAACTGGAGAGCTGCTATATAATAAGCTAAATAACTCAAAAACCACAAATAATAAAAAATGAAAACCAATTGCAAATTGTCTCATAATATTACTGTAAAGGACTTGCCTGGTGGTCTAGTGGTGGTGTGACGGCGATGCCCGTTGCACCCACGGTGAGTACGCCCGCCGCATCTGCTTGCATTCTCCTCCTTGTTCTTCATCTACTGGTGGACTTCTATGTTCAAGTCGCTTGGCTATTCTCGGATTTACTCGGCAGGCCAAAAGTGTTGTCATGGATTGGTGTGAAATTTGAAAATTTAAAGGGCTATCTGTGTAATGTTCATTGGGCAAGAATTAGTTCCTTGGTTCGTTTCCAAGTGTTCCCATCTATTCCTGACCTTATTTTACCTGTCTGAACTTTTGCTCCTTTATTGACCCCTCTTTTTTAGATCCTGTTTTGTATTGCGAACTTGGTGTGCTCGACTCGGCCTGTGACCCTAACTACTCTCTCGTCTCCTGAATCTGTGCTGCTTCCCCTGATTGGTATTGACCCAGACTGTTCCAGATCATGCTTATTGTTCTCCATTCCACTTGCAACGTTCGGTTCCCTCACCTGCCAGGAACTCTCTTTCTGGTCCTCTTACACTAAGACCTGGCGACACCCAAGTAGCGGAAGGCACCTCTGTTATAGGTGGAAGAGTCAGCCTCAATAAGGATCTTGAAGTTATGTCTGGGTTTGATACTCTGTTCGTAATAATTACTCTGTACCTGAAAATAAAAATTAAGTAAAAGATGAACAACTCCTTTAAGTGTTCCTTATCTCACTTCCACATGTTTATGACTTTGTAGCATGTAGCCTAATATCATCATCAAAGAGCTTAAATGTACATTAGGCAACAGGTATGTTTGTAAATTCAGTGAGCAATGCAATTTTGAGTGCAATCACCATGTTTTTTCCCCACAGTGCTGTGTTCCCAGAGTTCCAGTATCATTGCAGACACAAGGCATTGAAGCGCATGGCGCAGTTGGGATGCACCTTCTAATTCACCAATATCCATGCAACTGCACTGCACAAATCAGGCATAATTCTGCAGAATAGTTTCAAAGTCTGCCTGGCCTCAGTTCCAGACACTAGTGATGGGAAAATTTGTGGCAAATTCCCGCGATTCGCTGACGGTGAATTAATTCGCAAAACACCTGGAAAAATTTGCCGGCATCTCCCTTTGGATGCGGGCGTCTGTTTTTGGACACTGGCATCCGCTTTTTTCAACGCCAGCATCCAAAAACAGACACCTGCTTCCAAAACAAGATGCCGGCTGCGTTTTGTGAATTTTTTGCCACAGATTCCCCCATCACTACCAGACACCATTATTACCCAGACAGTAGAATCGGCTCCTTAGTAATTCTAGCTATGTCATTCCTTTAAATACCCTCATTCCTGTATTCATAAAATGTCTTTTTTATTTTTTTTTATATGTAGTGATGAGCAAATCTGACTCATTTTGTTTTGCCGAAATTTTGTTTAATGACAAAAAATTTGCCAAACACATTGAAGTCAATGGGCGTGGCTTTTTTGTACATTAGTACGTAGGGTGTTTTTTCATGGCAAATATGGCAAAATGTGGCAAAATATTTTGTTCATACCTAGCTATATGTGAAAGGTCTGTCTACAGACTAACTGTTGATCTTTCAGTAAATAACAATTTTATATAGTGGTTGGTGATCCTAGTGGAATGGATGACCTTTTATCCATATCAGGTCATTTATTTCATTTTGGAAAATGCTTTCATAATGTTATATACTTATATATTTCAGGAGCTTTAAGGGACAATGCTGAGGTTGAAACTAAGAACATCTGCAGCAAAGAGACAGCACCCTGAAAATGTTATACAAGCATAAATATGTAGCCTGTGTTTGTAGAAACTTTCAAGAAGATTGATGAATGGGGTAGAATCAAAGTTGATTGCACAGTTCTCTTCTAAAATTACTAAATGGGGGGTTTCAGTTTTGAAGAGCTTCTAAAATTCCAGCCAGAAGTCACACTTGGGTCAACCAGTGCCCAGTTATTAATCTGCCCCTGCAGGATAATAATTTTAAACAAAATTAAATATAACATGGGTTCTGCACACTAAGGTGCTGTCTAAAGGATAGAAACAATTTCTATAAAATTTAAATATAAAGCTTTACTTTTTCCAGAGAACAATAAAACTGTCAAATTCCCAAGGGCTAGTGATAAAAACCCATATTACATAAAACAGAAATATGTGCGAAATGTTACTATATGACATTAACAGCCATGTTTCCTCTACTTTTCCTGTCAATTCTGCCTCCTCCGTGCTCTTCTTCTTGATATGGAGGAATGTGGGCTCTAACTAACAAAGCATTCTCTGTAGATGATCTTTTGTTAGTTCTTTCTCTTTTTGAGCCCTGACCTCCAGACTGACTTATCTGAATTTACTTTGCACCTATGGTGGCAGCATGTAAAAGCACTTTCACTGTAGTATAATTAGATCCAGCCATACAAAGTACTTTTACTTTCCAAAAATTTGAGAATTGTGAGTGTAGGTGAGCTCTCTATGAAGCTGAATTTATACTTATAACTCATTTCTTCAATTTAACTAATTATTTTAAAAAAATATTATTTAAAAAAACTTACATCAATAAATCAATATCTTCTTCAATTTTCACTTACTACTTCAATTACATAGTATGTTCATGTTACAGATGCAAAATTTCCCCCAAAGCAGTAATCAATAGCAATTCATCTAATTGCACAATTGCAGTTGGTTAATATAGGTAATTAGTCCTAGAGAAATTTCAACTAATTTACATCATTCTAGTGGCCAGACTTGGTAAAGTGCTGCTTAAGGGCAATGGCAAGCAGTAATATGTGTTGTAGGGTTATAGGGCTAATGACTATACCATAGCAGAACACTAGGATTGCTGCAAGTAATATTATAGATGAACTTGGTGTGGTTTGTGAACCATGCAAAAAGTAGACCTATTCATTTACTCAGTCTTTGGTCTGCATATCTGCTTCATCTTTAAACATTCTTTATCAAGTTTCTGTTTTGTTTCCTGATGATGGTGCCACATCTAATATTGTTTCTATGATACTGTGCACGAAATATCCCAGGTGTGAGCTCTATGTAGTATACAAATAACATTTATTGATCCCTAGTCCAGATCATCTCTAGTCCAGAGGAAAAGGAAAGCATTTTTTACATTTTGGATAAAATGGAGTCTATGGAAGATGGCCTTTCCATTTATTTTGTAGGAGATACATTTCAATAGTAGTTAGAGTGCTGAGATTTAATTCTCTGTGCTTTGTATGAATAATGAAACACTCCAAAACCTTTTTGCCACAGCACCTGTATATCCTTTATGTGACGTAATTCCTCCAGCTCAAGGATAGCTTTCCAGGGATGAATATAACATCTGATTAAATTAATTAACCCTAAAATTAAAGCATTTGTTCTGTGATAAAACCCACTTAAAAAGATTGAAATACGTGCATACCATCATTGGAAAGGCCTGTAACCCAACAGGCAATACACACTGCTGCTTACTCTCCAGCAATGGGTTTTGGCAAACACATCTAGAACACTCATAAAAATCTCTTTTTTGCTAATATATCCCTTTTAAAAAGCCCTTTACTCTGTGCCAGGGTAAAATGGTTTATAACACGCCGCAAATCATTGGCTTAAGGAAAAGCTGCTTGGTATGCTGTGCAGATATACTTCTAAGTGTTTTCTTTTTTTATCTTTTCTGTACACTGGAAGGTTTTATCTCTGCTCCCCACTATAACTGTCTTGAGTGCCTGATTAGTATTACTGCAGTGCTAGTATCCTCTAAATCTTCTTCTGTATAGAGAACAGAGATATATGAAAGGATTGCTAAGGAATCGGCTTGCTCATAAAAAAAGCAACTCTGGGGCCCCGTGGTTGACATTAATTCAAAATGAATTAGCATTTTCAATATAAAACTTGTTCTGAAGCAGTAATGTCCTATTTGCCTCCTTCCAGATGTTGTTTGATTACAGCTTCTCAGCATTAACTAACATCTTTTAGATGTTAGAGGGTTGTGGGAAGAAGTGATAACCCTAATACTAATACTACTAAGGTGCAAGTTGGACATCCCTGAATGATTCAATATAGTAATACAAAACATACTAGAAAGGTCATTTATTTGAGCATTGTGCAATTTTCAGAAGCAAATCCACCACAATGCAGCCTTTTCTCCCAGAAATCCAGTGTTATTGTGGTTATGCATAATGTGTCAGACACAATTGTGCCTGATGTGTCAAAATGAATGCAATTGTTAGTGTGTGCTTTTGCAAACAGGGTGCAAGCTGGATACAACGTTTTCAGAATATGGGCTCTTCACTTGTGGCACATAATGTTAAAACATCATTTTACCACTGAAAAAAACACTTTCAGGATGTACACAATGCTGCTCAGCATAACTATACAGAAGTGCAAGTAGCATGTTTAGACACAAGCACATTTAACGATTAACGTCAACATGTGCACCCCATTGCATCTATTTCAGATTATAAATCAGTTCACTATAATTTAATTGTAGGCAAACTGACATTTCTCAAACTGACATTTCTCAAACCTGAGAAAGGCTGGTGTTCAGCAGAAACCTCAGTATGTTTGCCTACAATAAATTATAGTGAATTGATTTATAAGTCCCGTGAGTGCGGTCTTCTACATTTTTGGTTTGTGTTGCTATGTTCTGGGACTTGCACCGGACACTCATTTTTTTTTTGAGAGTGCTGATTCATTTTTGGACAATATATATATATCTAGACAAATACAAGAGGTCCTCTGCACTCAACCCATTATCAATATATTTAAGACATTGAGACATTTTGTGCATTCAGCTACTAAAAAATGCCTTACCCTTTAAACAGCAGGGATTGTTTGTCCATATATTGCAATATACTTAAGCTGGCCAACTACATCAAAGTCATCCCATATATGGTTAGTCCTACTCTTAAATTGCATCTGATTCATTTAGAATTCTATTATTTCATTATACATTTTACAAAGGGACTAAGTTTTACCTGCAAAATAATGAAGTAATAGAATTCTTAATGAATCAGATACAATTTGAGTTTTTTCCCAAAAAGTCAAAATTTTTGGAATTTTTGCCCCGAATAACCTCCAAAATAGTTGGATTTTCGGGCTAATTACAGCACAGACCAAATAGTATAGGGACCACTCTCATTGACTTATATATAACATTGGCAGTTCTGAGATCCCAGATTTTCGGATTCAGACTTCTTCCATTCTCAGGGTATAATACATTTATAAAAATGTTGGGTCCATTAAAAATTCGGAATTTATAGCAAAACAATTTTTTCAAGTTTTTGGCTTTCAGACTTTAATAAATAACCCTGCACATTTCTGCACCAGAAATTTTCATAGAGAGGAAAGACATAGGAAGAAAAAAATCACATAGGGTAACAGATCAAACATGACATCACACTGCGATCCCAACAAGCTGATGACCTGAACAAAAAGAAACATTTTTACATTTATGATCAATTTAATGCTCCTGATTGTTAGGAGAGTGTGGGTGGAGGGTAGCATGGGTCAGCACAATGAAAATATAAAATAGATATTAAAAATACTAAAACATTGATTTCATTGCCAGCTTCACGGATTTGACTCATGTTCAAAATAAGTGTATACTGGGCCGTCCTCTACCTCACTGGCAATAGACACTCATGACACAAAATCACTGGCCCTATGTCAAAATTCGAGGATTGCAATAATACTATAAATGGGGACCTCAGGGAATACAATATTATACATGTAACCAGTGTTGGGAGATTACAACAGTGCAATATACATGTGACCAAAAGTGAAATTGTTATTGATTCTAAGTAATTGCTTGTCCTACCTGCAGTGGGAATCTGTGTTCATTAGACTTTGTGTCTGAATATATATATATATATATATATATATATTTATATACACACTCGTACCTGGCTAAATGTTTATCTAAATTGGATATAATTGTTAGAAATAAGAGCAAGGATGGCAAATTCAAAGCTGCTGGATCGGAATTTCTTCCTAATTAATACATTTATGCCGATGAGAAGCAACTCATTCTGTGTGTTACAGGTGCAGTGGCTCAGAGTGGTGCATTTTAATGATGGTTTCCACACACATTATCTAATGACTAAGAGACTGCATGTTTCTGATGTAGCAATTGTTAGTCACAGCAAAGTGCTAATAACAATTCTGCCTAGATAACATCCAAACACTTCTTAATCGGTACTGTTGCCTTAATAACAATCAATCCCTCCATCGTTGGATATTTATTGAGTGCAGTTATAGAACGAGGAGGCATACACATGCTGCCTTCCCTTGGACACAAATAAGCATTGATTCTTTTAACCTGAAATGCTCTATGAATCCTTGCCTTGCATTATATTCCTAACAGAATCATATTCTTTACACAGTTTCCTAGGAGAACTAAACCCTAAAAATGAATAGGGCTAAAACTGCCATGTTTTATATACAGAACATATTGAACAGCCTAAGTTTTCAGCTTGTCAATAGCAGCAATGATCCAGGACTTCAAACTTGTCACAGGGGGTCACCATCTTGGAATGTCTCTGTGACTCACATGCTCAGTGGGCTCTGAGCAGCTGTTGAGAAGCTAAGCTTAGGGGTCGTCACTAATTATCCAGCAGAAAATGAGGTTGGCCTGTAATATAAGATGATGCTACAGGGCTGATTATTAAATTCTGATGCTAGTTACACTGGTTTCTGTGCTGCCAGGTAGTAATTATCTGTATTAATGACTAATCAGCCTTATACTGTAACATTTCTATTCTATGTGTACTGTATATTTTGAGTGGGTCCCTAAGCTCAGTAAGTGACAGCAACACAGAGCATGTGAATCAGTGAATTACCAGAAAAGAAGATGGGGAGCTACAGGGCATCTTTGGAGACATATATCAGGGTTATGTTTGTCTTGGGTTGGTACAGTTTAGTTTAACTTTATTTGTCCTTTAAGAGTTTTTGTAAACACTGTATTGCATAAATGTATAGCGTAGTACCCTTTTAAATAAGCAATCCATTTCACTGCAATTTGCAGAATCCACCAGTGCATCTGTAATTACTGATTATAATGAAGAAGATCAGGGAACAATTGGCATTCTATCAGTTCAATCATGCTTTGGGTCTCCTCATCACTGTTTATGATAGATAGCCATGTAAATATTCAGTGTGGTCAACATTGTGATGTAATTAAAAGCTTAAAAGGTCATCAAGTGCTCCAGACTGGAGGTTCTGGGCCCATCAGGGCTGCTGCTTCAGGGGGGCCCATATCCCCACTGGGCTCCAACCCCAGCCACAACCCTCCTCCGCCACTGGGTCCCCAGCCACAACCCACCTCCTCCTTTCGGCTCCCAGCCACAACCCCCTTCCACTCCCCTCAGCTGTGATCAAGGCCGGGGTGGAGGTAATGGTTCAGCACCCAGGGTTGGTAGGAGGTCCGGATCGGCAGGGCCCACAAGTGCCGGGGCTTAACGGGTGTTTTCCTGGTGTCCCATCAGCCCAGTCCAAACCCTGTCTACTGCATAAGCCATCAGGATTATCTAGACTAAATCATGAAGGTTCTTAACACCAGTGTAGAAGATATACCAAATATGGATTTATTTTAAAATCGACTTTCTAAGGCCCACCATAACATAACAGTCAAACAGTCCTTTCAACTAATTTTTAACTATAAATAAACTTTAATGAGTTCAAAGTAGGTCTTTCTTCATTAAAAGGTATGCTATCTTCTAACATTAATCTTTGAAAGGACGCAGGCATAAATTGAGACCCACTGTGAGCAAGAAATCCAAGCTGAGCTACAACCTCCTACCTTCTTTCTCTTGAACATAAACTGTTCATGGTTATGCATGAAGCCTAGAGAATGCACATACAAGTCACATCATGGATAGTTCAAATAAAGTCCGCAATAGGGAGCCCTCCAATAGTTATTTACTTTGGGCCCATAGTGACTTAAAGCAGTTTCCAGTTGCCATCAAATTTAGGCAGTAAAAGAAAATGTAGATGTATTAGAAGGCATTTTCTCTCCTTCTCCAAATTAGGTTCCTTGGGTGTCAGGTCTGCTTTAGAATCCACATTCTGATATAATGCAGAAGCAGACATTGCATTTTTATTAAGAATGCCTTATGAAGCCTAACTGAAACTGACCCATGCAGCTATTATTTGAGTTACACTCTATATGAAAGTGGTCAGCATTGTAGAAACTTGCAAACTATTCAATGTTACAGTATATGTAATATAACATCATGTAATGATCAGAATGTTTTTTTAAACCTTGTTTATAGCTTTCCCACACTGAGGCAGACTCAAACTCATAGCTAGGATTGCTAGACATCTCTGTGTTTATTGTGGATGGGAAAGATGGGTCCATATAATTGGTTAAATGGTGGAGAATACCAGTACTGAACAGTGAATTAGTATCAGATGCTCCAGACAAAATGTAATTGTCAGCTTCCTATGGCCTTGGACATATTTCTCATTCTTTCTGTGCAACTGGAAACTAAACCTTTATTGTTAGGTGTATGGGGCAGCAATTCAACACGCCTAAATTATCTTAAGTGATAATCAATGTTACTCTAATTCTACAGCTCTGGTGATTTATCACAGAGAGTGTAGAAAATGGTGCTAAATTGCAGGTTTAAGCTCCTTACAAGAATGAAACATCAACTACAGTGGAAAAATAGAATACGTTATCAAAAAAGGGGCAATAAACTGACTTCTGTTTCTATTGAGTTACTATATATTTATTCTAATTGTTGAAAAAAGCCCACATCAAGATTTTATACAGGACATGATTAGGTCTGAATTGAAATGACTGTATATGTTAAAATAGTTATACAGATAAATTAGGGACAGACCATTTAGTGTTTGAGTACCTACCCAATTGTCCCAATGGATATAATTATTCAAAAATATTCTGATTGGCACAACAACTAGTCACATATATGCAAGAATGCCCACAAATTCAATTTAGACTGTATTATGAATAACCAGATTACCCAAAAAATGTGTACAATGCTTGTCATCCTAGGACCAACAAAATACGTTTATTTTGGGTACAGCCAACTGAACTTCCAGCCAAGACTCAGTTTAGCAATGGCAAAGGTGTGTGAGACTGGAAAAGTAGGAATCAGCCCATCTTGTACCCCTGCTAAAGTGATTTACAGTTGCACCACTAAATAAGATGAGCTGTTAAAGAACTGTGAATCTCTGGAGCATTTCACTCTTGGTGGGGGTGAAAATCATTCTCAGTATTGTTTAAGATTTTAAAGGTTAATCACATTTTAAAGAAATTGTTCAGTATAAAAATAAAGACTGGGTAAATAACTAGGCTGTGCAAAATAAAAAAAAAATGTTTCTAATATAATTAGTTAGCCAAAAATGTAATGTATAAAGGCTGGAGTGACTGGATGTCTAACATAATAGCCAGAACACTACTTCTTGCTTTGCAACTCTCTTGGTTTCCTCTGATTGGTTACCAGGCAGTATCCAATCAGTGACTTGAGGGTCATATAGGTCCTAACTGTTGCTTTTAAATCTGAGCTGAATGCTGAGGATCAATATATGTATCCACTTTTTATTTTTACACTGAACTATTCCTTTAAAGGAAAAAACTGAAAATAATTTCTTTTAGAGTTTACCGAGTGACTAAAATGTTTTGAACGTGAAAGTAGATGTACTGTGTCTCTGGGCTGGGATTTCTTCCTGCTGTTATTGTTCCTCTAGTTGCCTTTTCAGTTTCATAGAAATACAAATGCCATGCCTTTACCTCCCTGTTAAACCTGGATCTCTCTATTTCAGTTGGCAGGATAAGAAAGCTGCTGCTAAAGACACCTTAGTTCCACTCTGGCTATAAAATCATAAAGTACAAGTTATTCCTTAGTAAAATATTTTTTGTCCAATTTCTATTACTTTTCAGGATATTTATAGTCTATAGGCTGTCCAACTGTTTCCATATGGTGGGCCAGTAATTCACTATATGGGAGCCAGATCATAATACAATTATCATCCAGAACGATCAGTGGAGCTGTTGAAAAGTTTGTAGACCATAAAAACATCCAACATCCAACCTGTGGTCCTCTAGCTGGACCTCCCTGATGTATACTACATGCAAGGGGTCCCCAACCTTTTTTTACCTGTGAGCCACATTCAATTGTAAAAAGAGTAGGGGAGCAACATACGAATGCAAATAGTTCCTGGGTGCCAAGTAAGGGGTTTGATTGGCTATTTGGTAGCCCCTATGTGAACTGGCAGTCCAAAGGAGGCTCTATTTGGCAGTATTTCTGCTTTTCAGCAAGCAAAACTTGCCTCTTTATTAAAAATTAGCACCTACTTTGAGTCCACTGGGAGCAACATCCAAGGGGGTGGTGAGCAACATGTTGCACATGAGCCACTGGTTGGGAATCAATGCTATAGGCTATTATAATCACATCTCCTTTAATAGTGCAGGCACATGGGATATTGACAAAACTACAAATGAAAATTGCATGGAGAGGCATCCTTGAGCCACTACTGGAAGCATACATGATTCATATGTTTCCCACTGGCAGCAGACATTATTGTCAATGGAAAGGGAACTTTGGATATTTTGTTGCTGTGCTGGAGGAGATTAAGCACAGGCAACATAGCATCCCATATGCATTTGCCTTAATGGTGCCCCCCATTAATTGTGATGATTAAGACCTCCCAGTATACATGGGTATTTATGAAATAAAATGCAAGATATAGCGTGGCCATTTCGGAGGGTTGATATAGCTCCCATACACAGGCAATAAGGTTGAGTGGTAGATGTTCAGTTAAAAGTATTACATAGACATCCATTATATAGACTCTTTATGAAAATGAACAGTTCAATCTCACTTTGATAAACTTCATTCTGTAGACAGTAACAGACCCTTTTAATAAATAACATCCTAATTGGTTGTTCTGGTTAAAAATTCCTTTCTACTGATTAAAATTGGGATTTCCATGCTCTCCATAACATGCAAGCAATTTCTCAGACATTTTTCAGACTAGAAGATGCCCCACGTTGCTCCCATAACACTACAACTGAAACACATCCTATTCGTAAATTAATATCCAAAAGATATTAGGCAAGTTTCTTATGTTTAATGGAAAGATACCCCAGTCTACAGAAAATCTGAGTTTATGAGTAATGTTAAAGTGACTGAGAATGTGTGTACCAATAGCCACTGCTAAATCATTAGTTACAAGTATCTGATGAAGGTAAGCCCTGTGAATCATCTTACATTACTGTTCCATTGCTTTTATCATGACTGACTATATTTTTATTATGTTATATAATGCTGACATATTTACACAGCACTTTATAGAGATTGTTCATACTTCACAACAGTCCTTGCCCCAATGGATCTTACAGTCTACAGTCCCTATAACATTCATACACAATGAAGATAAATAACCTATATATTGTGGGAGGAAACCCGTGTAGACAGTACCCAAGCTGGAATTAAACTCAGGACCCTATTTTCCAACCTGGAACTGTGCTATAGAAAGGGAACAAAAGAATTTCTGTACATGTGCATTGCTTTCCCTATAAATGGAAACCCATAGTTAATGTCATAAAATCTAGATAAAAGTAATGTCTAGTTTATTTTCAGATTCTTTTCTGCTGAGAAATTAAGATCATTATTCTTCCCATCCTGCATGACACAATGTTTATATCTTTTTCCATAAAAACATGAGAAAACGATCCTTCTCCGCAGAATATAAGAGCACGGGGTAAGATAACTTGGGTAAGGAAATGAGCATAATTTCTGATGCTAGAACAAAGTCCACAGATTAGATTGTCTGTGATTGATTTAATATCCATCTCTGTGTGTGTATGTGTCTCTCTCTCTCTCCCTCACTCTCTCAAAATGAGAAATGAGAAACCAGCATGAAAGACTTGGTGGTCCTGAAGTCAATAGGTGGAAACTGGCATGTGTGTACCCATAATCCCTTTCTCCTACACAGCACCTTCCACTGTTTAGTGCTTACGCATCTGGAACAAGTTAAAAAGTCTCTAGTGAACTCTGGAGACCTTATTCTGCTCATTTCTTTTCTGTGTGCAACACAAGAACAGGCAGAATAGGATGTTGCAAGCTAAAAGATTGTTGAGGAAGCTGCAAAAGAAACTTTTGACTTTAATATTTTCTTATTCCTTTATGCTGCTTTAACCTTTAACATCCTATGTATTTTTATGTTATATTTCCTTCCACAAACGTTGCCTAGAAATTGTTTGGGTGTTTTTAATGTCACTTGTAGGCTTCACATCACAAATACAAGTCACGGCAGTGTTTCTATTTCTGGATAAGATACATTTTATTCTCTAAGGTAATTCATGCAGGCTTCCTACCCAACAATTCCTCTTTCACTGAGGGTAGGATGATCTTGAGTTTCGTCTATTCACATGAGCCAACTGGATCAGAGAATGATACCCACTACCCACTCAGCTCTAAAAATGGATTTTAAAGCAATTATCCAGCAGCAGGCAAGGAAAAAAATATAATAGCGATCCAAGGCCAAAGTAGTTGACCTTGACTTAGGGGATGGTTTCCCAGATGGAAAGCACAATCCAAGGATCACACAGGAACAATAGTGTGCCATGGGGTAGTAACATTGAAATATATAAAAAGAGCTTCTATGACCAAAAAAAGAGAACATGGATTTATGGATAGTACATTGTCCCACTTCTCCGAAAAATTAACAAATTTCCTGTGAAATTCGCAAAATGGCATAAAAAACGAGAAGCGGTGCCGTTTCACAAATTTTTCGCCGTTTCGCGTTCACTTTTGGAATTTTCATCAGCGAATTTTTGAGGGTGAATCGCAAATTTATTCGCTGCGAATCGGCACCTGGCAAATAAATTCGCCCGTCACTATTCATTAACTGCAATGACTGTGACAGAATTTGTAGAGAGGAAAACAGGACGGAGAAGCTATACTAGATGAATAACTTGCAGTTTAGGAATTCCAAAATATTCTTCAACTACAACCATGATTAAAAAGTTATGGAAATTGAAGCAATCAACTAAAAAGATGTAACCTAAATGTTAGCCATATTTTACAGCTCCTGTTCTTTAGGGAAGAGTGCAACACATAGGGGCAGATTTACTAAATTCACATGAAGGATTCAAAGTTCAATCAAATTTTCAAAAAGATTCAAATTCGAATTTTCAAATGTTTTTGAAGACCACTTCGACCAGTGAATTTTGAAAATTCGATCCAATCTAATGATTCGAATAAAAATCTATTTGAATATTCAACTATTCCACAGTTGAAGTACTTCCCCTTTAAATTTTTATTCGACTGCCTAGTTCGCCAGATCAAAGCTACTGAATTGGGTTTCATTATTTGATCGAATAAAAAATATTCGACTGATCGATAAAATCGTTCGATTCGAACAATTTATCGATCAAATATTTCCTATTTGATTGTTCAACCAATCGAACTGCGGTAAAATTCGATATTCAAATTTGAAGGATTTTACTTCCCTTCAAATTATTTTCAATTCGACATTTGACCCTTAGTAAATCTGCCCCATTGAGTTTTCATAATAGTTATGCCACTGTATATGGAGCTTTTCTGGGATTTTTGTATTTGAGTTATGAGCAGGGCCAAGGGCAAACCAAGATTACAGGTCTCCATTCATACGTAGTAACACTGTTGAGCCTATGCATTTGACATTGACATACTTGCAATTGCAGACTCTACTTTCTACTTACAAGTACTGCTAAGGGGTGCCACATTATGTCTGGGGCACAGGGAAGCTTCGTTTATTAAAGTTTATATGTAATACAAAGTGGAACAGAATCAATTATAGTAAATGCTTGGTAGTAAGCCACCTCATACATATGTGAATGCTGCCCGGGCCCTGTACTACTAAAGTAGATCTCTATAACTATATTACTACAGTACAGTAGAACACTGCCAGTCCAAGAGGTATCCTTGAGCCTAAAGATTTTTTAAAGATCCAATGGTTATCGTAAGACCACAATTTTTTAAAGATTTTTTAAAGATCCAATGGTTATCGTAAGACCACAATTGTCTCAAAACGATCATTTAAATGCCCGATGTGTCCATCAACTAAAAATACAATTTCAGGCGATATTGCCAGCAAAACTGAAGGGTCGCAGCCTGCTTGGCCCTGCAAACATAGGTAGATTGCATGGGGACAGATAAAGATTTTATAACCTGGCCGATCAATCATCAGACTGATGTCGGACGAAAAATCGTAAGATGTACGATCGTTTGTATCCCACTAACCGCACGATAATTTGACAGATTGGTCGGACTTCCCTAAGATCGGTCGTTCAGCAGGGAAAGATCTTTACGTCTATAGGGGCCTTAATTTTTTTACCTGTGATAGAGACACCCCCTTCTTTATTATGTAGAGTGAGGGGTCATTTATTGGAAAATATGTGCAACAGGAAACATCTGAGCCTCTGTCTGTACAACTGTTACAAGCAAATTATAATTAAAGAGTGATTATATCCTATCCTACTTGTTTGGGAGGTAGCACCAATTAAAATAGGGAACTTTTTACTTCCACTTTATAGACTGAAATTAAACCGTATTGTCTGGTGCTCAGACATGTTCCAAATTTTGCTAACCTTAACTGAACTCCAGACACAGTGGCACCCTTGCTTTTCTTAGCAATAAAAGCTATATCTATATATATTTGCTTTACAACAAATTCCTCTACAACAAATATGTTTCTCAATCAACCTAGAAAGCCTGCAAAACATTTATATTACCAAATGGAACATCTAGTCTGTCTAGTAAAAGGCATACTGGTACATTCAAATTTTTTTTATTTTTTTTTAAAGGAGAACATCAGTAACACTCTATGAACATTCTCCATGCCTAAAAAAATAAGCCCTTAATGTGACCCAATATGTCACAGGTAAAGTTTACATTAGTAATCAAACCTATTAGTTTTTCCCTGTAGCAGGTGTAAGGGACCGAGGGAAGGACAACAAATGCAAGAGCACAAACATAGATACAGATTTGGGATCTGTTATCTGGAAACCTGTTATCCAGAAAGCTCTGGATTATGGAAAGGCCATCTCCCATAGATTACGTTATTCATATTATCCAAAAAAAATTCATATTTTCTTTTTCTCTGTAATAATAAAACAGTAGGTTGTATTTGATCCGAATTAAGATATAATTAATCCTTATTGGAGCAAAACCAACCAATTGGGTTTATTTAATGTTTGCATGATTTTCTAATAGACTTTAGCTATGAAGATCCACATTATGCAAAGATCTGTTATTCAGAAAATCCCAGGTCCTGAGCATTCTGGATAACAGGTCCCAAACCAGAACCGACATCTGTAAAAACCTCTATGAAATTACCCGGGAATATCTTTTTTTAATATTATAGGCAGGTTTTAGATTCAGTAGCAGGCCAGTTAGAACAAATCAGAAGCAAAGACATTTTCTTCGTTAGAGAATGCTAGATCACTAATTTGTTCATTAAGACCTTTTCATCACATTAGACCCATAAGAAAACTGTGAAACTAGCATATTTAAATATCTGTTCAATTTGAATATTAAAGGGGTTGTTCCCCATTAATATAACTTTTAGTATGTTATAGAATGGCTACTTCTACTCAACCTTTCAAATTGCCTTCTTTTTTCTTTTTTTACAGCTCATAGTTTTAATTACTGGCCTTTTTTTCTGACTCCAGCTTGCATTTGGGGGTCACTGACCCCATGCAAAAAAACAAATGTGTACAAATGTATTGTTATTGCTACTTTTTATTTCTCAACTTTCTATTCAGACTCTCTCCTATTCATACACAGTAACATAGATAAGTTGGGTCAAAGAAAGACCAAAATTCATCATCTACGCCTCCATTTTATATTCCAGTCTCTTCTTCAAATCAATGCATGGTTGCTAGGGTCATTTGGACCCTAAAATTTAGAATACAGAATAACTAAAAAAAAAACACAAATAACAAAATAAATGAAAGCCAGTTGCAACTTGTATCACTCCCTTTAAATAGACTGGAAACAATATCAACAAGAATAGAAGTTTGGAAGGATCTATCAACTTTAAATGAATGAAGATAAAAATATATGTTTTGGGATCCTGGATTAGTACAGAGACAACATTTTCCTTGAGTGCATAGCCCAGTATCAAAGATAATTAGCAGCCCAGAGAAAGACATTTCTACAATGGAGGGATGTGTAATGGAGAGATTAAGCAGCTATCTTTACTCACTGCATTGTCCTATTTACCTGCATATTGGAATGTGATGACTCTACTGTCAGCGCTTAGTAATAAAATCTTATGCAAGAATACATCCATATCATATACTCTATATTTAGTGTGTGGTTAATCAGTCAGGGAATTTTATTGTCGCTAGATAAATTCTCCACCTATGTCAGGCGTTGCATGGCTCCATTGTTGCCAAACCATGAATAAGGCTCTTGAGGAAAATACTTAACCCAAAGATTTGTCACAGTTGCAAATATGCGAAGCCTATGAAGTTTGGGTTTTGTGCAAACATAATGTAATCTTTTTTTAAACATTGTGTCCATTAAGGAAATGAAATGTATACAGCCATATTTCTCAGCTAGCGTTTGCATTTTAAACACAATACACTTGAGAGGTAAAGCGTGAGATTCTAAGGGCGGAAAACACATTGCACAGGGTCAGTATGGAGATCAGCAAATATACAGAACACTTATGAATATATTTAATGTGCAAAGCAAGAGCCAAAAGTGGCTTTTACCGCTGATAAATCTACAGATAAACCTTTTACCACATTCCTCTACAAGCGGAAAACACTTACACATAGATGGAGGTGGAATTAACAGTGTATATGGATGTGGGTGTGCTTGGGCGGGGAGGAAAGTGTTGCCTTCCTTGACCAAGGAACAGAGGCCAAGAAAACTTAGCACCTCGATAGAATGACCAGGAACAATGAGCACAATTCAGAGGGTAGTAGAATCATTTATGACCTAATATTGTTTCATGTTTTTCTTTCTATTGAATATTGAAACGCTATTGATAAAAGGTACTTAAAAGTTACCTTCTCCATGCTAGTGTTTAAAAGTCTTTATAACAAGATGCCTTTCTGTCAGTGAGTGACATTATTATTATTATCCTTTATTTACATAGTTACATAGTTACATAGTTACATAGT
>CM044439.1:136522426-136533978 GCA_024363595.1 Xenopus borealis
TCTACTGCACCAACATTAACTATTGTTCATTATTTTCTTCTTACCCAGATGGCTGGAATTGTCCATTTCTCCCAACTCAACTTTCTTACTGATGCATTGAGATTGTATGCTCTACATTTCACTAACCTTCTTAGGTTTATATTAAAGACTCTCTATTCGTGTAATCTGTAAATCTTACAATTGATACTGATGCAAGGCAAGCAATTTTGAAGATTTGAAAAAGAACGGTAACTCTGCCAATCAAGGACACAAGGTTTTTAAATATATACAGCTTTAAGCTATATGCATATTATATACAATAAGGACTTGTGAGGTTTATATTTTTGTTGTTGCTGTTGCTAATAGGTTTACATTAAAGAATGTAGAAAAGCATAATTACCATGGGGTGTATTTCTCCCTCCAATAAATATACATATGTAAGTTATGTATTGTCCAGTTAATTGCTTTGCATTGAAACATCTAACATGCACAGGGGGTTATTGTTAAATTAGTTAATAAATTATTCATTATAGTGTTTTTTCAAATATTCACTCTTAAGTGATAAATGTTCCCTATTACCCTTACAGGATAGCAAAAAAGTACCTTCATATTAACTAATATATGAATTCTATAAATCACTATGCTGACTCGTAGTATTGCCTTTAATATTTTGATTATCATGGATAAGAAAGAATTCTGTTCCTCCAAATCATCCTCAAGCCTCTGTGGTTTTCAAATGCAGAAGTAAGGGGGGAAGAATTCATATAAATATATATATAAATGCAGGTATGGGACCATTTACCCAGAATTCTTGGGCCCTGGGGTTTTCGGGATAATGTATTTTTCCATACATACTTTAAGTCTAATAGAAAATCATTTAAACATTAAATATATCCAATAGGCTGTTTTTGCTCCTAATAAGGATTCATTATTTAGTAGTCTGAATCAAATACAAGGTACTGTGTTAATATAATAGAAAAATCGGATATCATTTTTTAAATTTGGATTTGGATAAAATGGTGACTATGGGACATGACCTTTCTGTCATCTGGATCTTTCTGTGTTTCTGGATAATGTATCAAATACCTGTATACACAATCTATAACACAATAGTTGCAACAAACCTATTTGGGTTTGGAACTGAAGCGCTTCCTGTACTTTGCACTAAAATTAGTGTGGGATTCTATTGGTGCAAGTTTGCTGATTCAACCCCTTGTGGGAACTCTAAAATTAGTTCCACATTCAAGGTGGCGTGAACCAGTGGACTAACCGCTGGAGAAGGCCCACATACATAAAATCATGACCTGTGATTTTGCTTGAAATTTCTGCAGGGGGTGGTGGGCTGAGATTTTACCTGTGTCATGGGGGTGCATGAATTTTTCCACAGGGTGGGAGGAAGACGATGGATGGACACACTGGCGCTTAGTCGTGTGTTTGGATGCAAGTATCTGTAATGAAAACCATAAATAAGCAAAATATTTGCATACATTTTCATATGACCATACTTCAGCATTTAGAAATGACCCCTCTGCACATGCTGCATTAATGATTTCTTGCAATTTAGCTAGGGAGAATTTATAAATAACCTACAACAATTAAATGTAAAAAAAAACCTAAAAATTATTAACCTTCGGGTTTTTTGGATATTTAAAACTCCAAAGTTCGCTTTTATCATATCACAGTGGAGGCAGCATTTTGTTGCGCTAAAGCAAGTCTTATCCACTCAAGTCTTATTGCGATTAAAAAAATTCCTTTAGTGTCAGTGCGAGTAATGCTGGCGAATGGGTCTTCATTGATGCCTTTAAGTTATTTTTATAGCAAATCTTTACAGAAGAAAGCCAATGAATCTGTTAATGTATGTGGAAACTTCAGAGAGCAATTAGCTGAGATAGTTTGTTGACCGTGGGATATATGTACCCTCTTTTATAACTTTTCAAATTCTGTAGAAAACAGGAATGCTGTCTGGTCTCAGCAGCATTGGATTAGGGTGAGATTAGAAAGAAAATGTCCTATTCATGCATTGCTATGGTGAAACAAGATAAAGACCTATTTAACGAGTGCTGGCACATCACTGCTGAACAAAACACATTATGATAATACCTCTGTAATATTGTGTCGTTCCCACTAATCTCTCCAAATCTCCATAGATCTGCCTCTCCTCCGCCATAAATGTGTCACAGATTCCTGGTGATGAACTCTCTAGCGGGATATATAAAAATACTCATATGGCAAGAATATAAATAATAAGTGGGGCCGGCTTTTTCCTTGGTCTCTGAATAATCTGGGGCAAAATAAATCATAGAAAATTAGTCTTAAGAGTCCATTGAGACACGAGAGGAGAAACATGAGAGGTCAATGTGATTCCAGTAGTATAAAATACTGAGAATTGGATTGGAGGATTTGGAGTAATTGATCCAAGCCACCATATTAACAGGCCAAATAATAATCCAGTACAAATACAGGTTTGGGTACTACGGGATGGTCTTTTCCGTTAGACTTCATTTTACACAAATAATCATTTTTTTTAATGATTTCCTTTTTCTCTGTAATATTAAAACAGTACCTTGTACTTGATCCCAACTAATAATTGATCCTTAGTAGAAGCAAAACCAGCCTATTTGTTTTATTTAGAGGGGTTATTTATCAACGGTCGAGTTTAATTTATTTTCTACCTCAAAATTAACTCACAACTTGCTTATTAATGAAAAAACTTGTATGTGAAAAACTCGCATAAGTGCAACTGGGGGAAAAACTCGAATACTCGAATTGATTGAGTTATCACCGAAAAAAAAACTCAAATCACCCGAACTGATTGTTTTCGAGGGAAAACCACCAGAAAAAAAAATCCGACCATCATGAAGGCTACAAATATCTTTAAATGGTTCAAGGGACCTCTGCAACGGACTTCGATGTGACCTTGACAGGTTTTAGCTGGAGTATTTTCAGATTTGAGCTATTTACAGCTTTGGGGCATAATAAATCTTGTAAAATTAGTTTTTTTAACTGGGAAAATCTGAGCTTTTACTGAAACTACCCATGCAAAACTCAAACTCAAACTTAGCTACATAGTCCATCAAGTTCAACCCCTGTATATAGGGAGAAGCATTAATGGCGGAGCTCACTAGCACAATCTGTCTCACCTCGTCCGTCGCAGCTCTTGTGGGACCACGGTAACTTTGCCCAAGTACTTAGACACACAGAAGTAATGTTATCCGCTGGTATCGCTTACGGACAAATCCACGGGAGACAGTTGGAATAATATCAAGATGCGGCTTTATTCGAAAATGCACAATGGCTAAATATAGTGGGTATACAGAAAACTAATGCATTTCATGCCTCAAAAGCCAGGCACTTCGTCAGAGTTCGAACTCTGAGGAAGTGCCTGGCTTTTGAGGCACAAAACATGTTTTAACAACAATTGATGCATCACTTCAAAAGTCTTTTCATGTGTTTATTCACTTCAGGTCACTTCCACCATGACAAGCCCAGGGCATACATTAAAATCAAATGAAAATTACCATAAGAAGTTACATTATTTCAACAAACAAAATTTGTTGGTACCATTGATGTCCAGAATAGGTATATTTGGCTGAAGGCTCTAGATTTGTATAGAATACAGAAATGTTCCAGAACTTCTTGGACTCCAACTCCCCACAATCTCCAGATAACTGAGTTCCTCTGAAAAACACAGTTATGTATTAAAAGAAGAGCAATGGGAGCACAATGTCATGGCAATTAATCATCATGTGTAGTATAGCCCATAGGGCAGGGATCCCCAACCTGAACCTTTGAGCAACATTCAGAAGTAAAAGGAGCAACACTAGCATGAAAAATGTTCTTTGGGTACCAAACAAGTGCTGTAATTCGCCATTTGGTAGCCCCTATGTGGGTTGTCAACCTACATTGAGGCTCTGTTCAGCAGTACATCTGGTTTTTATGCAACCAAAACTTGCCCCCCAAGCCAGGAATAAAAAAATAAGCACCTGCTTTGCGATCACTGGGAGCAACATCCAAGGGGTTGGAGAACAACATGTTGCTCACGAGCTACTGGTTGGGAATCACTGACATGGGGGGTGCATTTTACTCAAAGACATCAGAAAAATGAGAGACTATTCGAACAATCAGTAAGAAACCATGGCTGGAACATATACAGTAGGCATGTATGTTTGGCCACTTTCTAGCTAGCCAATGTGCTCTTTGCAATGGGCAACTTTATTGTTGCAGCAACTTTTTGTAATATATGAGAATCGATGGGCGACTTTTTTTCTCACTCCAATTTCATTGTTAATGGCCATTTTTTTCTCTCACTCCAAAAGCATAAAAGACAATGGGATTCTTTTTTTTCTCTCTCCAAATGCATTGAAGTGAATGGGTGTTTTTCTGCAAATTAATGTTCCGTCCCAATTTTTGCACAGTTTTGGAAAAAAATTGACCAATGGTGAAATGCGGAATTTTGATGCGAATCCATGCTTGGTGAAAAATTGCACCCATCACTTGCAGCAGTGCATTTTCCCTCCTTCCTTTGAATGAGCATCCAGTCCATGTGGCATAAGTCATTTTATGCAAGAACAAGAAAAGATAGGACTACTGGAGGGGGGCCATTTACTTAGGCTCCCCCTTGGGCTGGTGCTCCCCTTCCATGAAAAATGTACTAGGCCGGGTAGCTTTCAGCAGACCACCTTCACCTAGCTTCCCAGGTATTTCTATAGTTAAATGTTTATCACAGCATTGGTCAGAAAAATATTTCTGTTTTCTCTGATAATGAGCAGAACATCATATTTTAATAGTTTTTTAAAAATCTATTTTTTCTACTGAGAATCTGGTGATTCCATGACTTGACCCTGTTTTTTTTATACAACTTTAAGTCCATTTCAGGCTGGAAAGCATCATGGTACTGATATTGAAAATCTGGACAATTGCTAACACAAGTTTTGGCAAGCTGGAGTTTTATTTTTCCTCTGAGCAAATTGATGCCAGTTTGCTGAGACTGTTTACGACGTTTGATGTGTTTGACTAAATATTTACACACATCCATGCTCTGTGAAACTAACATACGCTAATTGCATTTTTCTCTTTGTACGTTGTCACCTCTCGAGTGCTGAAAGGTGTGGACAGAAGTCTCCAAGATGGAATGTAACAAAGCAGGGTGGCTTTGGGATGAAGAGTAGGATCTTGAGCCAAAGTAAAACCCAAGGATCGAGGAGCCTAACACAGACAGCTGAGCAGTGATTTCATTGCTGAGCAAGTTATCTTTTTGAAGCTTAACACCCCTTATCACAGAGCAAGCTTACAAAGATGTGGCGCCTACGCTCTCATTGCCCTGCTCAAGACAGCACTTCTGCCAGTAATTCAGACTATGGAACCATTTCTACATGAATAGACGAGACCTGCTGCATTGCCTCTGCTCTGCTTTCCTCTCTGGAGAACAGGCCCTTAAGGGGAAATTCCTGTTTATATTAAGCATAATGTAGATAATAATACAGGTTATAGACAATACTTGGCCTATTTTTTCCCTAGAAAACAATTAACAGCTTCCTTGCAGAATGACATCAACATTTATGGCCAAGGGGCCTCTTCCTGGATTGGGTACTCTATCTAACCTTTCAGTCCTGGCAGAACATCCCTGCCATAAATACTAATATACATAAATAAAATCCTAGAATGATTAACTAGTGGTGCCATATGCATTTTATATTTATTCCAAGACAATGTTCTTCCCAAGAAGCCCCACCCTGTCTGGAGACCCATGGCAAATCTTACTTACCCTTAATCCTGCCCTGCAGACTCAGACACACATTATTTTATGCAGGGGCAATGCAAAGCATTCTAAGGAGAAAAATTCCTTTGCTCCATTATTATTGCATGCAATTAAAACATATTGAGCAACTTACACCAAAATGAATGCAATTCACTGATAAAAGTGGTCATAGAAAAAGTGCTGACACCTTCCAGACCAAGTATCCAATTTATTGGCCCATGTATGGAGCCCACTGATGGATGGACCTACCTGTCTGATCTCTGGCTAAAAGGCCCTTATCTATGATCTGTATGATTGTTGGCCCCTGTGCCAAAGAAGTAATGATAATCAGTCTGATAAGGCCTAATGTGTTGGTGCCCAAAGTGGGCCCTTGCCAAAAAAAGCAACCACACCGTACATGCTTATCTAGCAATGTATGGCCATCTTAATTGGGGCACACATTTGTGCCTTCTTTATCTAGTACAAAATGGGACACCATTTTAGAACAGAAAATAAATATTATGCCAAGTTTTCATTTAGAACTTTAGTAAACAAGCCTCTAATAAATTCTACTTGTTGTTTTTTTTTTGAGGTGGCTCTGATATTTTTCATGACATACTACTGATAATTGTTGTTTTGTAGTGCAGGACATTGGATTGCCCTTGTCCCACTGATATTACAGCCTTATTTCACTTAAAATAGGGAGTGCTCTGAGTACAGAGGTTTTTGCAAGTTTTAGATTCTCTATTCAGTATTTCACAGAAAGTCCAGTTGTTTTGAGTTACTTGTGTCAGATATACCATGACCTAGATGAATGAGAGTCTTCATAGCCACCTGTGCATTGTGTTTTATTCAACTTGTATTGTTTACTGGCAGGCCCGGACTGGCAATCTGTGGGTTCTGGCAAATGCCAGAGGGGCTGCTATAAGGTGCCATAGAAAATCAGTATTTAGTGGGCTGGTGGGGGGCTGTTTGGGTCACTGCGTGGGCTGATTGGGCCTCTGTGTACCTGAAATGCCAGGGCTTATTTTAATTCTCAGTCCAGTCCTGTTTACTGGTACTGTTCAGCAATCAGCATCATTGTAATCCATATGCCCCTTGGACAGTGTGGGTGGGTAGGTGGGTGTTTAGGCTAATCTTAGCCTGCCTGCCATTTACATGTCTCTGTCAGAGAACAAAAGGCTCCAGGCTTTCTAACCTGTTATTTTCCCAATCTAATTACCAAATGAGAAAAGGGTGCTAGGGTCACAGAGCTACTCGATGGCACAGGAAGACATGGTTTCCATCACAGTTTGCAAAAAATAGTCATGTTGGCAAGAACAGCGAATATTGGTTTCCCTAGAGAAATATGTAATCCAGTCTGTTGTTATTTCTGTGTTTCCTGGTGGGTGGGAGAGAGAAGAACATAAATATTTATGCCCCAATTTAACTGTTTCAATTTCATAACATCTTTGATCACCGTCATGTATTTAGTGAATTATTCCTGCAGGGGCAAAAATCTGTTTTAAACAGAAGGGACGACTGTGCTAATCAGAGGCATATGTTAGTGTAGCAGGCAAGGAACACATTATTGCTGTTTCAGGAGAATTCTAGGTGAGCTGAACAAAAGACAGACAGTGGGCTCCGCTCCATTACTAAAGGGGCAATATTTATTAAGCTCTTATCCTTAGCAGCACCATCTTTATGGCGGGTTCAGTTTTAGGGCAGCACCTGTAAGTACAAACGGTGCTGTTTTCCAGTTACAACAATATGGCAGCAGATGATAATGGAAACGACAACAGCAACATTTTATATTAGAGCTCTTCAAACTGCTTTTGGTTGTAGTTGTACAAATTCCTATGACAGGGGACCCCAGCCTTTTTTACCAATGAGCCACGTTCAAATGTAAACAGAGTTGCAGCTCATGAATACCTTCAGAATACTCAAAGCACAGGTATGAGACCTGTTGTCCAAAATGCTCAGGACCTGGGATTTTCCAGATAAGGGAGCTTTACGTAATTTGGATATCCATACTTTAACTATACTAAAAAATCATTCGAAAATTAGTCGAACCTAACAGGATTGTTTTATGTCCAGTGAGGTTTAATTCAATCTTAGTTGGGATCAAGCACAATCTACTTACAGAGAAAAGTAAATAATATTTATTTGATTAAAATTGAGGCTATGGTAGATGGCGTTGCTGTAATTCAGAACTTTCTGGATGGATCCTATACCTGTACTCTTAATTTTTGACAGGTATTGTAATATTTCATCTTATGATCTAAAGAAGAGCTTTGAGCACTTTGTATTTGCTTTTATACATCACTTTCTTTAAGGGAAACGTTATGTATATGGTAGCTTTACTCATAGAGTCTATTATCCTCCCTTGTACTAGGTCTAGGACTTACAGTTGGTGATGAACAAACTTTTTTCACTAAGTTTTGCCACAAAAATAACACCCATACACGATAATGGGAGAAAATATTTGTTGTGGAATTTTTTGCATCATCCGTATAAATGCACAAAAACAGTAAAATGAAACACAGGAACACCTTGTGCAAAATTAAATAAAAGTGGATGCGCACTTATATGATTTTCTACTATCCATATAAATGAAATGAAATTTCAGTGTTTTGCTAATTTCCGGCAAAGCAAAACGGGTCTGATTCACCCATCATTACTTACAATACTTCAAGTGCTAGACTCAAATATGTTTGCCCTCAAGATTGAGGAATAGTGAATCTGTGGCGTCTTGCTTTGGCAAATTTTTCGCGAATTTCCTGAGAAATTAAAAAAAAACTACGAAAAATTAGGGAAACGCCGCTGGACGGGGGCGTCTTGTTTTGGATGCCAGAGTTAGTTCTTTGAGGCCAGCGAATTTTCGCCAGGCAAATTTTCGTGTGTGTTTTGCGAATTTCTGCGCCGGTGGCGAATCGTGGGAGTTTGCTGCAAATTCGCGCCAGGTGAATAAATTTACCCATCACTATTGAGGAATAATTATAGGGGTGGTTCACCTTTAAGTTAACTTTTAGTGTGTTATAGAATTGCTAATTGTAAGTAACTTTTCCATTGGCCATCTTTTTTTCTCTTTTTTACAATTTTTGAATTATTTACCTTCTCCTGATTCTTTTCAACTTTCAAATGGGGCATCACTAACACCTTCTAAAAACAAAAGCTCTGTAAGTCTACATTTTATTGTTTTGGCAACTTTTTATTACTGATCTTTCTATTCAGGCCTCTATTCATATTCCAGTCTCAGTGCATGGTTGCTAGGGTAATTTGGACCCTAGCGACCACATTGCTGAAATTTCAAACTGGACAGCTACTGAATAGAAAGTTAAATAACTCAAAAACCATAAATAATAAAAAATGAAAACCAATTGCAAATTGTCTCAGAATTCCCTCTCTACATCACACTAAAAGTTAACTCAAAGGTGAACAAACCCCTTTAACAGACAGTCCATATACTTTCCTGGAAAAATAAAGTTCAGTGGTGTAAAATTAAATTTTCTGTTTCAGTAGTGGGAAGTATATGAAAATGTGGATATCACGTACAAATAAATATACAGAATGTAGCTTTTCTGCTTTCAGTGGCCCTTAAATACACAATGAAAGGCATGTGATTGATTAAGAGTTTCAGTAACTTCAACCACATATTTGTTGACAGTTGTGTTACTTATTGGACATTAGTCAGGGTTCACTGATAATTAGTTTGCACTGTATTTATGATTTATGATGAGACTGGGATTGGCCCAAGGTTGCAAGGATCAGATATGGGAATCAATATGACTTTACCTACTTTAGACTTCAATGCTTTTACCATCAGTTACGCTCTCTGACCTTGCTGAGTATTTCACTGCATGAAGCATGAAATTGCCACTGATGGGCACATTTTTTTAATATGCTAAATGCCATTTCACCATCTGCAGTGATGTCATCTGCACCCTAAAATCTCTCATTATTTCCTAATGTATTTGAAATGTCGCTGATTTTTAAAAAATATTGAATATCACAATTAAATGGAAGTGTAACCTTTGCAGTTTGGTGTCCTGCTCCTCCCCTGCCCATCCTGAATCCTCTACTGCGTTGTTTGATGATTGTTTGAAGTCTCCCCCCATCTCACAACAGGTCTCCTCTTGTGCCCCTGGTCTATGGAATTGCCTTAGTGGCCTATCAGACACCTTCCTGCAGGGGACCTTCAAACACTTCTTGGCAACCACCTTTTTCAAGGATGTCTTTATAAAGATAGTGATTGGTGAATTTATTCGCCTGCAGCGAATTTTCGGCGAATTCCTGCAATTGGCTACAGGTGAATAAATTGTCTCGTTTTGGACGTGCGCATACTTTCCATTTTTTTTCGTCACCAGCAATGACCTAAAATGGACACATGCGTCGAAAAACGGATGATCTCGTCCAAAATGAGACACGGCGGCATTTTGCGAATTTCTCTAGGTGCGAAAATGCCACAGATTGGCCCATCGCTATATAAAAACCTCTAGCAGTACATTCAAGAGGATTTTCAACCAAAATATACTTTTAATATGCTATAGAATGTAAAAATTGCAACTAGAGCTTAGTAATACAGTGCCAAATGTTAGGCACCCCCAAGTGATTGTATTAACTTACCTGTAACCCCAGGCCGGTTCTCCTATTGGCAGAAAACTGCACCGGCCTGGGGTTATATCAATGAACATAACGGAGTGATCCACTTCCGTCTTCTTCATTCTTCAAATTTCCCGGGGGAGACGCATGTGCAGTAGAAAGAAATAGCCGACTTTGAAGGTGAACCACCCGTAATTTCAGCAGTTTATATTACAATATTCTTTTTCTTATTGTTTCCCCGCCCTTTCCCAATGGCTCTTTGTTGAACAAAGTCTTACATAATCCATAATGATGCTGTCCAGCCTGCGTTTATATTAATATTAACACAGACTTGGCGCTTACTACACTAAAACTGGGGCATTGATGTCATTTTTGTTACCATCACCTTCCCTTGGCTTAAAGACCCTAATTGTCACTATACTTTTTTTATTTTCTTTTGTTTTTGGTACTATGCAGATCTTTTCATATGTTTCAATAGAACATTTACATTTAGTGGCTTGTGCATTTAATTGAATCATAAATTATAAACACCATCGTTTGGAATCCAAAGTCAGGACTAAAAATTACAAACTGCATTTTTCTATTTCATCTGTACGTTTTATTAAACATGAACATCTGTGTGGGTATGCGCTAGTGTGTCTGCAATCACATATGATCTCATTTTGGGCTGATAATCAGGACTGCATGCCAGAAGCACCACAATTCCCTTAGACTATAATAGGAAACAATTTGCGGCTGTTTTTAGGGTTTTGTCTCCCTTTCTTTGCCTGAGAAAAGATAAAGTGCCACATGTGCCATTAAACTAATTCTCTTTTATATTTATACTATTGTTTGGGAGAAATCATATAAGACTCTTTGTAATTGATTCAAAGCCGTTAGTGTTATGTATAGTGATTGGCGAATTTATTCGCCTTGCTTGAACTCCCACGATTCGCCACCAGCAAATAAATTCACGAAATGCCTGTGAAAACTCACCGGCATAAAAAAAATGGACGCCTGCACCCATTTTTTGGATGCCCACATCCAAAACCAGAAGTTTCATGAATTTTTCACCGTTTGTGAATTTCTCAGGAAATTTGCGAAAAAAACGACGATTCGCCCATCGCTAGTCATTTATAATTTCCGCGTTTTGAGAATGATTTTTAGTAGTGCATGAAGATTAAGACAGCAGTGTCAGTCATATAAAATTAATCACACTGTTGTAACTCATTAGGGTTCATTCGGTAAAGGAGTGCAAGTTGCATAGAACCTTGTC
>CM044439.1:136537448-136550132 GCA_024363595.1 Xenopus borealis
CTAGTCAGAACTGTATCTCAGGCAATATATTTGCGTTAGATGCCATATTGAAAAATAGATGCTACTTGCACATGGAGGAAATTGGTAAAATGCAGGTAGTGCATTGGCATATATTTACTTGCCCTTTAATTGAGTTTGATTCTGGTGGCACAAAACTGAGTACTTATGAATGCAACATTACAAGGAATCTTAGTACTTGTCACCTGGTCAAGGTAGCTGTTAGTAACAGGCATGGGATCCGTTATCCGGAAATCCAATATCCAGAAGACTTCAAGCAGCTTTGTCTGTTTCCCTGTAAAACAGCCAGTGACTGTGTAGATATTTGTATCCACAGACCCAGGGAAGTCTGTATATTCTGATTATGAATCAGTCTTGCTGCATTGGCTTCTATGGCAGATATTATTTAACTTGTGCTGTTTTGATCATTTATAACAACCCCTAAGCTTAACCTCCCAACTGAAGCCCAGACCACACTGAGCATGTGTGTAGTCAGACATCGCCTTCGTTGAAAGCATAAATCATTTGTCTTATTAGGCTTCTGCTGCAGTAAGTTCATGTTTACATTCCATATACAAAATACAGCATTTCTAACATTATTCAATTTTTTTACTTTAGTTGCCCTTTAAAAGCCAGTTAAAAATATACACATGGCAAGCGTTGCGGCCATTCCTTCAGGCAAAACTTGGCCATTAGCGGTATCACATTCTACAAATTCGCTACGTGCAAAACAAAGGAATCCACTTCAACCTGCTTTCCTTTCACTAACACAGCACCAGTTCCTCCTTGCTTGTTGTTCTTAGCAACATACGTGTGACGGAGATGAAGAAGTAATTTCAGACAAAAGCAGTGTAACAAGTCAGGGTTTAGGGGGAAGCTACTTATCCAGAGGGCACATAGCAGCCTGTGTGGGGTCTTCTCTGTCTGTTTGATCCTTGAGGTCTCTGACACGTTCTTCAAGCTCATGTCTCCAACAGTTTCAGAAGATAACTATACTGGATATATCCACTGAATAGAGAGGATGCAGATGTCTGCCTGTTATCTGTAGCATCCTGAGTTCCCAAGACATCTCTCTGAGTGCCTCTTGCAAATCCAAGTTGTCTGGGGTGCATCGTAATGGTCATCAGACCGAAATAGAGCCGCGCAGCTGAGATAAAAGTAATAGTGATTATATATTCAGCACACAGGAAAGTTCTCTGAGGGGGGTTGCATTTGTCACTGCTCATGGACTAAATACAAAAATGATCCATTGTAGCATTCAGAAACATATTGTAGTAAATTGGAATCATGTCAACATTTTGGTTAAGGGCATTTACCATCCCTTTCTATTTACTTAGTGCATCATGTTTCCTGTTTCTACTTCCTGTATAGCTGCAAGCAATCATGGAGATTGCAAGTTACACAGTTCTATAGTTACATAGTTAAATTGGGATGGAAAAAGAGAAAGTCCATCAAGTTCAACCCCTCCAAATGAAAACCCAGCATCCATACACACCCATAAATACTTTCACATCAATTATATATAGGGATGCACTGAATCCAGGAATTGGTTTGGTATTCGGCCTTTTTCAGCAGGAATCGGATTTGGACTAATTCTTCTGTCCACCTGAACTGAATCCAACCTTGCATATGGAAATTAGGGTCAGGGAGGGAAATTGCATTACTTTTTGTCACAAAACAAGGAAGTAACAAATGTTTTCCCCTTCACTGTGTCTGGCTCATAGCACTAAGTGCTGAATACTCAATAGTCTGAAGAGCCAGGTGACAAAACAGTGCTGTAGTCCCAATGTTCTGCGCTGGTTTGTCAGTGACACTCATTCTCTATCTTCTCCTGTCTGCAATGATTCACAATACAGGATATGCCCGTTAAGAATAAAGGGTTACACACGCATGGACATTATCTCTGTGCACCCAGCAATCCCTGTGCCAAAATTAGCACTCCTCGTGTTATCTGCTTCCTGGAGATCCTCCTGAATTGTTCACTTTTCTCCCTGGAAAGCAGTGATAGCAAAAGCAAGATATTATCCCTTAATCTCTCAATTAATAGACATTATCTTAGTCAATGCAGCACATTGCACAGACATTCTGAAAGGCCTGCTCTTTGCTTGCATACTTAAGCTCATGGGGGAATTCCTGCCCATGCACCTTTCTCTTGTATTAGTGGCCATTACAAAGGAATTTGCTTTTGATTATGTTGTATTGTAAAATGATTGCACTAGCAATAAGCACCAGCCTGTCAGGCAGTAATGACACTGTCAGACCCCAATATAGTCACATAGCAGAGGTATCTAGTGTCGGACTGGGACACCAAGGGCCCACCCAAAAACCTTAGACTAAGGGCCCACCCAAAAACCTTACATAAGGGGCCAACTCTCAGTACTATTATCTTTCCTCTCCTCACTCAACCTCTATTCTCTGAGTCTCTTTTCTCTACATGCTATAATCTATTATTCCATATATTTCTCCTCTTTGTTCTCATAAATCTAGCCTCTTTGGTCCATTTAGAAATAGGGAATAGGCAAAGTTTTAAACATCATGAGGGCCCACTGACACCTGTGCCCACCCGAAGTTTTTCTGGTATCCCGGTAGGCCAGTCCAACACTTGAGGTAGCAAAAGAGGTATCAAAAATCTGACCTGCCAAGACCTCTGGTCTTTATTTTTCCAAAAACAGGTATGGACATATTATCCAAAATGCTCAGAACCTGGGGTTTTCCATAAAAGAGACATCTCTGTAATTTTGATATATATTTAATCTTTACTAAACCCAATAGGCTTGTTCTACATCTAATAAGGATTAATCATAGCTTAGTTGGGGTCAAGTACAAGGTACTGATTCTTTATTACAGTAGAAAAAAGGAGATTGGTTATTAAAATTTGAATGGTCTGATTAAAATGGAGTCTATGAGAGAGATGGCCTTGCTGTAATTTGAAGCTTTCTGGATAATGGATCCCATACCTGTACTGTGGAACTAAAGATATAGAAACTATTTTTACAGCACAAATTGTCCAGTTAGAGGGCTAAAGGGGTGGGGGAGACCTGAAGCTATTTATGGCTAATTGCTGTTAAAATCTTACATTGTTCTTGCACAAGATACAAGACAACAATCACTGGCTCTTTTGGCCTCTGTGTTTATAAATGTGCCTGGGATTGTCCTGAAACAAAGCCCATCTGTCATATACTAACAGGAAACTTGGCTCCACCAGTGTTTCATTGACTTGAGAAAATAGAACTTGGGTAATAATTCCACTGTACTGAAAAGGGGGCCCTTAGCATTGCATGAAGGCTACAGGCCCCATTAGATTGGGTGGCTGACATATTTCAACATGCAAGATTACATACAAAAACAACTAATAATTTAAAGAGGGTCCTGCCCAAAAGAGCTTACAATCTAACAGGTCATGCAAATTCTCATGTGCAGTTAGCAGGATTAAAAGCAGAGAATATTTCCAGTGCATTGTACGGTCATAGCTTTTTGTGTAAGAGGAACATTCAGCTGTGCCACTGTAGCATAGCACTGAAACCTATATCTGTGACTTATCAATATAACATGTTAATATGGGATTTTGGAAGCTCTTTATTTAACTCCACTCCACCCCCAAAGAATATTGTGCATTTTTTCTCCAGTTTCCCTTTTTATATGTAGAGACTTGGCATTTAACTGGCTGCAGATGGTGGGAGTCACAGTGAGGAATACCTGGCAACACCGGGACTGTTATATAACTAGCAAGCTTTTTTTTATTCTCTGTGTAAACTTTCCCTTTTGCAGAAGCCTATATGAAGCATCACAAATATCCCTTCACTGCTTCACATTTCAATTCACTTTTAGCATGCTGTAGAGAGTGCTATTCTAAGACAATTTGAAATTGGTTTTCATTTTTTATAATTTGTGGTTTTAAATGTGACTGATTTTCTCCCCTAATGAGCCTCTTCCTACCCTGTGGCACAGCTGGTGGGTTTGGGCCATGGATAATGGCGGCACACTATGAGTCATATAAATGGGTTGTGGTTATAAGTTGGGTCATTAATGGCCACTTTATATCAGGTTTGGGTTCCTTTTTTTGTTTGCCTTCAATGTGGAATACACTGCATTGGGTCTTCTTTATTATTTAATGTTTGTACATTTTCAAGCAATTGTTAAGGTTGGGTTCCTATATGACCTAAAATGGTAAATTCTGTTATTTTACCAGATCATTATGCATGTAGAAACATGTGCTCTGTCTGCCTCTTGTTCCCTAAATCTCTCCCATACACATCTCACTTCCAGCTAAACCAGCACAGGCCTGGAGTTATTGTATCTCCTAATCTGGATATTCTGGGAGATGTTGAACACTAATGCATTGACACTTAGGATCCCTCCATTTACACATTCCTTCCACAATAGACGTAGCAATACATTAGTTCTATTCTGCTAAATCCAAACACCTTTTATCTCCTCACCGATGCATTAAACTCCAGTAATCCATCAAGATGCTCTGGGCAGTCACTCCCTGTCCCATTCCAAACTCTGTGTCTGTCATTGGAATACCACAAGCTAATGGATGCAATCAATCCACATACTGTTTAATGCTCTAAATATTTCTTAGTGATATATTAGATAAGTAATTGCCAGTTCATTAATGAATAACAGTAGTTGGATTAGAAGGATGGCCAAATTGTTTTGGTTGCCACACCCAGGGTTTTTTTTATTACTGGACATTACCCCAAATAAGTAGTACCCAAAGGTTAAGGTTCTGCGGCTTATATTTACTGTTAAAAGGAAATACAAATCAGTGTCAGACTAATGTTCAACTGCTCAAAGCAGAATATGCATAAAATATACAAAGAAAGCCAAATAGAGTAGATACAGAGAGAGAAAGAGTAGTAACATGAGCAAATGGGTAACCAAAGGGAAACCAGTAGGAAAGACACACACTGGCATGGAAGAAAGGTTTAGAGGTGCATCACACTAGAAGTGATCTCCAACCAGTGGCTCAACAACCCCTTGGATGTTGCTCCCAATGGTCTCAAAGCTGTTTATAGTTTTAATCCCACAACAATGGAACCCCAGTTGGGGCACAAGAAGGGGAATGGGTAGCAGATCTGAGGATCCATGAAAATGCAACCACGTGTGGTTCACTAAAATGAACACAGATTTGAGTGTGTATTGACTCATTGATTCATTAGTGCACCCATGTATTTTCCTTGCACTTCCAAATGTGTGTGTGTAGAGCTCCAATGCTCCACCCAGTCTGCTTTGAATAATCTGTATGTATATTTTTATTTGTATAGCGCTCCTTGAGGGTAAATTGCTCTTATTGATACTCAGAACCCTGGCATTAGCTCCATTCCAGACTTCCTATAGTGGGGTTTACATGCTAATGTGCTTTTGGCAGGTTAGAAGTCATGTCATTCCCATATATATATACAGATGCAACTTGCATGTGATTTGCAAAAACATATATGTGCCAAAATACGCATTTTGCCACATTGGGACAGATTTAATTCAGTGAGAAAAAGTTATCTCATGGTTTATCACGTGGAAATTTATGGATGAGATTCAATTTAAGACAGAAAATTCTCCTAATTCAGTTTCAGTTTTTTTCCTCTAGACTTCAATAGAGTTTTCACATGCCAAACATTGATATAAATTGTTCTGAATTGCATTTCAAATTGAATCTCGTTGATGAAACATTTTCTCACTGAATTGAATCTGGCCCATTTTGTGCGGTTGCAGAGGACCTGATCAGATACCCCAGTGACTTCTGGAAGACACTGCATTGTGGGGAAATAAATACCCAGAGTGAATTGCATTCAAGAGGTTGCATGGAAAAATAAGTGGCATAAGCAATCCACAAATACACCTAGGCTATGAGCTTCACCCAGAACATTTGAATTTCCACCAGCTTTATGAATAGGAACCATATGTTCACAGTTTATAATTATGCAGAAAATGTAGTGAACGTATCAGTAAAAACTGACAATATACCTGCATTTTGTCTAACGAAGTGCACAGAATTTGCAACAAAGAGTGTGAGAGAACCTTCCAGGCTGATAAAGAAAGTACTTGGTTTCCTTTTTAATGAGGTATCTTTTTCTTTTGGCTGTTATTATGTTATAATAATGTAAGAAACTTTCCCAGTGCTTCTGAGAACCTCTGGGAAATGCTGGAGAACAGAAAACAGCAGGAAGCAAGGGGTTGTTATCCTCTGTTCTGCGGGAAGCATTTTTGGATCACAAGCGCTAGAGTTTCAGTCGCAGGAAACAAGAGGGACGAATGTGGCCCTCTAAGGTATTTGTACAGCCTCCTGCCTGCCTCTGAGCTGCACAGCCTGCTGGGTATGACATCATCACTCGATACAATCAGACCTACAGCTATGTCATATGTCGGCTAATTAGCCCGCTGTACGGGAAACATTGGACAGTGCTGC
Source organism: Xenopus borealis (assembly GCA_024363595.1). Taxonomy (NCBI): domain Eukaryota; kingdom Metazoa; phylum Chordata; class Amphibia; order Anura; family Pipidae; genus Xenopus; species Xenopus borealis. Next base: position 136,543,855 of record CM044439.1, read on the forward strand.
CAAAAAGTGTAATTTTGGTAAAAAGCATCTTAATTCTGAAAGAGTTATATGGTTTATTAATGCATGTGCAAAGTGTTAAACCGCAAGAAAGAACTGTAAGTATGAAAAATTGGTTTGCTATTGCTATTAATGTACTTACAGTACAATATGACATTGGATTTTACAATAAAAATGGGCCTTTTGGAATTCAAGACAGTTAGCTCTAATATATCAGCTAACTAAAGGAAGCATAGACAAATGTATTAGAGCTAGCCAGGGCTAGAAGTAGGAGTAGGCAGAAGAGGCATGTGCCTAGGATGTAGCGGCAGGGGGGTGCCAGGTGTAAGACGTGCTGGAGATTCCGGCGATCTCTTACCTCCCAGAGCATCTCTCCTCGTCTGGCGTTGTGAAGGCACACATTCCAGGTACTCTGTCTGAGACGCCGGCGTCTTCATGCTGAGTGTCATGACGTCACCAGGGGACGCCGGATTTGAATTTTGGCGCCAAAACGCCTTTAAAGCTCCAGTACATTTTGAAGATGCCCAAGCTGTTTCTGCCGAAGCGTTTATTTTATATCTGAATTCCTGGTTTTTGACTCCTGCCTGACTTATTGACTCTGATTGTTGCCACCTGCCTTGAACTCTTCACCTGACTTAGACTACTCCTTCTCTCTATCCTACTGGTACCTCGTTTATGGACTTGTTTGCACCACCTGTTTGGTTTCTGTATCAGAAAGTCCGGGGCCCCAAAAGGTTGTCGGGGAACACCGGAACCCACAGGTTACCCCTGTGTGTCCACTAAGGTACAACACAAGGTTCCCAAATGAGATTGTTACACCAGGCATGAACTTCTTATACCACTTAAGCCTGTTCCGAACCCTTGACTCTTCAACTTTGTTTTAATCTGCGTGCTGGGTCGCCAGTATTCACGCTGACTCATATGCACATGCGCAGCGAGCAGGGCGGGTACACGCAAGAGAGATGGCCAGTCGGGTTACCTAGAGTCACTGGCCATCTTGGCTCATCCCAGAGCTAGCTATCCATTACAAAAACTAACAAACAAACCCCCAAAAGGCTCATTTTATTAGAACAGGGGTCCACTATGTTTTTTTACCAGTGAGCCCCATTGAGATGTAAAATTAGTTAGGGTGTAACACAAGCATGAATGTTTGTGGGTGGTGTAAAATAAGTGCTGTGCCTTTTTGACCATGTGACCATGGAAATTTGTCCCATTCAGAGTGATTTGTCTGTGATTATTTAATGACTGAGGCTGGGTTAATCCCTTAGTGGCCAGTGGTCATTAATAGAGTCTTGGGCAAAATTAACTCTTAATCCAGGGTGAAGCCACCAGTAATTACCAAAACAAGATAATCTGAATCAGATGTGGGCCCATATTGAGAATGGAACGCTAGCTATGAAGAAACAGTAGAATGTAGTTAATTAATCCAGACTAGGTGCATCTATATGCCTCAATTGCCACTACTGCTACTGCTGATTAGAAATCAGGGCACTCTCCAGTCTCTGTGGTTCTGATCATATAAATAAACATGTAAACTTTTAGTTTGTATTGTCAATTCAACAATGCTGTGTAATGCACAGAGAATCATCTCAATGTAGTGAGAGTTTCAGGGTATTAGCGGGATCACTTGTAGCATTTCATAAAAAGGGCCCCTGTGTGGTTATTTCATTGTGTAGGGCCCCTGGGAAGATGTTTCGCCCCTGCAACACCTGGTGCATAAAACAAGACCTGCGATTATGTCATGTGGCCTCTGGCTAGATAAGCCACCTGCGTAATAAATTAACTCTTCAGCCGCCAACCGTGCATTCACCATTATAGAAAGACGCTCTGCATTCAGACATCCACTGGAACATAGAAAAGCAAATATTCTCATAAGAATAAAATTATAGTATGATGTACCATATGGTATTAGGAAAACAAAAGAGCAGCTCAATTTTGTTTATTTCTAGGTATGGGACCTGTTATCCAAAAGGCTCAGGAATTGGTGTTTTCCGGATAAGGGATATTTCCATCATTTCGATCTCCATACTTTAAGGGGCAAATTTACTATAATTCACCCAAAAATTCTATGAATCCATTCGAAATTCAATAAGCATTTGACTATCGAATGCTTGTAGAATAGTTTTAAGATATCTTTGTGCTCGATATTCGATTTCTTGATGAAATTGTACGATCGGATACCGATCGTTTGATTTCATGAAGAAATCGTACTTTTGCCTTCGAGCCTCCAAAAAATTTGTACGTTTCGAACTATGGATCTATTCGATAATTCGTTATTTGATGATCGAAGAGGCCAAATTTGCATATTCGAATATCCAAAAAAATCGTACGATCGGTATTCGATCAAATTCGATCGAACTTCGAATCCTTTACGTGAATTTAGTAAATTTGCCCCTAAGTCTACTATAAAATCATGTAAACATTAAATAAATAGGGGTGCCCCGAATCCACGATTCGGGATTCCGCCTTTTCCAGCAGGCTTCGGATTCGGCCAAATCCTTCTGCCTAGCCAAACCGAATCCTAATTTGCATATGCAAATTAGGGGTGGGGAAGGAAATCACGTAAAGTAAAAAATGTTTTTCCCTTCCCATGTGCAAATTAGGATTAGGATTTGGTGCAGTATTCGGCTGGATGTCTAATAGAATAGCCAGAATCCAAATTCCTGCTTTTCAGCTCTCTAAATCTGAGTTAGTCAGTGACTTGAAGGGGGGCCACATGGGACATAACTATTCAGTGAGTTTTTAATTGATCCTCAGCATTCAGTTCAGATTCAAAAGCAACAGTTATGACCCATGTGGCCCTCCCTAAAGTCACTGATTGGATACTGCCTGGTAACCAGGGAAACCAGTCAGTGGAAAACAAGAGAGCTGAAAAGCAAAAAGTAGTGTTCTGTTCTGTTAGGTTAGACTTACAGTCACTCCAGCCTTTATACATTTTATTTTTGCCTAACTAACTATATTGAAAATATTTTTTATTTTGCACAGCCTATGTATTTATCCAGTTTTTACTTTTATACTGAACAATTCCTTTAAGGGCTCTTACACACGAGCGTCTGAAGCTGCGCTCAGTAGCGCAGCAGTAGATGCCTTCAATTTTTTTCAATGGGGCTGTACTCACACAGGCGCATGTAGGCAACAAATGCAAGTTGAGACGCAACATGCTGCATTTTTCCTGTGTTCCGCACCCACATGCTCCTGTGTGAGTACAGTCCCATTGAAAAAAAGGCGTCTACTGCTACACTCCCCTGTGGCTGAACGCATAAAATCAGAACACAGGGGAACGCAGCTTCAGACACTCTTCTGAAAGAGCCTTTAAGTTTAACTTCTCCTTTAACTTTTTAGGGCAGGATTAGACGGACAATTGACCTATGCTTTCGGCGGATGCGACGCTGGGAGCGAAAACGGATGCGAGGAGTCGGATGCAACAGGAACAAGGTAAGTAATAGAAAAGTCGGATGGTGTTGCAGGGTTGATGCGACGCGACATGACTGTCTGCAAGCTGCATCTCCATCCAACAGTCGTGTCGCGATGCATCAACCCTGCAACGCCATCTGACTTTTCTATTACTTACCTTGTTCCTGACGCATCCGACTCGTTGCATCCGTTTCCACCGCCAGCAGCGCATCCGCCGAAAACAGACGCCAATTGTCTGTGTAGTCCTGCCCTTATACTCCCGTTCCCTGGAATTCTGCTTTTTGGTTAGTAGTGTTCCACTGACCCCAACAACCAGCACCAGTTAAAGAAAGGCAGGACAGAAAAATAAGACCAGCTCAATATATTACTACCTACATCATACTTAGTTGTTGTTTGTGTTTAACTTTGGTGCATTTGAATTTATCAAATGTTAATTGCAGGATAGGGGGTTCATATAGAATCATATACTAGGGCGAATAAACAATTTAGGCGCTGACTTGCTCAAATGCACTTGCCAATAACAAAATCAGTCATTCGTTTTGATCAGTCTAATAAAAGTGAAAGTAAATCAGCCTTAATAGGCCTAAAATGTAATTCTACAGCAAAAAGCACAACAGAAGGGCAAAAAAAAAAAAAAAGTGTGTCGTAAAACAATAGTAGTGACCCGTGTGCATTTTTTTTGTCCAGAGCATGTCAGTTCTGAAGGGGAACGACATGTGAAAGCACTTGAGCACCCAATCAAGGTCACGACCCCTAATTGAGGGCAGTTTCCTCAGTGGATGTAGCCTGGAGGGTGCTTGTCTTGTGCTGTTATATGACTGTCTATCACCCATAAAAAAACATTCACAGAACACAACAAGTTCAGGCAATATAATTGCTATTTTATGCATCCTGTGAGCATTGAGGTATTTAGAGCAATGGGTTTTGTATACTTTCCTCAGGGCAATGGTATATCACAGTATAATCATTTCCATAAACAAGAATGATCATTAATAGACAAGTCATTTATTACTGAACAACATAATAATGTTCCACAGTAGGCTGGCAGATCCTTCGCCTGATCAGACGCATATTCTCCACTGGTGAAAAATATGTATCCTTATATCCTTTAAAGGGGTTGTTCACATTTCAATTTATTTTTAGTATGATGTAGTGATATGCTGAGACAATTGCTTTTCATTTTTTAGTATCTGTGGTCTTTGACTTAAGGTCCCTATACATGGGCCGATAATAGCGGCCGACAAAGCGAATCGGCAGCTTATTGGCCTGTGTGTGGGGCCATCCGACAGGCTTCCCTGATCGATATCTGGCTGAAAGTCAGCCAGAACTCGATCGAGCAGGTTAAAAAATCCAGTTGGATCGCAGCCGCAACTGTGTGTGTATGCTGTTCTGCGATCCAACCGCCCATTTCGGATGCATTATGATCCGATCGTTGGGCCCTATGTAGCTTTTAATTCGGCAGCACTCCAAGAGTGCCCAAATTTTACTTCCTTGTTTTGTGATGAAAAGTCACATGATTTTAAGGATTCAGATTCGGTTTGGCCAGGCACAAGGATTCGACCTTCTGAAAATGGCCAAATACCGAACCGAATCCTGGATTCGGTGCATCCCTATATGAAAAGCACTGTTGCTGCCAATATAATAACACTGAGATTTTCTAGTATCTGGGAGTCACATTGGACCTGGGTATCAAACTATAATTTTGCAAATCCAAAGTGTATAGTATGTCTGCAGCTTTATTAATTAAAGGAAATATGCTCAAACATAACTGATCATAATGCCAGAGCATTTACTGACTAACCCAGAGGAAACAGAAAAACAGATGATCCCATTTTTCACCTAGAGTTTTAGTAAATGCAACCTTAAAATCCCCCCCTCCCCCAATGGATCTCAGATTATTATTGTCTGGCACAACCTTAACCCAGTGAGGCCATTTTGTGGAGTCATTTATGTATTTGACCTGTTTACTTCTTAGTACGTGTGTTCTCTTGGGTCAGCCTTTATGGCTTTCAGCATTCATTTATTATAACTTTCCCAAGAAGAATGCCTTGGTTTATATTGTACAGCTATTTTATCTGTTCTGGTTCAGCTTTGATCCTTGTACAGAGAAGAATGTTCAGAGCTGAATGGCCCACAGTCACAGCCGCTGCCATGAAGAAGAGATAACAGTCAGTGTTGTAATGACAAAGAAACAAACTGTTAAAAGTGTTTCGTCAGGGAACAGATAGATATGAAAAGGTGGCACACAGAGTAGATAAAAACTTTGATTTATTTAGCTGTTAATCTAGATTTGGCCATTTTACTTGTGTGGTTATTTCCTAGCGGTGCAACAGATCTTTCTGTAATTTAGCTCTAATAGAAAATATAAGGATTAATTATTTCTTAGTTTGGATCAAGTATAAGCTACTGTTTCAAAATTACAGAGAGAAAGGAAATTATGTTATAAAAATTTGGATTATTTAGATAAATGGAGTCTATGGGAGACAATTTTTCTGTATTATGGAGTTTTCTCGACAACAGGCACATAAAGAATCCTATACTTATATATGCAGCATATATATACATCCAATAAATACATCCAATAAATGTCCAATCCAACAAAAATGTTTTTCTATTATAAAAATTCCTGGTGTGCATCAACTATATGTATAAAAATAGCACTGTGTGTGTCCCTTGATACATTTTGTGTTTCCACTATGGTTCCTTTTTCCAGCACTAATGATTATTCGGATATAGATTGAATTGGGCCACTGCCTGAATGAATTATCTATGTAATGATGTGTTTAATAATGAATTGTTTATGCAACGATGTTCCTAACGAAACACGCCCTCTTCCATAGTGATGGGCGAAACGCCCGCGTTTCGCT
>CM044439.1:136572891-136584228 GCA_024363595.1 Xenopus borealis
GGGGGGGGGGGGGGCTTTGTGCGCTAGTCAATGTAAAAAGAACATTTTGGGATTGGAGAGAGCTTGAAAGGCCATGCAGTGCACTGCTGCTCCCCACTACTACTGATCCTTGGCACACACCACTGTTTTTGTCAAACAAAGCAGAAAAACATGGAGTGCGGATAGTTGGCTTGAAGGCTTTGGTACCAGCACTATTGTATGCTTTTACATTTGAAGAGTAAAGGGTATTGCTCGGACACGGGCAGATTGTTTACTTAATCCCTTCACAGACATATTACTTAATCCAATTTCTTTTGTTTAACAAAACAACACATTTGTAGAAATATTGTTTTCAATGGGATTTCCACCAAAAACTAATGTAATCTTCAACAACTTTCCAACATACATTCAGTAGACATTTTCAGTAGTTTTAACATTATGGGGCAGGTATATTAAGGTTGGAGTTGTTTTTTCCATGAAAATTCGAGTTTTGTATTATTTTTGTTCAAAACTCACATTTTTGGTTAAAAAAATGTGATTACAAAAAATAAAAAAAGATTTATTGTACCCTGACTTGTCAAGGTCAATGGCAGAGGTCCCTTGAACCATTTTAAAAGGTTAACAGCCTGCTTGATGTTTTTTTTCGGAGGGTTTTGCCCAGAAAACTGGAGTTTTTTGGTTGCGGGCTTCAAATTCACAAAATTAGGTTTTTTACATTAAAGGGATACTGTCATGGGAATTTTTTTTTTTCAAAATCCATTAGTTAATAGTGCTGTTCCAGAAAATTGCTGCATTGAAATCCAGAGCAAACAGTTTTTTTAATATTTCATTTTGAAATCTGACATGGGGCTAGACATTGTCAATTTCCCAGCTGCCCCAAATCATGTGACTTGTGCTCTGATAAACTTCAATCACTCTTTACTGCTGTACTGCAAGTTGGAGTGATATCACCCCCTCCCTTTCCCCCACCCAGCAGCCTAACAAAAGAACAATGAGAAGGTAACCAGATAACAGCTCCCTAACACAAGATAACAGATGCCTGGTAGATCTAAGAACAGCACTCAATAGTAAAAACCCATGTCCCACTGCGTACTATTCAGTTACATTGAGAAGGAAAAACAACAGCCTGCCAGAAAGCAGTTCCCTCCTAAAGTGCTGGCACAAGTCACATGACCGGGGCAGCTGGGAAATTAACAAAATGGCTAGCCCCATGTCAGATTTCAAAACTGAATATAAAAAAATCTGTTTGCTCTTTTGAGAAATGTATTCCAGTGCAGAAGTCTATTGGAGCAGCACTAGTAACTGATGCGTTTTGAAAAAAAAAACATGTTTTCCCATGACAAGATCCCTTTAAGTTTTTTCTTAAGTAAGATACCATTAGTGTTTCCAGTTCATTCAAGCTCCATTATGTAAATTGATTGCAATTTAAAGCAGTGTGTGTTAATCCCTTCTCAGGTTTTGGCTAATGAAACAATGTAGCAGAATCAGGTTTCCTCCAATCAGCTAATCAGCCTGCTTCTGCTACATTGTTTCAGGAGTCAGGATTAATAGTACAGGTAATAAAAACAGACAGACATATATTGCTTTCAAGAACGTTAAAGACACTGATTTTTTTAATTAATGTTAAAGTTGCTTAGAATTAACATTTTCTTTCCTTATGCATAAAACTGTTTTGGGTGTGGTTCCCCTTTACACCATTTCATTCTACAAAAAGGTATTCACTTATCCTGTGGTTTTCCTAAGGGCAAGCAAATACACAGTCTCCCTATTAGCATACTTAGGTTACACTCTACAGCTAGAAATTTTCTAATTGCCCTTTAAGGGGCCCATTCTATCCTTTTAGATGCTGCTGCACCCCCTGGGATGTTGTGAAAAGCCTCAGGTGTCAAGGTGGAATTCACAAAAGTAGAGTTAGCCCATTTGAATAAAATGATACTTTACACCAGAAAACCACAATTCACAAAGGACAGTCAGTGGGGCAAATATAAGGGATGTAGATCATATAGGGGCCTGCACAGAGGGGGAGCTAATCATTTAGGCTAATGTTAGCCAAAGTATTATAGCCCTCTACCCCCCCCCTCCCATATGTGTAAACTTTATCATTTTCTGCATGAAATCCATGGTAGTGTTTTGAACCTGTATGTTTTCCACCAGTTGAGAAAACTCTGTCTGACATAAGCCTAGAAGACATTATTTTATTTGCTTTCATCTTGAACATTTGGAAAATGTGATGTGGCTGCAATGGGATGCAATTCTTTCTCATGCACATATTCACCTGCCTTGGACATATTGGGGACAAAGAAGAATATAACATTGCTTATCATTCAAAACCCACAGGGTCAACTTTTCTAGAGGGTAAATGTTTGCCTCGGAAGGCTTCACCATGCTACGCATATTAATTTTGCAGTGAATTTGCAGTGAAAAATGCAAAGATTCACTTCGGGTGATGAATGCTGGCAAAGTTTTACCAGCCACAATTTGTAATTGCAGACATTTCTAAGTGAATTTTCGATATCGTTGCTTTCTTCCTATCGAAACGTCGTTAACATACTTATGTTTACATCAATTTAACTATGGCGGGTACATACAGGTCATATATATGTCTTTGTTAGAGAGCGTTGGTAAAATTACTCGAACTGGACACTCATTAAAAATTAAGATGTCCAAGGAAGCAAAATAAAGACAAAATATATCCTCTACTGGCCTATACATGACCCCACCCTAAAACAAATGTGGCATGTACTTCAAATAGTTATAAAATTTAAAAAAAATATATATAAACATAATCCCACATTAAAATATGAAATTACCTTTTTGTCATTCAGGATATGATGTCAGTGACATATTGTTGAGAACGTAGCTTGTGTACCTTGGAGGGACACAGTAGCCCCACAGGCCTCCAGTTGGACAATATTGATTTAAAGGTTCTGTAGCTTTACAGAATATTATTGAGTGCATTTCCTTTCTTAATAAGAATAATCTTAATCATCAGTTAAACAATATCACTTCTATATGAGCTAATTAAGAATTTTAACCGTTGTGTTAATCTTTTGAAGATAAGCACTTGACATAATTGACTAATCTGTACTTTAAAACAGTAGATTTTCTTTTTAGCTGGAAAATCCCCATCATGTCAAAAATGAATTTGGCTGTTAGTGATATAACGTGTATATAAATATATATATGAACACTTCCGGCCTCCGGGCTGTTTAGCTACAGATAAAACAACAGCATCTTTGAAATGTGTTTATTCTTGTCTCCTTTTATTAACTAAAGAGAACCAGTGTGGGGGGTTTCACTCTTCAGTTCGGCAGCAGTTTGAGCATTCTTTCACAATCCTTAAGGCAAATAATGTTCTCTCTGTGAATGATCCTTTCAACTGACATAAACATTTAATCATTTGTGTATAATCATAATTAGGAAGAATAAATATGTAAAAAAAAGAATGGCGATAATATTTAGCCCAGTCATGGGCAACTGAGTGCCCTCCTGATGTGTTTTAACAATCGCAGTCTCCCGTTGACAGCCGAAGGATGGATAGATGGATGGGATGGCCTAGAGCACTAGCCTTGCATCAGTCCAGCTGCCCATGACTGGCTAAATGGTAAGGCAACTACCCTGAGGCAATCAGGATCCCAAATCATGCATTCTTGGTACAAAGAGCATACAACTGAGATGTAATGATCCCTGGACCATGCACACAATGCAGATAAAAAAAATATTACACACCTTAACAGCGGTTACAGCCAGGGCCGCCATCGTGGGGGACAGGGGGGAGAAGTGTCCCGGGCCTAAAGGGGGGCCCGGCAGTGCTGCACTTTTCTGCTGTCCCCGAACAGCTACATGCAGAAGTCGAATGCCCTGAAGCAGCGGAAAGACCCGAAGTCATGAAGGAGCCGATACTGAAGTCCTGAAGCGGCGAAAAGAAACAAAGTAACAAAAGGAGCTAACACTGATGTACTGAAGCCACGACTTCAATTCTACTGACACCAATGTATGGTTTTTTTTTTGGTTTTTTTTAGATCCCGTGGTTTTATTTTAATACCCTATAGGCCACTTCCACCAATTTTAAAAATATATATATATTTTATGGGGCCCCAATTTTTTTTTAACTGGGGGCCCTGGCACCAATGCTTTTTTTTATAAAAAAAAAAAAATTTTATGGGAGCCCTGTGCCAATTTTTTTTTAACTTATAAGGGAGCCCTGACCATCAATATGTGTGGGGGGTTACTTTTTTAGCGCTGATGTTTTTAACTTTGATGTGGAGTTGGTGGTATCAGGGTTGGGGCTTGGTGCTAGTATGGGTGGCCTAAAAAATTTTGTTGTACAGAGCCCCGTGATTTCTAATGGCGGCCCTGGTTACACCTCTTTGAAAAACTGAAGGCAGCACAAAGGAGAACTAACTCCTCCATATACATCATAACCTCTGAAAGTGTCCAGAATAAATATCTCACGTATTGGTGCAGAGTAAGCGCAGGCGACATCTTCCAGGATCTTCAGTATTCTACTGAATACCAAACCTGCAATAACTTCTGCATGCTTTAATGTGGAAACCAAATAAAAAATAATGTCTTAATGATTCCAACACTAGGGTTTTTATTCAAAACTTTACAATATATGATTAACAGAGCTCAGGCAAACATGGATGGAGAAAGGGCTTAGACTTAACATTACTATGCACTAGCCTACCTGCCAGGCATCAAACTGATTTTCCTGTAGGCCTACTAGACACATATGGTGCAATTTATTTGTCTTCATTATGGCAGGATGATCTATCAAAGGGTGTTCCTAAAGTAATAATTGTCCCCAGGGGGTATGGACTAAAATGACCAAGCTTCATTGCAATTTAGGGACAAGGTCAGTATCACTTGCCAAGCAATCATTTTGTCACACAATGCATGTAAATACTTAGGGGCAGATTTACTAAATTTGTGTGAAGGATTCTAAATTCGATCGAATTTTTTTAAAAATTCGAATTCGAATTTCGAATATGCAAATGAGGCAACTTCGACCATCAAATTTTCAAAATTCGACCGTTTCGAATAATTCGAATAATTTGAATTTAATTGTATTCGAATATTCGATGGTTGAAGTACTTCCCCTTTAAAAAAAAATCGACAGGCCAGTTCGCCTGATTGAACCTACCGAATTGCTTTAAAACCCTATGGGAAGTTCCCATAGGTGTTTTAAAGTTTTTTGAGATCGAATAAGAAAAATTCGATCGAAGGGTTAAAATCGTTCGAATTAACGATTTAATCAATCAATCGTAATTATTTAATCAATCTAATTTTTTCTATTCGATCGTTCGAATATTCGAATAGTGGTAAAATCTTTAGAATTCGATATTTGAAGGATTTAAATTCTTCCAAAATTCGCTGGTCAAATTTGAGGATTTTTTAACCCTCGAATTCGACCCTTAGTAAATCTGCCCCTTAAGGTAATCTTACACATTACAGAGAAATCTTCCTGGGTATTACACACTATGTAGGAAGGAAGTTCATGTGATTCAAGGGAGAAAACTGCTATATACCATAATACACAGCTGCATCTGTAATGGACTACTGGAATAACTGTAGGGGCAAAAGATAAGGAATTACTATCCTTACGCTCATGCTGCACCAGGAGTAGCTTGATGACTGCGCAGCCTCTGAGAAGGTCATTTGATATTATCCTATAATTCCCATGATTTTCATTAGTATTTCATGATATGCAATGAATCCAGCAAAATGGCAGGTCTATACCTCCAACTCAACTAGAAATCAAAACATCTGTGATCAAACTGTGAAAAAGGGAAAGATTTGGAGATGACTCAGATATTTATTTTGCAGTCACATATACCCTAGTCCCATCTGGAATAAACCCCAGACTTAATGCCTTCCATTGTATGAGAATCCATTAAATGTAAGCCCCGAGTATTAGACAGGATTAGACAAAAGGTGTGTTACAAGGAACAATGCAAGAAAGGCAAGATGTCAGACATGAGATACAAGTTTGTTAAGTCGAGGAGCTATTGTCTCGGCTCTGTTTTCTTCCACCAGACTGCTTGGCAAAATAAACAGAGGTAATCCACAGGTGCCTAATTCACTCAGACTTATTGCTACATGCTAATTAAAGGAGGGCCAGCATGGAAGAATCCTAATCCTGCCACGTGGGACATGATCCGTGATTTAAGAAAAATACAACTCCCTAAACATATATGCTTTAATAAACTACAAGTTTCCCCTTACCTTAAAAACCTCAGCATTAAAGGGGAACTCAGAAATGTTTATTGGTTTTATGGGCCTAGATTATTTAGATTCATTGTTAATGTCTAATACTGTCCTAGTGATGAGTGAAATTTTTGCCATGAAAATGACGCCCATAGACTCTAATTTGTGGAAAAACATGTGTTGTAGTTAAATATTTCTCATGCAATTTGTTGCGCATCAAAAAAAATGTTGTTGCCCATAGACTTCAATGCATTTTGGCAAATTTTCGCCATTTTGTGAATTTTCAGCAAGTCAAAATGGGTCAGATTTGCCCATCACTACTCTGAATACCAAGAGGAAGCTCCCCAGTATTATTTCTAGGGGTGACATTTGAAATATCATGTACAAGAGAACAGCAGAGTATTAGGCAGCAGAATATTATTAGAAGTAACCTTGTGTGCTGTTACATTTACAGATGCTTTTTAAACATTTCAGTATGTAGGACCTATTTTGCATAATAATGTAAGCACTATCATTTTTATTTGCATTCAAGGTGGACAAAGCATACAGAGGTGCTGCCTGAGCTTCTTTATTAATTGATGTGTGTGGGGGCATTTGAACATTTCAGGTAAATTTCCTTCACACAAGAGTCACTCACCCAAAAGCTAAACTGGACAGACTGAGGGCCCAACCCATTATTCATAGGGGCTCATTATCTAATCTGCATATCCTCATATCAATTCCATTGGTTAGATCAGTGTGATTTGACCAGGCACGTTTGGCCTACACAAGACAATCTACTATTTTATTAAACAGCAGTTATAGCCAAGAAGAGTCAACAAGGAGATACATTTACTTATTGGGAATTGCATGCAATCCAGAAAGACCAACTTCATTCCAAAGTATAGGCAGGTATTTTCATTTGAGCAGGGTCCTAAGGAGGGATAAAATCACTAAAATCTGTAAAGAAGCCTCTCTGCTAATGCTCAGGTGTATTGTAACTGTTTAAGAAATCATCCATCTATTTTTCTGCCTAATGGAGGCAACATTTTCCAAGTGACAATTGGCTGAAATCTTGAGTGAGTTGCACAAGAATATTTCAGGCAACCTGAAACCAGTTGTGGCATGAAGTTGTGGTGGTTTAGACTTCCTCAGAGTCGTGAACAGTTGAAGACAAAAACATGATTAAAAGGTAAATTGTATTAGTTAATTGCAGCACGCACCCATTTTCAATAAAAAGAAACCATTACTTGGGAATCCAATCTGCTCTGCTTATCCACGTGTCCCAAGAGAAGTCAGTATTTATCCTTTTTCTTTCTTTTTTTTTTACCTTAACAGTTAAAAAGCATAGGGCCTATGCTTGTGGGGCCTATAGTATTGTAAAATGTATTTGATGTTATAAAATTGATGGAATCTTTGCACTCTTCACCTTTTTGGAACGTTCCTTAGATGTTGGTGACTCTGTTGGGGGGGTCACGTAAGTATTGCACCTCATACTTGTTTGATGGGAGGTTACTGTCTTTTAGGTGGCATTGATCCCAAAGATCAACCCTTTACTGATCACTCAGTGGAAGGGGAGTAACTACAGGGGACGGTATAGGGACCCACATGAGGCCCTAATTAATGAGAAATATATTGGGAAAACATGACAACCTCAGTGGCCAACTCTGACAACTGGATGTCAATTGGCCACTGAAATAGCATAATACAGTACATAATAAATACTCTGTTGACCTGGCTTTATGTTTTAATGTGATTCCATCACATCAAAGGCCAAAATTATTGTGATGGGGGGAGGGCAACTCCTGCATATGCAAATGTCAACTCTACTGACCAAACTGTATAATTTGTGCATGTGTGGCCGGCTTACATCATAATATGTCAACATACACTGGCCATTCTCATTCTCTAGTGTTACTCACCCTGCAACAGAAGTCATTTGCTGGATTTATGTGCAAACAATACAAGTGTAAACATCATTCTTTTCATCTAGATATTCGTAAATATTATCGTATGACCACAAGACTTTACAGAACATTAGGGATTTCGGGGAGGGGTTCCTAGCTGCCGCCACAGAAGGCTTAAGAGGTCGGATGGCTCTTTGAAACCCCCATCCTTGGCAGGAAACCAAAGCAAATGGTAAAATAGAAAACTGACATCTCAGGCCAAACAAAATGTTTCAGGAATGTCAGATTTGTTTTGTTGTTTAATCTCTATTTGTAACAGGCTGCGTGTGGCGAGATCTGCAGCTTAGTCGTGCGCCAGATTGATGAAAGAACCATTACCTGTCTTTGTGTGACTTTGCAGAACAAAGCAGCCCTGGGGGCAAGCAGCCCATAGCCCCTTCCCACTCAATTTAGGTGACATTTGTGTCTTTTTTTTTTTCATTTAACCATTTCAGTTAGCTGAATGCAGTTGCTGCTATTACCAGACCTTACGATTAAAGAAGAAAGTCGATTGAAAAATTAATTTAGCTTTCAAGCTTACAGAAAATGTCCCGAAGAGCCGAAGTCCCAAAGAGCCAAATTCCTGAAGCTGCGCAAAGATTCAAAGCCACAAAAGGAGCCGAAGTTGAAGTATTGAAGCCACAAAAGCAGCTGAAGTTGAAGTATTGAAGCCACAAAAGCAGCTGAAGTTGAAGTCCTGAAGCCATGAGTTCAGTTATTTTATTAGACACCTGGCCACCAATTTATTATTTTAATACTCTGTGGGTCCCTGTCACCAATGTTTTTTTTTTTTTTTTAAATATACTCTGGGGCCTCAATGTTTCTTTTTAATTTGCAAGGGGGGGGCCTGGAGCAAATGTTTTAGTTTTTTTAAATACTTTTATTGGGGGCCCTGGTGCCAACATTATTTTTTACTTCTGGGGGGGCCCTGGCCACCAATGATTTTCTAAAAACTTTTATGGGGGGGCCCTAGTGCCAATATTTGTTTAGCTTATAGGGAGGCTCTGGTCATAAATTCTTGTGGGGGGGCTGACCACCAATGTTTTTAAAAACATTTATGTGGGGCCTTGGTGCTACAGTTTTTTTTTTACTTATAAGGAGGCCCTCACCATCAATGGATTTTTATAACTTGTGAGGATGGGGTTTACCGTTTTTAGCGCTGATGTCTGTGCTGTCTTTTAATTTCTGCGTAGGGTGGGCGGGATCTAGGGTGGGGTTTGGGGTGGGTGGGGGCCCATGAAATGTTGTTATTTTTCTATAGGCGGCCCTGCCTACTAAACTCTAAGGAGCAGAGCTAGCTATCCTCCTGTATCAGTAGCTGTATGTGGTCTGTATACCTTGTGTATATACCCTGTGAAGTATTTTTGGAGTATTTTGGTTATTTATAATATTATTATTATTTGTAACCTAAACCCTCAAACAGAGATAAAATATATGTAAGAATTTCCTTCCTCATTCCGGTCCTTGTGTGCAAGCACCACAGAGAAATCCCCTGTACTTACATACATATATTTGCAAGAAAACATTATTTCAGATAATGGTTTCTTAGTAAACTGAGCACAATTTAACCCCCAGAAAAATGGACATCAGGCTGGCGGGAAACAGACATTTAATCACACACTCTTTTCTGTGGTATAAGTGGTGTGGGAATTCACAAGGGTAACTCTGTAGTGACTGATAGCTGCTGTAAAGTACAGGCCTTCCTTTCAGCTTGTGCTTAATTAACATCAACGTATGCAATGAGCACCAGCACAAGTCCCTTTTTAAACCTAATGAACAGGTCCCTCAATCACACGATGTACTGAAAATGATGTATCAGATTAAATATTATTTACCCATTTTAAAACACTGTATGATCCTATTAGAAGTCATATCTGAGTACAATTATCTGTATAAAAGCACATGGCCTGTGGTTTAGGTTACTTCTCACTCTCTAACATTTTACATTAGTGTACTTAAATCCCCATCAAAACTACAAGAGGGCATGCAA
Source organism: Xenopus borealis (assembly GCA_024363595.1). Taxonomy (NCBI): domain Eukaryota; kingdom Metazoa; phylum Chordata; class Amphibia; order Anura; family Pipidae; genus Xenopus; species Xenopus borealis. The sequence goes on from CM044439.1 coordinate 136,582,996, forward strand.
TTCCTTGTGTAAATGTCATTGCCATTTAAAAGCTGATTTGCCTTTGTACTTAATAATCTCCGGATGAATGAATAATAATATATATCATATATATACATAGGCATTCCAGGAACAGAAGGCCCAGTCCCTTATAGTGTATAGCTCTTTATTTAAAAACCATAAAAATTGGGCTATTAATCCCTACCAGCCAATGTGATATTTCCTCCAACAGGACACCAGTAGCTGCCACTTACTAATTGATTGCCATTGAGTATTTTTACAATTTTTAGTACCCCTTAGTAAAACAAACAGTGCCAAAGCTCTGGAATATATGGTTGCAATACTGGGGTAATCTAAGTCACAAAGTTTCTTAGCCCATACCAACCAATCAGATGTTTCACTTTAGACAGGTGACCAGTTACTGAATTCATTAGTTGCTGGGTACAAACTAGGTTCATTAACTGTTGCCAACCAATCATATATTTCCTTTCAAACTGGTGGGCAGTAAGTGGGCTACTAACTGGTTGCTATAAGTTACAAGACCTGGTACAAACCTTTGTGATGTTTAGTACAATACCCCTTATATTATAGACTAATAAAACTATTGCAAGGCTCAGAGCTTTTGGTGCCTGAAACAATTGAGTTATGGTAATAAAAGTAACAACATTTCAACAGGTATAATAGCTCTAACCAACCAATCATATGTTTCTTTTCAAACTGGTCAGCAGTACTACATACTAATTGCTGAGACCTGGTGGAACTTTTTCAGCTTTCATTATAATACCCCTTATTATTATTAACATGTATTTCTATAGCGCCAACTTGTTGCGTAGCGCTGTATATGTCAGACCAAAACTATTGTAGAACCCAACATTCCAATGCCATATCTAGTACTAGCACTAGCAGCAAAATGGACAGACTCTGGTAGCATCAAGGTCCAAAACACAAATAAATGAACAAACAAGTCATTTAAAAAGACCCAAAACAGCTTTTTTGACACCTATGAAGTGAAGTTTACAAAGACACTAGTATCTTTGGGCAAATAATAAGCACAGCGAACCAAACAGGCAAAATCTCTCTTTGCACGATGCCCACTAATAAGAGTTACAGACCAGTACCTGAGCCAGCTAACCAGCTTCATAATGACTAAAATCCAGCGCTAGTTCTTGTAGGAGGCTGCCACGGAGCCAAATCTGCTCCTCGTAGAAAGTTTGGACACCACTGCCTTAGGTTAATAGAGTAAGTGATTATAAA
>CM044439.1:136621355-136651173 GCA_024363595.1 Xenopus borealis
CCTGTATTGTTCACACATCATACCCAGACTAAAGTGCCCACATTGTTCACCTATTCACACCTCAGACAGCTGGAGGGGCACCAGCACTATGTCACTGTAATTAGCAGAGTATCACCTGTTCATCTGTCCTAATCAGTTTCACTGTCTCCTGCTGCATTCTGCCTGCCCTATGCTTCATGTGTGTGCCATACTCTGCCTGTGGAAGGTGAACATGGTGAGGGTTTGTTAGCATTTGGAAATACTTGTGAGGTGTTTAATCATGTTCTGGGAGTTGCTGTATTCAGCCCCTGTTTCTGAGGCAGTTCCTGCAATGCTGCCCCCCCTCACCTGCTTGTCTGTCCATGGGGGAGGCAGCAACACCAGCAAAGAGAGCGAATTTCTCTACTTGCCTCATTGGCGGAGCGCCCCAGGCTGTGTTATCCACAGGGGAGGATGAGGCATATGGATTTGAGGGAAGGTCTTAATATGATGTAATAAACTTGTTTCACATACGAATGATATGCCTGCAGTGAGCACTAACTAGGGTCAGACTGGGCCAGTGGGGAAAAACCCAATGGGCCACAGTTGGCCCAGACCCGCTCCACAATCGCCTGGCCCTGCACAATGCCGTTCACACATGCACACAGGGCCCAGACGTTTGGAACCTGGTGGACCCAATGCTCCAGTTCGATCCTGGCACCACCATAATTAATTAGGATATAGTTCTTGAGGTAACATGGGTATTGTTTAAAATGATTGTCATTTAAAAACATTTAAAAACAGGGAGTGGTGAACACTGGCTTCCATTATTGGCCCTCCTCCATGTAGGCCAGAAAAAATCTTCCCCTCTGTACCCAGAAGTTGGACAGCACTGCCATATTAGAAGCAAAAGCAACATTCTAAAGTCATTCAGCTTTAAATGATTTCCTAGTAGACTTACGGCTGTTCTTTGCCCACATTGCTGCTCCTGGGCTTTCAAACAAGGTGCAAAGCACAGATTTAACTGACGGCCCCTGGCACAAGTGGTCTGACTCTGTATTTGAACACTAACATGAGCCATTTTGTGCCCCCTATTGCCCTAGCACTTAGATTAGAAGATTTCATAAAAGAATCCTAAAATCCCTGGTATAGCTGTGAACAGCATGCAGACTACACGAGCAATGCAATAATAACATTAAACATCCTCTCAGGATATGCCTGACTTTATTTTTTTTAATCTAAAAACTATTTGCACATTTTGTGCTTCTTTTATTTTTAAGCTGCTCATGTTATTAAAGCAAATGTGTTTAACCCTTAAGCAAAATCTCATTCCCATCACAGCGTGAGCCCACTGGGAGGAGTGCCATAGTGTGCTCACACACTACCAGAGTACAGATTGAATGATTATTTTGCTAGCTATATCTTTTTCTCTGTAATATAATGTGTCAGAAGCTCAGACGAAAAGACACGTTTTCCCATGGAAAATACATAAAAGAAAACGTGGAAGAATGCAACCTTAAAGGGACAATCAGATGGGTTTATATGTACTGAACGTATTGCGCCAAAACAACAGACCTCATTTACAAACACACAAGTGGGGTCATGCTAAAATGGGCGCAAATTCTGTTTGTACTACTTTTACTAATTATAGGCACTTACAGTCACACATGATCCTTGCACACAAGAGCCCATGTGCCCTCCCAATCTGCTAAACTGAATCCTGAGCAAGTGCATCTATTGATGCATGAACCATGGAATGACTGTCACCCTGATTGTGGTGTTAATTCCAAAGTATCCACATTAGGTTGCATCAATAGCTGCAGCAGACTTGAGCCAAACAATCAAATACGAATACCAGTGGAGTAACTACTGGCTGGTGGACCCGGACCCCTCTATCAGGCTTTCCCCCTATGAATTGCACATTGGAGTTCTCCTAGCCTCTCCAGTGGGCCCCGAGAGGGAGTGGGCCCTGGTGAAATTGCACCCCTGCTCCCCTGGTAGTTACGCCATTGACGAATACCATTTTAAAGCCGTAGTCTCCACTCTGAAAAATAAGCAACGAATTGCACCAGAATTGTATCAGGTTCATTTGCAACAGAAACAACATGGCATTGGGCTGCAATGACACTGGAATTGTGGGAAAACATAATGAACCATAAAACTATAAAGGTCAGACAGGCAGATTCGGTGAGATTTAGTCGACTAATCGCCTCTTCTGTGGGGTGTCAATCTCCCCGAACTGCCTTCCATCTGCCTGAAGAATGGCCTGCGCTAATGCACTTGCGGCGCTTCAATTTCTGAAGTTGCCTCATTGAAATCGATTCAGGCGATTCTGCATTCAAGCAGACGGAAAGCAGGTAGAAGGTAGTTTGCGGACGACTAAATCTCCCAGAATCTGCCCCAACCCTAAAAATGGAAGAAAAAGGGCCGAGTCGGGTTTCCTGATTGATGCGTACTTTGACTATGCTGCATGTGTACTAAACTGTGTTAAAGGAAAATTAAAGTTCAAGGGGTGGGGGTGCCAAATATTAAGGTACCACCCAAGGATTGTAATGACTTACCTCATACCCTGGGCTGGGGCTCCTGCTAGAAGAAAACTGCACCAGCCTGTGAAACTCACCAGCCAGTGATAGTCTTCCATCATGTGGGTGCACATTGTCAGTAGGGTTAAAAACCAGACTTTAACAAATAATCCAGCTTTTTCATTCTACTGCACATCCGTCAGCTGCTGGATTCAGAAGAAAAAAGAGAGGTGCTCGATGATTACTACCTTGGGCTGGTGCAGAGAACTTTCCTTCTCCTTTAAAAACAGATTTAGCTGTGGGACCAGTAGCTTCATATTACTCACACAACTTTGTAAACTTGCGAGACAAAAGGGAAAAGAGTGTTCTAGCTCCGCTCTGTGAGACAGACTAAGACTAGGGACAGGGGCGCTTTGCCAATGAGGCAAGTTGAGACACTCATCTCAGGCTGCAGAGCCCCCCTTGGTTACCAGGGGCAAAAATTTGGCTCCTGGTAACTTTAAGAGTCGAATTTCCATTTTTCAGCCGGGAAATTTGCACAGAGTACGCAGTTGCACTAGCGATGTGGACCACCCACCCTACCCCCATCCGGAGCTGAAAAAGCCAGTGCCGTTGGGGAGGGGGGACAGCGAAGGCGATAAAATGGGCAGGATCGCCCCCGACTAGGAACAATAGAGGCCATGGTACACAAGCAACAGCAAACAATGAAAGTGTTTTGAAATAATAAAAATATAATGCAGTGTTGCCCTGCACTGGTAAAACTGGTGTGTTTGCTTCATAAACACTACTATAGTTTATATAAATAAGCGGCTTTTTAGCCATGGGGGCAGCCATTCAAAGGAAAAAAGGCTCAGGTTACAAAGCAGATAAGCTCCGTAGAACATAATGGTGTTATCTGTTATCCACTATTTAACCTTTATCATGTAGCCTTTTTTCAGTTTCCGCCATTGCTACTCAGCAGCTTGTTTATATAAATGATAGAACTGTTTCTGAAGCAAACACACAACTTTTACCAGTGCAGGGCAACACTACGTGATATTCACATTACTTTAAAACACTTTCATTTTTGGTGTTACTGTTCATTTAAGGCTGAGTCTGCAGCTTATTGGCCTTTGTACAGGCCCTTTGCATACAAACAGATCTCAACATGTATGGCTAGCTATATTTACTGCTATAAAGGTATGGGACCTGTTATCCAGAAAGCTCGGGACCTGGGGTTTTCCAGATAAGGGATCTTTCAGTAATTTGGATCACCATAAATTGTCCACTAAAAAAAATTATTTAAACAGGAGTGAAAACCAATAGGGTTGTTTTGCCTCTAGTAAGTAAGTAGGGTACTGTTTTATTATTACAGAGAAAGGAAATCATTTTTAAAAATATGAGTCTATTGGAGATGGCCTTTTCATAATTCAGAGCCTTCCGGATAATGGATCCTATAACTGTATTTGTGTTTATATTTCAACTACTTGTTTCACAGGAAATTGAAAAATATTTACATTATATTCCACTGCACTTTAGGCCACAACATTTCATAGTTAAGTAGGGATGTTCGAAATCTATCATTTTTGGATTCCGCTGAATACCAAATATCTGTAGAACGATTCAGTTGACCTCCAGACCAAACTTTTGTTATAATTAAACTTGAACAGCATCCAAAATGTGCATAATCTGAGCTGAGCACTAATGATCCCACAAAAAAAGTGCTGAGATTTGTCCAAACCCCTAACAGAATTCTGTACACCCCTAATAATTAGTGAACAGCTGTGAAAACCTTAGTAATATTGGACAAGAATTAATATAAAAATGATTTCACCAGACTGTTATCTGCCAGGTTCCCCATGGCCTGCCAGCATCTGCCCATTTCTGTAGTAAACTGCCTCCGGCAGCAGAATATATCACGCATCACAGAAGGGAATATTAGAGGGCACAGCAAAATTAATTGTATTTTTAATACTGATTTTAGTTCATTTTCATATGTAGCAGTGACTCCTCTTTTATTCTATATAAATAGTATATGATTATAGTCTCCATTTATACAAATACATACAGTAAGCCAGTGACCACATTTTCAGAGGAGTCCAGCACGACCAGGATTTGGCGATATCTAAAGACTTCCAAATGTGGGAGAGGCCCTCAAATGAGAGGATGGGGTATCAATGATACTGTAAAATCAATGCAGGTAAGGGATCTGCTACCCTGAAACCTGTTATCCAGAAAGCTCCGAATAGAGTGCAATAGAGTCCATTCTAATTCAATTTTTTAAAAATAAAATAGTATGTTATACTCAAACTAAGGTATAATTAATCCTTATTGGAAGCAAAACCATTCTATTGGGTTTATTTAAAGTTTGTATGATTTTCAAGTAGACATAAGGTGTGAAGATCCAAATTAGGGAAAGATCCATTGTCCGGACACTCCAGAACTCCTTGAGCATTCTGGATAACAGGTCCCATCTGCAACCAACCTGAACCAAGCCCAGCACTTCTATTTATAGGTCCACCCATCATGAAAGGGGACAGGCACGCTACTATAAATAGACGCTACCAGAAGACGTTGGCACAGGAAGATAGCAGCCCAGGAGAGTGGAAGAAAGAGCTCAACCCAAACCCGCCTGTAACCCACAAACTGCAAGAGGAGGTCGGCCCAAACTCACCTTGGCAGGTATCAGGCTGGCCCTCACATCACTGGGTTGTATCTTATTCTTTTGGTGCAAGTATGGAACCTTCAGGGTGAACCCTGAAATCAACTCAGGGTAGGTGGGTAGAGGAGGAGGGTTTTGTTGCATCAATAGAGGCATTTATGGGGATTGTGTTTGAGCAGGAATACCTTAAATAAACAGTGTTAATACACCCAACAATTGACATGCAAAGGACTAAATCACCCCCCATGCCACAGACATACCACACAGTAGCCACATTCACTTTTATTTAACTACTTTATTTTTGTAAATTTTTTTTCATTATTAATATTTTCTCCAGAATGCAAACATTTGCATTAACTTTTCTATTTTACAATTTTACAAACTAGGTATAAAAAGACCATAAATAAACATGATAAGTTATGCGTACCTAACAATAAGGGAAGAGGAACCAGTTACCCTTCCCTCCAGCTAAAACAAAGTGGGGGGGGGGGAACAAAACAAAAATAAAGTCAAGGACTGCAAATTAAAATAGAAACATACATACTTTTAACCAATTTGTGAACAAATTAGAATGTTCCGTTAGACGTCTCATTTTAGTAGAAGCTAAATTAATACTCATCTTTCGCAGAGACACAAAAAATATAAATTTCCCTTTTGATTTAATTCTCTGGTTAAGGTTCTCTGGAGTTAAATCAAGGAAGAAAAATACTGTTAATGACCAATTGCATGTCCTTTTTGATGCTGAAGGGGCCAGTACAAAAGTGTTAATGATTTCCTTTAGGCTTCACACGTATTGCTGGGGATACATTTGCAATATTTTTTTTTTCATTATTTTTTTCTTTTGGCAGTAACAAAGAAAGCATTCTGGCCTACAGCTTCTGAACTAGGTCTTCTCCTCAACAACCTATCCATGTTCCTACTGATGTAAATGGCTGGTCCACATCAGTTTACCAAGGCAGCCGGATTATCCTTGCACCAAAAGTTTGGAGAAACATTGCAGTATGTGTTGGACCAAATGGTGTTCCTTTTATGATGGTTATGTCTGATAATTTATGAGGGTCAAAATACCTTTCACATACAATGGCAAAAGGCATTGAGAAAGCATCACTGTTCCCCCATTTGTTGGGTGCCTTCTGTATACTGTATCTTACACATTTACAGCATGGAAGAAACCCGATCTTATTGATGAAATGCAAAACTTTCCTTTTCCTACCGAATACCCAGATGGCTGCCACAAGCCTTTTATTACCCTCACTGCTGATAACAGTCCTAGCATCATTGGTTTTAGGAGCTCTACAGAGAAGCTAAGGACCCACAGAGATAGCATTACGCTCTGACTTTTCTCTCCAAACTAACATTAGGATTATTATGTGGATTCCAAGTTTATCCAAGACAAATAACACTTTCTTTTTACCCTCCTGCAACATTAAGAATCTGAATTGAAAGGTGGGCATTGAGTACAAAAACACATTTTGGGGAGGTGAATTTAGATATACATACGCTAAGTTGGTAGCACTTTATGGTTGTCACCATGACCAGTAAAGATGCTTTTATCTTGTGAAATTGCATATTTATTATTGTGAAAGGAAAGTATTTTATAGTGTTATATTACAGAGGCCTCAAACAAGAGAGGAATAGATAGGCCCTAATGGTGGTGCATCACCACTGCTCTTCTATGGACACATCAAAACATAAAAGAGTCCCTTGCCCGCTGCTTGTTCAGTCCCTTATTAAGGTTGTTTGGCATTTAGTTCTGTCCCAGGCAATAGTTACTAATGTTCCACCTCTCTGTAGCAAAGCATAGTTTACAGGTTGTTGTTTTTTTAGAAGAACACAAAAATCCTATTTTGGATGTGGATCTGAAGTGCCATTATTCCCTTTTTTGAAAATGATTATTCTCTTCGCTGAAAAGGGTTTACTGCAGGCAATGCATTATTCTGTTAATCCTGGACCAAGATTTCTGTAGACAACATGGAATAGAGTCAGCGGAGTCATAAGGCGCAACATGAAATGGAGAGGAAGACCTGCAGGATCTTGTGGTGCTGGAGAAAATCCATGTTCTTGCTGGAGAAGCAACAATGGTGTTTTAACATTCTACTGTGACATTCCACTGACACCTCTCTGAAGTTCCTAAAAAATGAATGGCTCTGATCTCAGATGCCTTCTTGCTCCAGATTCCCATGGGTCACTGAAGGAAGCCAAAACGAAAATCCCTGAAAAAAGAAAGAAGAACGTTTTTTATTCCATACAGTATTGTTTCCTGTTAACATAGATATATCTACCTACCTATTGCAATGTATCCCCTTAAAAATGTAATGATGCAGAATTCAATTACATGTACCCTGTAACTGCCTAATAGTTAAAAAAAAAAAACATACCCCTAAAACCTCATCTGTAGTCTCAGTCACGCCTAGCTCTTGAAGAATCACACATGAATTAATGTTTAAAGGTTGTTCACCTTTGAAATAACTTTTAGAATGATGTAGAGCAGTGATCCGCAACATGTTGCTCTCCAACCCCATGGATGTTGCTCTTAGTGACCTCAAAGCAGGTGCTTATTTTTGAATTCCAGGCTTGGAAGCAAGTTTTAATTGCATAAAAATGAAGTATAGTGCCAAGTAGAGCCTCCTGTAAGCTGCCAGTCCACATAGGCGCTACCATATAACAAATCACAGCCCTTATTTGGCACCCCAAGGGATTTTTTCATGCTTGTGTTGCTCCCCAACTGTTTTTACATATGAATGTGGCTCACGGGTAAAAAAAGGTTGGGGACCCCTGATGTAGAGAGTGATATTCTGAGACAATTTGCAATTTGTTTAAATTTTTTATTATTGAAGGTTTTTGAGTTACTTAAGTTTTCGTTCAAAAGCTCTTCAATTTGCATCTTAAGCAATCTGGCAACTAGGGTCCAAATTACCCTATCAATTGTGCATTGATTTGATTAAGAAACTAGAATACGAATAGGAGATAGTCTATATAGAAGGGTCAGAAGAAAAAGGCACATAACTAAAATAAATAAACAATGAAAACCAATTGAAAAGTTGCTTAGAATTGGCCATTGTGTAACATAATAAAAGTTACCTTAAAGGTGAACCACCCCTTTAAGGTCTATTTGGGTTTACAGCAATACATTTATTTTCAAACCTCAAATGCAACAAAATATAAAGCACACACAAAAAAATGGAAAAAAGATTAAAAATACAACATTTGGTATATTAATGTATAGCATCAGTTGTCAATCCCCCTGAGTATATATGTACGTATGTATACACGCAGGGCATTAAATGGGTGTGGTCACCCAATAGTCATAAGTCTTCAAATATACATTTATGGTTAGCACAGCTTACCTTATTAACCTTTTTGACATCTGATATTCTCTAGCAGCAGAAGCACAGGCAATATATATATTCTTTTATATCCAATGAATTCAGGCACTATCCAATAATAATCTGTCAGCAAGCCAATGAGCACAGAAGGTTTCCAGGATCAGCCAATCATACATAGAACGTCTGCCTCCCTCCCCACAAGAATGCTCTGTCTCTTTAACAGCAAATCACAAGATGGTTCACTTCCCCACTATGGTGAGAGTTTCCTTTTAATCTTGTTTTTACCAATTGCTTAAACTTATCCATGATACAAGTAAAATAATCCATGAGAAGAAGGTTAAACTCTTGTAAATCGCATGAACAAAAACACTCCGCCAAGTTTCTAAAATGTCAGTGTTCTCTTTTTTTGTGTCTACATCCTTAACTCGCCGACGCATGATCTTCCAAAACTGTTGCACAAATGTTCCAGGTTAAATGAGTTTCAACGTATCCCCAAATACTTCTGCAGAGTCCTTGTCCCATGGGGTGAGGATAATGTAAAAAAAGTGCAGTTCTTCAATTAAAGTGCATGGATGAGGTAAACTAATTTTTCTTTCAAGAGTTCTGAGAAATTGCCCCCCCTTTGATGTCCTGCAGCTTCAAACAGGAACCATCCTGCCTTGCATTTGCTGCAACTGGGTCCTCATTCCCTGGACACTGCTCAGGATCTTGTTCTGGTGTGAAGGGGAACTAATGCCAATCCTGGTCAAGTCACTAAGAGAAAAAATGGAAAGGTATTTTAATGTTGTGTTAGTTTAACTCAATTGCAACTGTCTTGTGTATCTATTGGCAATTACCCTATAAAAAGTATTTCCCTAACTGCTTTATTTTACTCCATACAGAGTTGGCTTATGCATGTGCATTAGCCATAGCTCCCACCATCTTGGGAGTGCCAAACATTGACTATACCCAAGACAGAAGTTCTTTGGACCTGTGTTGAAATTTCAAGGAAACCCCCAAGAAAATTAAGGATCATTGCATGGTTGCACCTCTATGTCATCACTTGTATTAATAAAAAATGGGGGAGCTAGAGCACCCTGGGATATCTTCACCACATATACAATGTGCGCACTTACTCTTGATTCACATGCACGACTGATTCCAAGCTGGTGTATCCGGCTGCTGTGAAGTTATCTTTGTATCTTTCCATTTTGATGGCCTGCAGCCAATCAAGCACAGAAGCCACCTGGGACCATTCAGGCGAGCTGGGGTCCAGCAGAGCTGTGTTTGTTCTGCTAAAATCAGCAGCAAAGAAAGAGGAGATTGATTTTATGTTCAGGCAAGATCAAGAGTGCAGCAGACATACAGCAGACATTCACTGGGAATAAGGTGTTTATAAAATTTGATTTACATACTGATCCCCCAGGCTAATACCTGACATTAACTATATTAAAGGGGAACTATCGCTAAAAAGGAAAATGTAATATAAGCTTCATCATACTGAAACTTTTCTAAATAAAATTGATTAAAATTCTGTACTGTTTCTGAAATAATCAAGTTTATCTTCATTATCTTTCTCTTGGCATCTGATTCTCTTCATTCCGTCTTCAAGCAGGAGTTTGGTGACGGATAATCATTGACAGTTAGATCCAATATATCTCATAGGGGGGGGGTCCTTTAGGGGTTAGCCTAGAAAATGTATTAGAGCTCCCTCTATTAAAATTCCCAGACATCATGTCTCTCTACATGCAGGATTTATGCAAAACAGCAGTTATTTTGTTTGATTTTGTTTGTACTGAAATCAGTTATTTGAATGAGCTCTAATACCTGCTAGGAAAGGAAGCCCCCCCTCCCACATAAGATATATTGGATCTAACTGTCAATATCTGTCACCCAATTGCTGCATGAAGAGAGAATTAACAGAAACAGATGCTGAGAGGGACAGTGAACATAAACTTGATTTTTTCAGAAACAATGCAGAATATTTAATTGATTGTGTTTACAAAGTTTCTTTTTTCATTATGATGAAGCTTATTTTCATTTTTCAAAAAAGAATTCCATTGGTATTTTTCTACAAAGCAGAGATCCCCTCAGCCCTGTAGAAAGGGACACAGTAGCAGAAATCCTCTAAGCAGGATCCTACAGCAGAAAGTTTATCTTTGTCTATAAATTGCTTTGGATGCTGAGCAAGCACTAATCTGTACACAGTATGTTTGTCTTAATAGCATGGTATAGTGGCTGCGTGCTACTAAAGACTTATCAGCCTTCTCACTAGCCAAGGCTAACCAGGTTAAGGTAAATATTTGGCTGTGTCAGATGGGGGTCATCATCATTATATATTGTGTGATGAGCAATATAGAAAGCAAAAATACTCTTATCCTCATTTCATCCCACACTCTGGTGTCATTTCCAATGAAACATCCCAATCAACTTTATCCTTGGCAAGTGCCCAGAAAGCAGACAAAACCCAGCTTGCTGAGGAGATAATCCCCTCTTTAATCAATGTGTTCCTGAACAACCCATACCATAGAATTGGCTGGAATAAGGGGTTCTTTGAAGTTTGGCTTGAAGAATGTAATTCTCCACATCTCCCTCTGCGCTAGGCCTTTGGAGTAATTGCTTTAGCAGATTCACTGCCGTGATTAGTAACATACACTGGAGTTTATGTACAAAGTGCCAAACTTTCTCTGCGTTTTCTAGTTGTATGGAGAAAACAGCCAGACTTTCTATTTTGCGCTCAAGAAATGAACAAAGGAGAAGTTTTATTAAAACCTTTTCTTTTATCCAGGGATATGAGGCAAACTATACACAGTAACTGGGCTGAATTCAAGAGAGCTTCCAACAGGCAACACAATAAGAAATGTGAAAAGAGTTGCTTTTCTTTAAACATTGCTATTTTTTACATTTTATAAATTAACATTTTAAACACTTTGCGTACAGGCAATGATATGTTCTTTCATGATGGCAAAGGCTGTATGATAATGCCCAATGAATCCTATAATTTCTAAAAGTTCTTCAGTGACTGCCCAAGGGAATCATCCTGCTTTCTAAAGTGCCCAATCAATATCTCTAAACACACATACTTAAAAGGCTGTACAGTGCGGTTACAAATGTAAACTGATCAGTGACTTATTCAGGGTCAGGGGGTGGAAGGGGGGGGGAGAGAATTAAACACTTTCTGTTATCATTCTCTCCTCCTTGAATAATTTAGCACGTTGATGCCGATATTGCTGTGTGATGATAGCTTCCCAGTGGGATTGTAACTTATCCTCGGTAATGTGTTGGCTACAAAATAGCCACCAAAGGCCAGTAGAGAGCAATCAGTTGAATCATATTTTTGACTTCCGTCTGGGCTTGCATGTAATACAATACCTTGTTTTATTTGAAAAGGATTGGAGCTACCTTGACATTTGATTTTTTAGCATCTGCTCCCAAGGCAAGACAAATTATTCAAATGGAAACCTCTCTGCCTGATTACTGCGATCAGGAATGACCCGTATACTGTATGCTTCCTTTTTTAAACTAACAGGAAAATGGTTCTACTGACCTTGAATTCTCCAGCCCAGTCCTTTTCAAACTGTTTGGGTTCCTGATGAGTTTATCCAGCATGCTGACTATCTGACCAAATTTAGGTCGGTCACTACGCTCCTTCTGCCAGCAGTCCAACATGAGCTGATGCAGTGCGATGGGGCAGTCCATAGGTGGGGGAAGCCTGTATCCTTCTTCAATTGCTTTAATTACCTTCAACAACATAATGAAAATTATTATTAAGTTAATTATTTTGCTGTTCTCTCAAAACTCAAAAATCATATGGTTTAGAATTCTCTGCAACTTATGAGATGTATATGTAATGTATATGAGCTATCATCTTCTTCAATGAAAGGACTGAATGCAGTACACATTTCAAGCCCTAACACTGCCCAATTAATATACAGTACATATTTGTATATCAGTTTTCTTACACAGTTTACCTAACCTAAAACATGGGGCCCTATCATATGGTTTATGTCTTAAAAAACCACTAAAGCTCTGCTTCATTTTAGTCAAACTTGAAAACAATATAAATAGTTTCAAATTGCGTAAATCCTCATTAGATTCCCATTTCAATAAACTATATCACAACTTTAATGCATTCAAGTCTCAAAGGGCAAATCATATGGAGAGTTTAAGCAGGGCTGCTAATGAGATGTTATTTCAATACCATATTGAAATAATTGAAATACTGGTCAGCCCCAAGTCAACAGAATTTCTGAATTCATGTTGTCTGTCTCGTATTACAGGATGTGAAGGCACAGGCTGACCGTCATAATACTGAAACTATCCTTAATTCTGGCAAGCAGGGGAGCATCATGTTTCCAGATGCACCTGGGTGTAACTTGTGTTTGTCTGGATGTTACAAGCATTTCTTGATATGGGAGGGCAATGGATCACCTGCATTCAGAAACAGAGCTTCCTTCTAGAATCCTCCTTAAGAAATACATCCCTATTACCCCCCATTCTTAGTTTTCAGTGGGTCATCCAGAGACAGCTGCCTGTGTCTGATCTTGTAAGATGCTGTCCAGATGGTACATGCATAATTTACGAAAGGCCCATTTAGCGAATCACTTTTTTTTTTAATGTCCTCTAGGGATAGTCAGTTTAATTGACTCTAGAATTAATGACACAAGGCTCTGTGTTTTACAAAGTTCTTTAAGCAATGAGTTTGTAAATGATGAATTGAGCGATTCCACTTTCAAACTTATCAATACATTTCTTTGTAGCCCTTGAGGATTCTGTAGTCCTATGACCAGAGATAGATTTAATCATAATGTTCAATTGTTTCTTCAGAGCCTACACAGTAATCAATGCAGTTAAGCTCCCATAATCAAATACTCACATCTTGATTGGACATATCCCAGTAAGGCCTCTCTCCATAAGACATGACTTCCCACATGACAATGCCGTAGCTCCACACATCACTGGCAGAAGTGAATTTCCTGTATGCAATAGCTTCTGGTGCAGTCCATCGGATCGGGATCTTGCCACCCTACAAAAGGTCCGGTCATTAAATGCAAGGATCACACTAGATCAGTCTTCTACTAAACCACAATCATTTGCTTCTCCAAATTCATATTAACTCTATATAGCAAAGAGTGCAGATATAAGGACCCATCTGTCCTATAACCAAACTACTGTTTCATTCTTTAGGCTCTTTATTTATATTACCCATTTGGACTGATACTAATATAAAACATTATCATGGGCAAGAGGTGCTGCTTCTTCTGTAATTTAACATAGGCTTACTTATACTTCGATGGTATAAATTTCAATACGTAATCTCTTTGAACAATATCGTGTTATGCCGTTACGTCTGCATACTGACTGTTTGCTAGGAAGTCCAACAATTAAGGTAACAAGATCTGTGCTAGTGTGTCTTCAATTAAAGGAAAAGCCGGCCAGGGTTTGGCTTCCACAGCAAGCTCGGCCAGATTTCTAAAAAGGAACTTCTTGATTCATTTGGCTGAGATCCTACTGCTGATACAACTTATTGTTGTGGTAATACACAAAGTGTTCCCTTCCCGTACCCCCCTCCCTCTTGCACTTGTGTTTTCTACTTCATTTGGAACTGTTTATGTAAACGCCAGTATTCTGAGACAGTGGAATGCACCATTAAAACAATACTAAACTACATTCTGAAAGTAAGGTCACAGGGCATTGTACCTAAAGTGTCTAGGGATACAAAAATCAATTTGCTAATGCACAAAACAAAATTGTGTTCATATGTAGACATCACTACAATATGAATGAGCTTTTAATTTACACCTGTTGTATTTATTCAAAGCCTGTGCCTCTACAAATTTTAAACTACAACTAGCAGTTTAACAACAACTGAAAGGCCACATATTATTCCAGCAATGACCCACATAATACTCCAACCGATCCACTGTACCAAGGGCAACTGAACGATTAGAACAGCAGGTAGTGCAATTCTGACATTTTCTGTCAAGAATAATAATCTTCAATCAACCAGATGGTCCAGTAGTATGGTCAAATCAGCCAAACTGTTTGACCAGATAAGGGTATAACTGCCCAAGCTTTAGCTTCAAGGCCTTTGCTGTATTTTCTAAATTAAAAGTTAGGCTTAAAATTGGTGCTACTTACCCTGGTTGTGTAGGCTGCTTCGGGGTCATCTTCCAGCACCCGAGACATGCCAAAGTCAGAGACCTTACAGACTAGGTTGCTGTTCACGAGGATATTACGAGCAGCTAGGTCCCGGTGCACATAACTCATGTCCGAAAGGTATTTCATTCCAGACCCAATGCCACGCAGCATTCCCACAAGCTGTATTACTGTAAACCGACCATCATTCTTCTGGAAGAAAATGCTCAGGGTTAGGCCCATGGCCCATAGGCATGCAAGTGTACTAAATACTACATTGATGAAGGTCTGTCATTTATAAGGCCCCAATGAGATCTGTGGGTCGGGATTCCAAAACACAGAAAATAGCTCCCGTTACGCAGTTCATTCTGCTCTAGTACATTGTAGGCAAGCTACAACACAACAAATCTCTTGCAATTAAAAGCACCATTTAATTTACCGAAATCTGCTTTGGATAAGTCACCTAAGTACAGCTAAATAAACATGCCGCCTAATCATCCCCCATTCAGAGAAAACACTCTAAGTCTAACACATTTGGGAAGCTGAGCACACACAATTCCTTTTCCCTGGTACAGTGAAAGTATGCTGTGGAAATAAGTAAGGTTTAACGAACTTTAGAGGTTGTTATCGTTTTCTTGCCACAATACTTTCTGGTATGCACAGTTGCAATCATCTTATTTTCCTAAGCAAAATCACTAACACAACATCCTGGGCGGGAGTTTTGTCTCCACTATTCATTGTTCGGCTTTTCAGGTTTGATATTTACTACACTAAATGTGTTGAAAAGAGAGTGATTTGTTTTATAAATTAGATAATGTCTCAATCAGCGTTGCTCCCATAATGTGTTGGAATTTTGAAAATGTAGGCCATGCATTAATGAGGACATAGAACATACCATTTATACATGGTAGGGGTGATGTCACATTGCTTACAGAGACTAATCTACTAATTCTACATACACCTGGTAGCAGTTGCACCCTTAGTGGCCAAAAAAAAGTGGGTATTTTGACCCTGCTAGACGATAGCCGCTCCAAGACAGATTTAAAGATGTAAACACAAGGCAAGAATTGCTATGTTGACGCAAACATTTTGTGTCTGTGCATGTCTTTTTAAAGGGAATACATGGAAGAAAAAGCATGGTATACTTTCTAATTAAACTGTCATTGTTGGAACTGTCAAAAGAAACTGAGCCTTAAAAATCAAATAGAAATGCTACCAATAACTCACCCGAAGGAATGCATCTAAGGATCCATTCTCCATGTACTCGGTGATGATCATCACTGGCTTGCCTGACAAGTCAAAGCACAGATATGACCATTAGTAAAAACAACTGCATAAAGCCAACAGATACTCAGTATGATGGTCTTGCACATATATTCTCTACATTCTAGTATTGGAACAAATCCTGGGGGGGGGGTGCCTCCTGCTGCTTATCCTGCTTTAACTTTACTCTTTTGCTGTGTCGGCTTTTTGAGCTTTTCCATCTGATTTCTAATCTTGCATAAGCATGCCATGACCAGTTCATAGTAGGTGGCTCTTGCTATAGCAGCATCATTACCATATGAATATATACAGAAATGCATTCCTTTTTTCGTTTTTGTATAGGATTTCTACAAAAGATCTTTTTTATCTAACCCTTTTCTGATGCTGCTGCCAGTGTTGTAGCATATTTTAAAATTTGGCTTGCTAGGATATTATTCAGATGTTATGGTTTCATAAGTCACAGATATGATAATAAGATACTGCCAGAATCTAGAATCAAGAACCTGAAACGTATCAGAAAGAAGCAGGGTCATCCATACATCAAAATTAATAGAATTCAAATTAGAAAAGGCTTCACATTTTATCCCTCAACCTTTCGTGCTGCAGCAGCCTAAAAGCTACCATTGAAGAACATTAAAAAAATGAATTTCTAAGCAAATGGTAGTGAGTGTAACCTGTATACTGGTGGAGAGGAATAAAGTGCACCCGCATTGCTTCTTACATGACTGCTTGGGGTGACAAAGGGCCATTGCACTGCAAGCTTTTGCCAGATCTGCTGAATAGCAGCTAATTCTTCTATTGTGAGATGCACCATCAGTTGCTGCTAGCTATCTAAGTGATGCAGTTGATGGTTAGGCTAGATGCCACTTCTGGCTATTTTTTTAAAAAATGGCCGTCATTTCACTCTATTCACACTCACTCTATTCCTTCCCTGCTTCTGTCTTTATGTTTGCCATTGAATGACTAGCTAAGACTGTAGATGACAACAAGAAAAAGTTGTAATCCTTTCAGCTCAGTAATATAAAAAAAAAGTATGATCCAATAAAACTGGAACTATGAATAGAAACACAATTTACAGGAAATCTGTGAGCATAACATTTTCTATGGAGGCAACTAATTACTGTAAAGCAAAGCTGCAGGTATACACAATGCTTTGGCACTGAAAGCATGCATATGAGCTATTAATGAAAGGTGCAGGCTGCAACATGTACAGGTCTTTATTGCTTGTGCAGGTGTGCAACACAGAACTCGTACACTGGAACCCAAAATAACAATTATCACTATGAAATTATCACTTCGGGCAGCCAGTCTGCAAAAAGCATTTTACACAAACAGTACAATCCGTTCACTCAACAATTAAACACCAGATAATGAAGCTCTTCTCAGTATTATAAACTTTGGGAACATTATTACAGGTACTGTTGTAAGACCCACAGTCTTCAGAAAAGGATTAGATACTAGAAGCTACAGTTCCAACCTGTACCCCAGGCATCTCTAACATGCAATTCCTGCAGCACAACAACTATCAAACATCCTAGGCATTATCATTTTGCAACACCCGGAGAATGTAAAGGTTAATGTAATGACGTGAGCCGGGCACTTATTGTGACCAGTACAAGCTGCTGATTTCTACTAAATCATTACAATACTACCATTTCTTGGAAATGCTAGTACAGGTATGGGACCCTTTATCCAGAGACCCGTTATCCAGAAAGCACCCAATTATGGAAAGGTTGTCCCCCTTGGACTCCATTTTATCCAAATAATCTAGATTTTTAAAAATGATTTCCTTTTCTCTGTAATAATAAAACTGTACTTTGCACCTGATCCAAACTAAATATAATGAATCCTTATGGGAAGCAAAAGCAGCCTATTGGGTTATTTACTGTTTACGTGATTTTCCAGAAGACTTAAGGTATGAAGATACATATTACGGAAAGATCCATTATCCGGAAACCCCAGGTCCCAAGCATTCTGGATAACAGGTCCCATACCTGTACTATAGACCTACAAAGCTATCTTTTCCTAGAGGAAGGTTGAAGCTGGTATGGTAAGCGGCACTTACATTTGGTAACAACACCTTCAAGGTGGATGATGTTGGGATGGTCAAACTGACCCATGATGCTGGCCTCACTCAGAAAGTCTCTCCTCTGTTTATCCGTGTAACCAGCTTTCAGGGTCTTAATTGCAACATAAATCTCTCTCTTTCCGGGGACCTTCAGTCGCCCACTGCACACTTCACCAAATTCACCTTTGATGAAAAAAATCAATACGTAAATCCTCACATTGACCTCAAGAGCTGTGAGACATTATGTATTCAACGGCTCATCATTACCATGTGTGTTCCCCTTGTTCAGAATCCTGACACTCACCTACTCCAATTACTTTTTCAATCTTAATACAAGAGGCATCGATTTCCTTTGCAAATTCACGGACTGCCTGGTTTGGATCTTCATACGTAAATGGATCCACATAAGTCTTCACTCCTGTAGTGGAAAATACAGTAGAACATTAGAAATGCCTAAAGATTAATGGCCTGAAAAACACTGAATCATTTTTTTTAAACATGTTTAAAGAGAATGTTTGAAATAATCCAATTCCAAAAATGCATCAGGGTGTATCAGTCAATATTTTTAATAAGAATGTGTTATCTCATTAACTCTAGGAGCTTCACTAAATTGATAATTAGAATGTTGTTCTATGGTTCTACCACTGTTTGGCGGACCTCCTGTTTGAATGAATGTTTGCTGTTCATATCATCTGATCGTAACTCTAATAAATGCAAGCCTCTTTATAAATTGATCCAATTGCTTGAATAATAATATTCATTTCACATAAATATTGCCACTTTACCTTGGTTTAAATGTTTTTCCTCATCTGCTTCCTGCTTGGCTTTACTGTATTTACTCCGTCTGTAGGGCAACAAAAAGAGAGGCTTTAGGATGGCTCCCTAGGAAGACAGTCTTGCAAAGTGTAAAAGTAAAATAACAGCAGATATACTGTGTGCAAGCCATGATTTGGGAAGAACTGTGACCTTGCACTGATACCAAGGGCTTGTGGCTGGGAGCAATAATTACACTGAAGATATTTCAGAAATGGATTAACCTTTTTTTTATTCCCAAAGGAGCCAGAAAACCCTAGGCAGCAAAACGTTTAATTAGAGCACGCTGCATGTAGCTGCCATACATGCAAAAACCGCTTTGTAAAGCAGTGCACATCTCCTCACTTTGATACAATATTGATTCTGTTAGATGGTTTTTATGGAGTGCAGGTTTCTCTCACTGTGAGACACCGATGATTAACAAATAAACCAGGTATACAGAATACTCCTTTAGCCTTGTCTGGGGTTTATATTTAAATTAGTCTTTTAAATGTAACCCGCAAGGAATGCTGCTAGGTCAACATTTAGACATAGATTTAAGAAGGAATTGAGTCGGGATGAATAGAGGAAGGCAATTAGGACAATCTGTGATTATACTACCACTAACTACAAGAGCTTTGTCTAGGTAACAGAGGATTACTGATAAAACACTAATTGAATCCTTTGAATTTCTAATTATAACCTTAGAATAAAACTCTGCCCCCTCTCTGCCTCTTGTCACCTGCATGACCTTAAGCAGCCTACATGCAATAGGGGCACCATTGTCTTTACTGAACACAACAGCAACTCCCACTGTGTTGCAGAAAAGCAGAATGAATAGGCAAAAATAGCTATAGGTGACATGCGAGAGCGGGGTACCTGTCTGACACAAACGACTCTCTTATAAATAACAAAGAACAGGTAGAAAGGATCTATGGGGGGGGGGGCAGAAGGGGGAAGGGAATACATAGCAGGGCACTGTTTAGCCTACGGCCACTTCTCATTCAGGGTGAGGGGGTGATTCAATAGGAAAATGGGATGCCTATTGCAATTTATATATATACCTGTATGGGAACTTCTCATCTATCAGGTGTAAACATAAACAAAAAGCTGCATGGGGGGACGAATGGGGGCTTTGATCAGTGACCCACTAGTAGATCTGACCAAGAACAAAGCAGATTTAAACATATAAGTCACAGTACAAAAAAACATGGACAATGCACACAACTACAAACGTAAATAAAACATACACAGCTTGGCCACAGAAAATATCTATTAGGAGCAATCTGCAGTAAAAACATATCAGGTTTAAAGCAAAACAGGTGCTCGCCACGTTATAACAACATGCAGACACATTCCAGTCAGTGATGTGCAGGGGCAGAGCTTCCCACATTGCTAATTGGTGGAGAGTAAAGCCAATTGTCTGACATTGGAGATCAGAGTAACAGGACCAATCAAGCAAACAGCCTACTAAAAACTGTACTGGCTCCATAAACACTGGAATATCATCATAGCTTTGGCAGATACAAACTGGTGTCATCAAAGGTTTCACATAAAATATATGCATTTTTTCCCAAAGGTTTTATAGTCTTATCAAGAAAAGTGTGCCTTAAAGGATTTGTTCAGTGTAAAAAGAAAAGCTGTCTAAATAGATAGGCTGTGCAAAATAAAAAATGTTTTCAATATTGTTTTCTATAATCTATAAAGGCTGAAGTGCTATGCAGCTCTCTTGGTTTCCACTGATTGGTTACCAGGCAGTAACCAATCAAAGACTTGAATGGGGGGCACATGGGCCATAATTGTTTGCTTTTCAATCTGAGCTGCATGCTAAGGATCAATTGCAAACTTAATAAACACTTATGTTCCATGTGGCCCCCCTTATAGTAACTGACTAACTCAGAGTTAGAGAGCTGCAAAGCAGAAAGTAGTGTTCTGTTCTGTTGTTAGACATCCAGTCACTCCAACCTTTATAAACTACAATTTTGGCTAACTATAATTGAAACATTTTTTATTTTGCATAGCCTATTTACCCGGTTTTCATTTTTACACTGAACAGTCCCTTTGATGAACATATTAGAATAATAATAGCAAGATGCATCAGTCTGGTGGAAAACATACATATGAGAAGTAAACCAGCTCAATACAATATGAAAACATAATCCATCTGTCTAAGTTCCTGGGACAAACTGATTTCTTCCAAAGTGACTGTGCAAACTAATTTTACAGCCCAAGGATAGCGACTAGAGAATTCCATACAAAACAATTAGCAAGAAGAGTTATATCTCTATTGAAAGGTCATGCTTTCTATCCGAGGTCACTTCTTCAGGAACATAATCTGACAAGCCTGGTAGGCAACACTTGACCTGTATAAAAACTCTCTTTAACTCATCTCACGTAACCAATAAATGTGTCACCTACCCGGGAATAGTTTCCCAGAGGGGTGGGAAACTTGCTTATAGGCAGGTGCCTGCTTGCCTGTGCCCTACTTGTACTAGATACCTGGAACCCTAAAAAATTGAAGCTTTATCTATGAATTATATGGCCTAGATCCCTAGAAGGTGCAATGTTCTGTAACAGGCTGCATTGAGGTGACGGAATGGCTGTGAGCTGCAGAAGAGTTCAGATAGGGCAACCTCTCAGCACCTTTGCTCTGTCTATGAAACTGAAATGTAGCAAGAACTGTTTGGATTCCCATTAGAAGCTGTGAGCTTGTCAGCTCCCAGGCTCCCGGCTGCATTGCGCGTGACAGCTTTATGGCCGACACTAAAGAGGAATCAATGAAAGTGCAAAGGGTCGACATTTCATTTTCTACTAAAGTGATCCATTGAGGGCCAATCACTGCCTGCATTCTACTGACCTAAGCCAGCCCTCCCTCTGTTATTAACGAGGGATTATGATGAGCACACACATACACAGGCTACTCCTGCAAGGATAAATAGGGTGCAGCATCTTCTATTTAGAGGCTGACACTTAAAAAATGCTGTGCAGTATAACATACTCACATTTGTGCTACAGAATAATCAGACATAAAAAGGAAATTTAACCTTATCATAAAGAATGATATATTTCTCTTTATCTAAGTATAGAATCTCTTACCCTATCATGGTAAGAATAGTGCCAACCTTTCCCTTGAAGGCACTGCGTGGGGCAAAGACGCCTTCACAAAAGCTGCTGCTATAGTTAAATTGTAAGAAAGGAGTTAGCAAGCTGTGCCATATATATTGTGTCCCACTATTCTATTCTATTGAATTATTTGGTGATGTGCCTGCTGAACAAAGTGTATTCAGATAAATGCACAATATTGGGCATTGGACTAAGAAAAGAGTTCCAGTTATATTATCCAGTTATATTATCAAAAATGCTACAACCCACATTACACTTCTGTTAATAGACAGTGCCATTTGTTAAGTGAATAACTCCAATATGTGATTTTCATTTATAGATCTGCAAAATGACCCACCAGCTATATGCACCCATTTTATTGGAGGAAACAGATTGCTGAATTCTTTATATACAAGGTAAGCCCCTGAGAACCACCAACTGTTGGTGAACTACAATACCTGGCTACTCTGCCGGATGCTGCTAGTAGCAAACAGCTGGGGATCCAAGTGCTGGGCTATTCCTGCAAATCTGACACAAAAAGGATCCCCGGAATCAGAGGAATTAATTTAAATTTCAAGCGGGACTCCTGTCGATATTATGGCGTCTGCAGCTATATTTGGTAGGGGAATTTTGTGAGGGTTGTTTCCATGTTAATCAGAGAATGCTGCTTTTGTTTCAGGCAGCATTTGTACCCGGGAGAGGAGGGAAGTTAAAAGCTGAAAGGGCAGGGTAAGACCAGTTTTAAAAGTAGCTAAGAATAGCTATAGTTTTTTTATTTTTGAAAACAAGGCCTTTGTCTATCGAGAGGATAACTTCTTTACTCAACCCCCACAGCCGCAACCTATTGCTTTTTGTATACTGCCAGCAATGGCAACAAATTCTAAGTCATCAGTGTGGTACTGATCTACTCCTGGTACTACACACAAATCCTGCTAATCCTACACATATAGTATTGGAACTGCATTGCAAAAAGTATCAATGCATAGCATTACACAGGGTCTTTACCTTCTGCTAATGACAAAAGCAGCAATAAGAATGACCACAAGGACAATGCTTCCTGCCACGGACACCAAAAGTACAGTGGGGCTGGCTCCTTCACCAATCATCGGGGATGGCACTAAAATTAATAAAAGCATGTTGATTAGTATGGGAAGCTTATATAGAGAGCTTGGGCTACATAGTTACAATTATTGAACATCAACAGTGCTGTGACATAAAAACTCAACATTACCTGTATTCGTGGTGAACTCAAAGGGTCCACTGAACTCCCCATACCCTGCAGCGGTCCGAGCACGAACGTGGAACACATAAGCTGTAAGGGTGTTGAGACCTTTGATGTCTGCACTTCGCGAGGCTGTCTTTACAATTCGATAGCTACGCTCATTCTGGTCCTGTACATAAATAAGCAAATTATGTATCACTATTTTATAGGCTCCATTTTTTTAATATTTGCAAGATGTATAGCTATTACAGTTTTCTACTATGGATGGAAAGTGTCCTGTGATTCTGTACTAAAAATTAATTTACCTTTTCATAATACTTGACTTCGTATTCCAGGATGACGCCATTGGCGCGCTCAGGCTCTGGCCAAGTCAAAGACACACTGTGCCTGGTGATCTCCTTTGGCTGTATCTGGGCCACAGTTGAAGGAGCTGCACAACACAAACAAGAGCATTAAGTTAATGTTATTCACAGACTAGTTGTACGAAAAGCCATTGAAAGTTGATACTGGTCCAGTTTTCTGGGACCGCATAACAATGCACTGAACTGTTCAGCTAAGGAAATCCGTAAACAGCCAGATTGGTGGAGCCTGAGGAAACTGGATTAAAAGGGAACATGTTAAATATCCACTAGCGTTAGAGCTTCTAACTGTATGTTAATACCATGTAAACAGCATAAAGAGTCAAGGAATGTAGAAGATCAGTATTACAAGCAGTAAACATGAATCCTAAAGTTTATGGTTTTTACTGGCACGAATGTTACTGCACTAGAGATATATCCCTTTTATATATGTAGTTATTATTGAGTTCTGCTGGCAATGCAAGATTTATTGAGCTTTATAAAGACAGTTACTAGAAATACCAGAATCCTATTTAAAGAAGGTGCTTTCTCTAGTAAACCTGTGTGCATGCAGGAGCTCTACTTCTTGTTTTTTCACTGAAGCTCTGCCTGACCTATATTAGTGGCTTTAGTAATCTAATGCATCATCAAGAACATAACTTTCATTATATAGCAATGCACACAAGGGACTTAGTAGCATAATATTGCAGTTAGCAGACGGGGCTAAACAAAAGGATATGAAGAAACATTTTATTATCTGCCATTGCCTTTGCCATTCCCTTCCACACCACATATTGGTTTCGACATAAAGATCATTCACCATGCATGTTTCAGCAGGAGATAAATATTACTGTGGTCTCTGGCTGCTTCTTCTGCATTTTATTAGATTTTCTACTCAATATTAATGGGTCATCAAAGAAACCACATGGTTAAAGCAATGTAAGTGTTATGTTTGCTGTATTAAAACTCATAAGGTGTATCCAAAATACTAGTAATTGAAGCTAATGTATTGTATTTTTTAATGAATACTTGTATGTAATGGCGCTGTCAATACGGACAACTCCCTGTGGGTGAGGATAATTAAAAGGAGAGATAAAGCCCTAAAGTATGTTTCTCATATCAAATTATGACACAGGAACATGTATTAGTCAGCCTGGCCATGGCTTTACATTCTGCATTAAGAGTTTCAATTGTCTTTTAACTGAATTTTGAATTGGGGCAATTCTGCCCTTGTTTACCAAAGTGTGAATAATGTAATGCCAAAATAGAAACCAGAGACCAAGTCCCTGATCCGTACTCATTAGTGAAATAGTTCTGTTTGCTTCCTATTAATGAATCGCATGCTAATCCCTTTGGGAGGTCTATACATTTGATAACATTCACTCAAACTAATGAGAGATCTTGCTGACAGAACACTTGGCACTAAAATGGTTCTTTTATAAAGAGCTAAACCCCAGGAGATTACTAAAATATTTAGGGTGGGCAGCAACAAGAATATGTACTGACAAAGAACAGCGATACTGTATGGAATCTACCATCAATATTAAACAACCGCCTTGTTAGTAACATAAATATATTTATGTTTTTGCTCTTTCTTTGGCTGTAGCTCTAATAATTCATCCTTTTACTTTGAAGATCGGAAAAAAAACGTACAGTTCAATATGCACTGTGTATAGTCATAATGAGACCTCTGCATTATATACAGAGTAGTATATACAGAGATCTGTTCACTTTATTATATATCAAGTATCCTAACTTTCCAAGCATTCAAGGAATTGTAAACCATCAAACTCCAGAATAATTAACACTCACAACTGAATGCCAGAGCTCTGAGACTTCTGAAGGGTCAAAAGCTTGCCTTTCTCCATCTAGGTGTAAATGTGTGTGCTTTTAAAAAGTGCATTATGTAGCACATGGGAATGCAGACAATATTTAAGAAAGTGGCAAAATCCAAGACTGAAGGGCTTAATTAGGCCTGAAAGTGCTGTTTTGTGGCTTTTTTAATGGTGGCTCTATTCCGTAGGCCAACAGTTTGCATTGCCATAAAGATATAGGGCTACAGGACACAAATTGCGTGACAAATTGCTGAAAGACAAAGGTGAGTTCAAAGCAGAGATACAAATCTGACAGTTCACCAGCAACTCCAGCAATGATAGTCACTTCCTAAAGCAGGACATCTAGCACTGGTTTTACTGGTGCCATCAACCTTGGTATGCTGACATGAGGAACAGACCAAAACTACAAAGCCCCATCTTTCCTCCCAGATGTTATAAACCATGTTTCCTGAGTTGAGCAGAACAGACGTGGACCCAGCACTAATTTCTCAAATGTAGACAAGAGATGTTTAGGGAGGAAGAAAACAACTGCAATTAGAGAGTGCATACCTTTGGGCAATTACAAAAGAAGCGTCTCTTTGTGGAGGGGACTGTAATCTGACCTGGACTTTCAAAGCAAATAGTGGCCCAGCATGCTCAAGCTAAACAATGTCTCCAAATGTGACAAGTTGGATCAACAATGCCAGTATACAGTTTGGAAGTGTGCTTTGTGCTATGTTTATGGGTGAAATCCGTTTCATGTGGCAAAGGGATAATGCTATCTTGTATGATAACCATACTGGAAATGGAAAAACACCATCCTGGCTGGGGTTTCTGGGAGTTGCAGTTCTGTTTACTACCACTGACCAAAGTCAGCGTACCCTTTTATATAGCAAGTCATGATTTCCCAAAAGAGTTTTCTCCATTCCCAGCTATATGAACGTTATAATGATCATCCCCTGTAGTCCTAGCTGCCAAGCCCTTCATTAAAGCATGTATGTAGAGCTCAGTGCAAGTGACCAGCGGTGGCTCAGCTTTCTCACATACAGAAGAGCTTTGTGTGAAATGTGGCTGCTAACAGCCCTCCTATTATTCCTAGGAAATTCCCTGTGTAAATGAAGCGTGATTTTTAATACAGGTGAATTCAAAGTTCATCCGCTTTGGGCTTATTCATTATTTTTTAATAAAAGGCATATTCGTCCCAGAGCAAATATTCACAAATATTAGAAGGCGCCTATATACATGTATGTGTGTGTGAGATGTTGGCTTTGCTAATGGGTCTGCATGCCTGTGCCCCATTCTATAATCCTCTCCTTAGGAACTCTCCATTTCACTTGCGCTCACCCTTCTCCTCTAACCGCATTCCTCACTGCTAGATGGGGCACTCGCTCCATTTCTCTCTTTATTTTCTGCCATTTACAAAAACAAAAACATGTTCGCTACACAATGCCCCTTTGAAGTTTCTTGCTCGAGTACATTTTTAATTTTTTATATTGCCCTGCTTGTCTTCCTTTACAACAATTTGCTGTGATTGTATGCCTTATTGGAAATATATATCCTAAGTATAATTACATTTATCTTACTCTAAATTCCTGTACATAAGTAGTAATGTCTGGCAGCAGATTATTGTTAGCTCAGAAAAACCATCCCTGCATTAGTACTTGAGGATGGGAGCTGCCATGTTGCTTGTCACTACCCCTAGGATTTATAAGAAGAATGCGGTAATTTGGCTGCTCAACTGAAGTTTCTAATAACAATATGCAGAAAAGGCATGTCATGGGCACACAGTAAAATGATGATTAATAAACCCTAGCTTCCCTGTATTTTGAATGATTTAATGCTTATTATATATATATTTTGTTTATCTGCTCTTTCTAAAAACTAATACCCATGGGAGAGGTATGGTCAAACAGAATGCAGAAAGCTGGCATTGAATTAAAATAGAAAAGTGATTAGCCCCATGTTACGGCTTTCATGTGAACATGACGGGGGGTTTTGATTCAGTTTATTTATACATCGCAAGTAGAACACTTGAGCCCTTTTCAAATAATCTGAATCCTGGGGTGATGATTTCGATTTGGATTTTATAACAGTACAAAAGAAATCAATTACGTCTTCAAAAGCAAACAGCAACCCAGCCCTTGAAAAAGTTATTAAAGTAAAGTATGGTGAAGAGCGGGATAGGAAAACACACACCAGGGCAATCCATCATCTTGTTAAAACACAATCCCAGCCTGTGTGTTTGATTAGTCTTGTGTCCTCCTGATTTTTTAACATTACTCAAACACCAGCTTTCTGCCCCCTGTGCTCCTCTAATCAATCATGTGACATCATAAGAAGACAGTGTGTCTTTGGGGGGGGGGCAGAGGGAAAGGGGCCTGTGATGTGTAAATACTCCCTGAACACAGGCAAGATCAGAGAGTGTTTTAAGGTGGTAAGTTTTTACATAGCAAACTGGTTAAGTGGGAGAAACATAAAGCCTGAAAAGAATCCATCAATAACAAGACTGGCTTGTATTAAGGCAGACTTACAGTCTATCACAGAGACAGAGCTCAAGGAGCCCTTCTGGGCAACAAATAACTCTTTGGCTCATCTTCAGCAGACTGCCTTTTGCCATTAACTGTGCCCCAAAGGGTGGCATCACTCTCAGTCACCTTCCATGATAGATATGCATGGCATGACAATAAACCAAATCAACCTTCATCAGTGTGATGCTCAAATCTCCTAGTGTGACATTAGCCTGAAGGTCTTATTCAATTCTTCTCCCTACTCAATTCCCCTAGGCCTTGGATTTTGAGCTGCTCATCTGGGATTTGAGGGCAAAACTCCAGACAACTGGCAAATCCAAGACCCAAAATAACAGCATGCCAACTACTGAGCCTACGCATAGTTCTGAGCGTGTTGAAAAAGGATGAGAACAGGTGATACTACTAATTTGCAATCTAAAGTTGAAGCTTTGGTTATGTTTTGCATTCTTCCTGTATGAACAAATAACTATAATAATAATAAATACTGCCGACGCTGGAAAACTTGGTATTAAAAATATCAGGGAAAAGTTGGACTTAAATGCATGTATTAGCGATTTAGGCAAAATCTATGCCTCCATAATGTGCCTAGGAGTCTAGGTATGTATATGCAACATGCATCTAAATTTTCATTCAAAATTGACATAAATTCTACTGAGTCCCTGTAACCCAGTGATCCCCAACAAGTAGCTCGCGAGCAACATGTTGCTCCCCAACCCCTTGAATGTTGCTCCTAGTGGCCTCAAAGCAGGTGCTTATTTTTGAATTCCAGGCTTGGAGGAAAGTTTTGGTTGCATAAAAACCAGGTGTACTGACAAACAGAGTCTCCAGTAGGCTGCCAATCCACATAGGGGGGCCACCAAATAGCCAATTACAGCCCTTATTTGGCAGCCCATGAAGTTTTTGTATGCCTGTGTTGCTCCCCAACTCTTTTGTGAATGTGGCTCACAGGTAAAAAAGGTTGGGGACCCCTGCTGTAACCCAAGCCTACAGTCATCTTGTACAACATCTTAGACACAAGTATTGTTGCCACCTTTTCTTTTCTTTTCAAACAAATACCAGCCTTCCTATATATTTACCATTTTTTCCTATTTATAACATTGGGATCAACCATCAAAAATACCGGCCAGGCCGGTAAAATGCCAGCCAGGTGGCAACACTAGACACAAGACATGTCTTCCAACAGAACCTTATCTACAAGGCTTTTAGTAACAAGATATTATATGGGACTGTTTTTGGGCTAGTCCACATGGGAAGATTCAGGGAGATTTGTTGCCTGTTTGATGTCCTACAAACATGGGTCATTCATGCTCCATTTGAAATATCATTTATTTCAATTAGGAAGGGGAGATAGAAAGAAATTAATAAAATAGGAGTCACAGTGGCTGGGAAGTTGGGCTTTCTCTTGCTTGTTGCACTTACAAACATCACAAAGTCAGATTGCAGGAGATTTGGAGTATGCACTTCTTATCTGTAGGAATGCAAGGCTCCAAGGGAATCTTGTATTATGAGCAATCTTCTTAACCTGCTCTTTTCCAAACCAATTTGTCACTTGTCTTTTAAAACTTTGAGCTTGACACTATAGCCCCCATTGACGCAACGATTCTTCTTTGGTGGACGACGAATTTCAGTGCAGTCTGACCAATCCGTCAGTTGTGCAGATAGTGGGATTCGAAAGATAGTACATCGTACGATTTTTCAGCTGACATCTGTCAGACAATTGACCGTCCAGGTTATGAAATCTTTTCTGCTCCCAGTGTCATCTGCCTGTGTTTTCAGGGCCAGCAAGCAGCTACCCTTCAGTTTTGCTGGCAATATTGCCTGAAATGGTCTTTTTAGTTGATGGAGAATTTGCACGATCGTACAATTGTTTTGAGATAATCATGCTCTCATGATGATGATCGAATCTTTTAAAAATCTTTACGTCTATGGCCAGCTTAAGACATGGTTGCTACAGAAATCAGGCTCATAGACTATAGGCTAGCTATAATAGCCACATTTGTATAGCATGAAACTATAAAAATGCAGCAATGTTTTAAAACCAAAAATTACAAAGGACCAACATGAAAGGGCAGATTTATTAAGGTTTTTTCCACTATAAATTTAGTATTCAAGATGTATTTTTTGGTC
>CM044439.1:136651684-136676861 GCA_024363595.1 Xenopus borealis
GTCCCTTCTATTTCAGGAAAAATGCATTAATGAACAATTTCTATTCTTCCTCAAAAACATCTGACCTAGAGATTACCATGGGAACCTTAGTTTTTGCTGGAACCAACCACATTCAGCTCAGTACAGCATAAGGATCAAAGACATATTAGTTTTAAATAAAGGACTAAAAACAACAACCAAAGCCAGAGGTATACATAAGGTCTCAACCCAAAACTTAACTGTGTTGGTAAACATGATATATGGCAGCCAAAAATGATCCACCCAGGCAATGTTATGCTTCTGATCAATCTGGAAAGTACACCTATCAACACAGTCTATCAAACATTAGCCATCAGACTTTTATGAAACAGTAAGTTAACTTTTATATGGGAAAATTGTACTGCAGTTGGAGTGTGTGTTCCTAATGTAAAGTCAGCAGCTGTTTAAAACTATCTGTCACCTCTCTACGGGGAAAAGCTTGTACAATTTATTTATATACTTTCAGTGCTAATTGGTGTGTATTGTGTCCAGCAGGCTGCAATATGATGGGGGGGGGAGCACAAGGTGATGCATTGGGTAACAGATCCCAATTTTGTTTTGTTTGTGTCTGTTGGCAGGGTAAAGTCTGGTGAGCTCTATAAAAAATGTCTAAAGCAGAGTCAATGTCCAAGCATAAATCCAAGGCCAGACAGGGGAAATAGAGCCTGTTATATAACATACAAATCCAACCAGAAAATATGGTGTTCCATTGTGCAGTAGCTTGGCTTTGTGTTCAACAAACAAAGCCTGTGGAGCTCTTTTACTAAAGCGGCATGGATAGATATTATTTATAGTCACTGGTGCAAGGTATGCAGAAGGCCAAAGATGCACAAAACATGCTTGTACTTTATGCCCCATTACATTTGTTATAAAAATGTTTATAATAAGACGATTGCCACTGCATGTGAGATTCCAGCAAAATTTACCCAAGACAAACATGCAGGGCAGAGATTGAAAAATGGCAACTGGGTGGGGTGGTGGGCTAAAAAAAACAGCCTTAGCTAACCCATTAG
Source organism: Xenopus borealis (assembly GCA_024363595.1). NCBI lineage: Eukaryota > Metazoa > Chordata > Amphibia > Anura > Pipidae > Xenopus > Xenopus borealis. The sequence continues at coordinate 136,652,716 of CM044439.1, forward strand.
CACAGGGATGTCTGATATGCTACATGTACAATAAGCAGGTTTTGGAGGGTCACATTCTCCCCCTTAATCCCCTTTTAGAAGTTGTTTCTTATAATAGTGGACGCTCTTTTTAATTTTTCTGGGGAGGGTAGTACAAAGTAATTTTTCTATTTCCCAGCAGTCCTGAATATAATCCGGGCTTCATCACTCTCTCATAAAACAAGCAGAGGAAATTAATTTCATGATGGGTGAAGGCGCTGGCCTTGGAAAGTAGACGATGAGCTACACATGTATAAGAAAGCAGCCCAAGCTCATGTCAGCACGCCAGAAGATTTTCACATGGCCCAGTCTGCTCACCTCCTGAAGTTCCTGTTCCTCCAGATGGCTACCTTTCATGATGAATGTGCAGACAAGCACCCAAATTCACAGCCCACAAAATAATGGGGTGGATGAAAAGCCTAACACACACCTAGTTCCTATTTACCAACTATTGTTATAATTAAGTCACTGGGTTGTAGAGAAAAGAACATTTGTGCCCTAAAAACTTGGATATGAATGTTATCTACACTTTTACATTCATTTCCTTCATAGCATTTAGGGTTTTCCATACAAATCTGTGACACAGACAGCATTTAGAGAACATAACTTGTTATTATTGGATCTTGCCTTCAAGATATATGCTATTTCAGCCATTTTGGAACTACTTACCTTGTGCTTTGTCATATAAACAAACATCTATTTGCACAATTATCTAGACCAATATGCTGTAACTGTTCTCTCCTTATTGTACTCAACAGTATAACTTTTGATATGAAAACAATATGTTCCAAAGGGTATCTTACCAGCTTGGTTGGTGGTCACAGTAACTGACACAGCCTGATCTTGTTCAGGGTTCTGCTTGGAGACACCATTTATGGCCCAGACCTCAAAGGTGTAGTTGGTATGGGCTTGCAGGTCATTAATGGACACTTTGGTAGTCTTCAGGCCATTTTGCTGGGGGCTATAGTGCACTCCACTGCCACAAGGTCGACAGCGAGTCAGGTCAGAGCCGCACCTTTTACAGACCAAATTGTAGGAGACATCAGGCCTTCCACCAGAATTCTGTGGTGGACTCCACTCCAAATTCACAGATGTCTCATTGACGTTTGAGATTAAGTTCTGAGGAGCAGACGGGGGTCCTGTGGAGTATAAAACCAGACATTAAAAGGGAAATATTGCCTGTACTATAAGGTACTCTTTAGAACCAATAAATAATGTTATTTGTTTTCATTTTCATTAGGGCGGAAGAATCTACAGATAGGACACCTCCATGTATCATATTGCACCTCATTTGTATCTACTTTTTTGCATGAAAGCAGACATTCTTTTCACAAGATTATCAATACCTCAGCATACAAAATACACTCCATCACTCACTGTAAATAAGCATTATGCCAAAAGTATCAGAGACACATTAGGCATCATCCACACATATTAGGGCTCTTCCAGACGAGGAGATTGCAGGGAGATTTGTTGCCTGCGACAAATCGCCGCGTTTTTGGGGCAACAAATCTCCCTGAATCTCACACGCGGCGCGGCGCTTTTGAAAATGCATTTACGAGCGTGTGAATAGGCACACGCAACTTGACACTTTAGCAGGTGCAAGACAGGCAAGAGATTCAGGGAGATTTGTTGCCCCAAAAACGCGGCGATTTGTCGCAGGCAATAAATCTCCCTGCAATCTCCTCGTCTGGAAGAGCCCTTAGAGTGGACATAGTCCACTCTCATGTGGGAAAATATGCCATAGTGAATCAGGATCTTCAGAAAGCAAAAAGTCAGTAATTAGTATGTAGGACAAGGCCCAGGCAGCATCTGAACACAGGGTCAGCCAAGCGTAAAACTAGGCACGTAGATGGTGGCAGGTTTGAAGAGGGAGAGGGTTCAGAAGCACCCCCTCCTTCCAGCATCAATGGAGATAGAACGGGAAGAGGGAGGGACAACAGTCAGTTGAAGAGCACATCAAGGTGGGAGACAAATGTAAACTCTAGTCCTGGCGTTATCTGAGACAGTGTGCGGAAATGGAGGTGTCATTTCTGGCAGCTGTTCTCCAGTCATTCTGCCAGTCTGTCACATTCTGGTTGCCACCTTTTAAGCAATATTTGAAAAAAAGAAAAGTAACATAGAAATGAAGTCTTCAGCCTCCAGAATTTTTTTTTTCATTCCGAAACAAGTACAAAGGCAGGGTAGTAATGCTCCCCCTAGCCCCATATTTATTGTCAGAACCCTTATAACCTGTAATACATTCATCTGAGTTTGGTTTGGGCATCAAGAATAAGCCATAAAAACTCAACATACAGTCTTTGGAGACTTATATCCCCAGTTGCATTGTTTCTCCTTGTGACGGTTTTATTAGAGATTTTCCTACATCTGGTTTGCAACTGTTTCACTCGGCACTGCTCAAAAGAAAACTATATAAAGTAGTCCGCACATCACACTTGCATTTCCTGTTTTTCCCCAGTGGTTACCATTTTGGATCCGCTCTCTTTAACTTTTAAAATCATTTAAGCAGGAGTTCTATTGCCCATATAGGTTGCTTTGCTTTAATGTAGCATTTATCTTTACAGTTACCCTAATTATGTTAAAATCACTTAAGGAATATTTAGTGGTGTTCATTAAACCCAGTCAACGCATTTTACTTTCCCCCTTCACACACTAATCAAAGCAAGACCTCAAGTGACCTTGCACCAAGTGACCAGGGACTCATTGTGAGATTTCAATGGGAAAAGAAGTATCATTCAGTTTTATGTCTACTCCAATTAGATGCAAGAGATCTATTGTATTTGTCCTTTCTGTTTTGTACACAGATTTCCCATTTAAATTACAGTTTTAGCTCTCTCTAGCAAGTTTTTACTTTAAAGGGTGTGTGTGTTTGGGCTAAAATAAAAATCAGGATTATCATTCTATACAAACCAAGTGCCTGGGGGATCAAAAATTAATTTCCCATGCACTGCGTAAGTAATACAATCCACATAGGGTTAGATGTTTCTGGATCATTGCAATGTATGAGGATTCTCCTGTCACTATGTATGCCCAGTATAATGTGTGATAGATAAATATTGCTACTCCTAAGTCTTTATCTAAAAGTATCTACAGCTATGTAGACTGACATTTGATAAAGGCTAATGCTTACTGCAGCAGATAATAGGCAGCTACAGGCTTTGGTTGCAAGCATGCCAAGTAGGGCAGGAAAGTGCTTGGTGATAGATAAAGTAGATTCTGTATTTATGTAAAAGGTAAACACAAGAACAGTTCTCTCTCTCTCTCAGATGATAACCGGAGCTGGAATGTCCCAAGCAGAGGAAGAAATGAATTCCCCAGTATGAAAGTGTTAGGTTAAGGCCAGACAGTGCTGTAGACAGTCAATGCAGATCTTTAGCAAATAGCTATTGGGGACTAATAATAAAATATTTGTATATGTAAACATATAGACCTTTTTCTGACACCATGTGTGCAAATAGTAGCAAACAGTATTTTACAATTTAATAACATAACTTGGGCTTGAGGTTTTTATAGGGTTATTATAAAGGTTCTTTTCATGCCATGTTCATAATATTGCTACTTTGAGCTCCGATAACTTAGATACACATAATTGTACTTTTTGGTTACTATTATTTGGTTACAACAATTCTAATGCGATTTGGTGAACCAGAATTGTGTTATTTATGCTTCAGAAGGGCCCAAAACATTTTGGAAGAATTTATGAGGTGACGCTCCATGTGATGTGACCTGTAATTAATCTGGTGTTCCCAGGGGAATATAAAAGACTTAAAACACCAAAATGCAACAAAGAGCACAATAGCTAAAGTCTGAACTTTTTCAAAAGGGATTCCAATGAAACTCATGAACAGACCATCTCCCTTTAGGTCAAAACAGCTTATAGCGGAGCAGCTGGTTCTTTCACTTAAATTACGCTCTACTGCTTGTGCCTTGGGAATGCTGAGACAGATGTGCCACCAGCACTCTGCTAATTAATTATGTCCATCCGTTCAAGTGCTGATGAGACCTGCCTATTGGGTGTTGATGGACAAGGCACTACTGTGTCTGCAATCTAATAATATGTTGCTGGGAAGCAAGACCCATAGGGTACAAATCCAGGCCAAGCACCATATTCTGTGGATTGGCAGATAATAATAAAATCTCTGTGCATGACGAACGTAGAATGAGAATCTATTTCAAACATCGATGGTAGACTCTAGTCTCCTCAGCTGTCATAGTCTACAAGTCACAGCAATCTCTAGAGCAAGAAGTTTAATTCCTTTAAAGCGTCATATACCTTTATTTAGGGGATACTCCCTCAATTATGCACAGAAAAACTTACATCTGCCTATTTTATGGAAAAGGCAATAGTTACTTAGCCTTGAGATTTTTTTAGCTTGCTATCCTGAGACTGCACAGCAATGCTCATAGAATGAGTTGTGCCACCACCTCTGTAGAAAGCAATAGACACTGCAGATTCCCTGATAATTGCTATTATGCTGCTTTATAAAGGTTTGGGGGAGGGGACAAGTTTTGATGAAGGTTAAATACTGGCAGGGATGGCAAGGGAAGATGCTCAAAACAGTTCCAATAAACGGCTGCATCGCACTGCAGACACTTCCAGCAGTGAGTGAATATAGTCAATGCTAGCAAAGCCCACCGAGACCTGCTTAGCATCTACAACCAAGTCAGGAAAGGCTGCACGTTCATCCTTGACCTTGGGAAGGGAATGAAGGTCGGCAGGCTTCTTAATCTACCCTTACATTTCAACAGGCGAGCTACTGGTGGCAACAGCAGAATTCACAGGCAGGTTTCCCCTAGTCAATTCATTAGGGTTCATTACGCGGATAACTGTCAAGGCGCATTAGCTGAAGCGCTTAAGATTAATAGGCTGCAATGGCCATTTGAAAACAATATCCCCTGTAAAGGAACCAAGAGCCAGAGCAACAAATCACATTACTTAAAAAAAAAAACACTATATGAACGGCATGTTGTATAATTCTGCTGTATGAATCAAGGAGATGCTTCATTTTTCATCCACGTCCCATAGACCTCACAACAGCAGGAAATATTTTCTGCAGTTTGACTTATGAGAACGGCACAGTCCTTGTCAGGTAAATAGACAATTTATACTGCATTGTGTCACATTTAGCCGTGCTATCTCGACAGACACTTTAAGCAGCCTTTCATTATCACCGTATGGTATGTCACTAGCTCAAGGTTAAAGATTCTTTTTTGTGGACTAGAAATTGGGAAACAGTATTTTTTTTTCTGCTACACAGATATCAAACTAAAACCCTTTAGGGATTTTAACCCTCAACGTCATCATCATTAAGTTATAATTTTAACGATGACGGGAGATTTAGTTCACAAGAAAGGTGAGATTAACATCCCTATTCCTTAGCCTGGAGATGGGCAAAATAGATTGCCAACTGCTCTGATATAAAAAGGGTTAAAAGATGTTTCAGTGTACAATGATGGCTCAGCTGCCTGGATAATAGAGGCCACAAAGGGCAGTCAAGGGGTTAAACGTCTCTTCTAATCGACCGCATTGCTGTACAAAAATCTGATTTTAAAGACCAGTGGAGCAGAATCTACCACCGGCTAAAACAGCAGTTCTCAGATATGTGTGTGTTTTATCTCTTCATTAGTGCAGCTGTCACACTGAGTGACTGCTTAATGTGGGTCTGAGAGGGAAATACAAATGTGAAACAAGATAAGTGCCAATATGGATGCCCATGTAACCACTAGACAGGAGATCTATTAAAAGGGCACCATGGGAAATGACTGGAGGATACTGAGATACTGTTTTCAACAAATAATCCTAATGTCAGGTTCTGTTTGTAAGGGTAAATATAAGAATTAAACAAACCTTCCCAAGACCAATAACACTCATTCTGCTTAGCGTGATGACAGCATGGATAATATGCATGATTAGAATGCACATCAGAATGGCAGAGCTTGAACTACACCACCAGAAATTAATTGATGCTGGATCACAATCACGTATCTACTTTAAATATTACTATATCAATATCCCTCAATGCAAACTATTCAGGCCATGTATCCAGTTTCAATGGACACTAGGCCCCAACTCAAGAAGGTCCATGATAAAAAAAAAATGGGAAAGGTGTACTTACTAGTGCAGGGCATAGAAGCCGGGTCAGTGTCAGCTCGAAAATAGCCACGGTCACATGTGCAGGAGGTTGAGCCTTCCCGGAGAGCATAGCTGTGTGGGGGACACTTGGAGCAAGCTGCATCTGTTGAGAGGGCTTTGTAGTATCCACCTTTGCAGGCTGGTGGGAAAAATGTAGATATTAATTAGTGAGAGCCAAGAGAGGTTTTTCTGAAAAATGGCTGCACTGTACAGGGAAGCCATGTTTCTTTTTAATTATTTCAGAAACCAACTTTCCACAGAAGGCTTGCTGAGAAAAGCTGCCAAGACAAAGTATGGACCAACTGTCATGACATTACCATTAGATGCTGTTTTGTCTTTCAAGCCTGAGGAAGATTCCTAGTTAATTGCCTGTAAATGATCCTTTTAGTTATCTATTAAAGTTCCCAAACATGATAAACCATGATAAACATGCCTCAAATCTACCAGGCTCTGCCAAATAAATTACATTCATATGGCTGGAAAATGGCAACAGGCTAATTTAAAAAAATCAAAGATAGTTTTCATTAGCTGTATGCTAATTTCTCCATAAAGGTTATGTTACTCTGAAACACCCTCTTTATAATCCTGCACCTTGCAAACCTAGAAAACAGTTGACTCACAAGGTGTCTGATCAGCTTTGCATGGAAGAAGTCGCAAGTGAGAGATTGATAAGAATCAGAAACTGTGGCTCGACAGACAGATAGACTGGGGGTCAGATCCCTAGCCCCACATCAAACGCAGCCTCAGCCCCTTGCGCAAAGAATGCAAAACCCACTGGAAACTGCCTGTCACTCACGGATAAACAAAGGCAGCTTGTGCACAGCCAGCAACTGTTTGCAGGAAAGCCTCACTTATTTCTTATTCTTCCCTGGACTTGACAACACTTTTAATACAGCTGAATGAACACAGGCAGCCTCTGTGCTGGAAGAATTTACTGCTGCATTGCATGTTCAGGAGGAATAAAATCATCCCTGTTATATGCCAAGTTCTAGAGGATGGCTGTGCACCTATTAATGCAATGAAGCAACAACATTGCTCTTCCCTAGAACATAATGTTGCATCTTAAAGGAAATATACCTATAAAGCCTGGCAATATTTTGTGTTATGGTAGCTTTGTTATGGGAAGGTATATGTTATTTCTTATATAAATAACTCTACCAAATATGAGACGAGGCCTACTACTGGCTTTTATCTAGTAAGAAGCCAACTGATAATGGCATTTCCCCCCCCACCCCCCAGTAAAACCATTATTTCACCCTTAAGTGTAAGAATAACCTTACAGGAGCTAGTAAGTGACACAACTATAAAGAAAGGGGCATGACTTGACATGATTGCGGTTGTACCCAGGGGCAATCTATAAAGTTTGTTTATAGCCTGTAAAATGAGATACAATATGCTGTGGGTTCTGGTATTCTGTAGTAATAAAATAGTACAAAAATTATACTTGTATAGAAAGAATAAGGATTATATTGATTTATCGCATTTCTATGGTAAGGAAATCAAGAACTGACAAAATTAAAAGCATAAATTAATTTCTTTCTTTTAAAAAAATAAAATCAAAATATATAAAATATTAAGGAAAAGCTAAAGGTTACATATCTGCACTTAATGAACGCCCTGTGTGCCAAATTGAAATCTTCAGCACAGAAGGACAAAACGTTCATAGAACACATAGAGGTAGAACACAAAATACAACAATCCCAAGTCTATTTAATGATACAGTCAGAGACATGTGATATTTCACAGCTATAGCTGTAATTTTTTTAATTAGACAGGGAAGCTCATTCTTTCTCTTATATATGTACAGCATGAAAGGTACAAGGGATTTTATGTCCAGTAACACAAAGAATGTGATTTCATTAGAGAACTTGCATGCAATGGGGCAAAGACTCATTTACTCTGTATGTGATGCTATTGTCTGCTTTATTGTGTGATGCTAATTCATTCTCACAACAAATCCCCATTCTCCAGGGCCCCAAATTAAAGTCTCTGGTGCATGCTTAATGCTGTTCTTGGTTTTGTCCCTTCCCTTTTTTGTGGAGGATTTGCTGGATAAGACTAGAGTGGGGGTATAAGGGTGATTGCTAGAGCTTTGGGTCCATCCTCTTTGTCCAAAGCTTAGTTCATATATTCAGCACAAGGCCCAAATTCAATATCTTTGGTTTGGCTTTGATGAGCTAGCCCCCTCCTTTTTTTTCAACACATAACAAACGCCTAGGGTTTTAGACCATATGAGACAGAGGCACGGCTTAAAAAAGTATGGTGAGAAATGAAGACCTGTCACTCTGATGCCCATTCCCAGAAGTGACAGCCAGTTAGAAGATGTCTCTTAACATTGATCAGTGGATCTCATGGGCAAACAAGAAGCCTGAGTGATCTGAAGAGCTCAATTTAGAGCAGAAAAATGGCCCTGCGTGCTGCCAAAAAATCCCTTGCCAATACATCTTGAGTTGTACCAATGATAAGCCATTGGTAAAAGGGCCTTGAACAGCATATTTCATATCTATAAGTAATCTGAAAAGCTCAGCATGATAGGTATGTGTTTAAGGGTAGCCTGTTAGCAGAAGAAACAACAGCAGAGGCCTGTTGGGTGCCTGCATTTCAAGCTAATTAATTGGTTAACTGCTGAGTGACAACTGCTAATCCTGTTAAAGCCCTCTCGTATATGCGCTCTTGGAGAAAGCAAAAGCCCTGGGTCTTCCATTTCAATAATATGCTACTCTGATATTTGTTCTAAGGACAATTTCTAGCAGCTCTGCCAGAATGATCTGATTGTTTTTAACCTTTGGTTATCTATAAAACGTCACTTCTTTATGCTGCATTATCACCCAAGTTAAGCTATAATTTTTTTACAGAATGAGCCATTGACATTGCTGGCACAAATAGAGCAAGGGCAGATTTCAGTATTCATGAGCTCAGCACAGAATCAACCCTGACAAACTGAACAGCCATCACTTAGCAATCTGTTCATGAGAGGCAGTCGTCAGAACTGTAGCATTCAGCTGTTGGTAGCAGAGTGTTGGCAGGACAAAATTTCCAGCTCCACAAATGGAGAAAAAAAAATCTGCAGGTTTGGTTCCACTGATTTTTCCATCTGTAAGTCCAATAGTTTGCCAGACTTAACCCGTACTCAGCGTACTCATTCTGTTCAATAGCATTCTTTACAACGTTGGATAAAATCTGCAGCAAAATTATCCCCGGGCCCAATGGTATTAAAACACCACTAGTGTGACTGATGCACAACACAATGAACTGCAAGTTACAAAATATCTCAAAATTGATGGTCAAGCAGTTTTAAACAATAGGATTGTTTCCACTTACAATCTATTTTCTGTGCTCTCTTACAAATATAAAAAAGAAGAAGCAACAAAAACAATGAATTCAGTTTTCTCACTTCTACTTGGTTTTGTTCTGTCTCTGTGGTCCATTTCCTTGTCATTCTGTGAGCCGGCCCTCTATATTTTAATGTGACTGCTCTCACAATTTTCTTTCTGTTTTGTGTATTAGAGCGCAAGGCAGTGGATTTTATTCTGACATTGTACCTATAAGGCAGACCTCAGCATTGTCCTTCCATTTGAAATTGGTCTTGGACAAAACGGGTGGTCTTCTGAGAAAAAAAAAGGGACACAGGACACTTTCTAAAGGTTGTGACTTCCAGTGACATTTTTATAGGTCTTGTGAAATACTTTTCTTTTTGTTCTACTGTCTCCTTACACCCAGTATTACTATGACCCTAACCCCAATGTAACCTCCTTTTCACCTTCATTCTAAGGGGCAAGTATAATTTGTCTAATATGTCTCTACTGGGTTTTCACATGGCACTGTGAAAGACACATAACCGTGTTACCTTCAACTTGTATGTACAAGGCTCTATCATATATTGGATACAAAGTAAAACATTGCAGTAGAAAGGAAATTTCACTGATTCATCATTATTTAAGAAAATGAGCAGAATTGTTTTCCATCTCAATACAAGGGACCTACCAGGATGGTGGGACTTGTAGTACAGCATTTACTGTGAACCAAAGGATGAAGATCCGGCTTTATTACTAATGCAGCTGAAGAAGATGATTAGATCCCTTGGAAACAAGGCACCAGAGCAAATAATTCACTCTGCTGGTTATGGTAAAGATCCTGAGAAGCAGTGAAAAATAAGTGCTTTACACATGCCATCGTTAATTAGAAATGTAATAGAAAAAATCCTTCTCTTGCCTATGTCATTAATTTTTAAATCAAAATGGTTAGCTCCAAACCATGGCCCGTTAATGACAGCCCACCCTGGAGTAACCTCTGATATTTTATAAAGGAGAATGGCATTCTGCTGAGACCTCTCTCTCTAATGACCCTTATGATGGAGTTCATTGTTAGATTGGAATGGATCCATTCCTTGCCCAGAGATTAAAAATATGCACGTTCCTTTATGGGTAATGGATTTATTTGCCATCATTTTAATACGCATTTCAAACAAGGCAATTGCTAAGGTCTGCTTGATTGTGGGCCGGTAAAGCCACCCATGCACCAAGCAAATAACTAGAGTAACTGTTCAAGCACCTAGGTCCACCTTTTAACATTCAAGGAAACAATTGATGCCAAATATATTTATGCATTCAACAAGTTGAACTGAAGCTCCCAGCATCTCTTAACAGGCTTTATCTGTTAATGCTGGGAATTTAAGTTAGGTACAGACTGGAGGGCTTCGGTTTGTGCATTACTTGCCTATATGGTATGTATATTGATCTATACCTATATCTATATATTTAGATACAAATGTGTGACACACATTCCTAAAACAATAAATAGGGTATGTATCTTTGAATAGGAAAAATAGTTAAATATAACTGTTCACCGTGCTGTATAAATACAACTATTAGTTGGTTTTATGTTTTACTGGCTTATTAATCTCGGCTAAAGCTGCAGAGCCATCCAGGCTAAAATTTGTGAGTCTTTGGGAGGGTACCTGTTATGTACAGAAAACTCATAGTGGTTGTTTTCTCTCCATTTAAAGGTTTAATAAGGAGCTCACCTTGTTTCTTTCTCTGCTGATGCCTTATAAATCAACCACTGTACAGTCAAGCAGATAATGAAGTAGCAGTTTCTCAAGCACATTACAAAGGGGCAAGGAACCAGGACCTTCAAGGATAAACATGCACTAACACCAATCTCAACTGACATAGACCATATCAGCAACACAATTGGCAACCAGATAACAGCAGGCAGGCTTGCATCTGTGGCCTAGACAAGTCCAAGGCTAAGTAAGTTTATAGGATAAAAAATGTTCAAATGGATGTCAGTCACGCCACCTGCAAATTATAAATCAACATAGATTTAAACATTTAGTTTAGATCTGCAATCCCATTCTCTTTGGGTAAGGCCAGACGGGTAGTTTTCGGGGAGATCTGTCGCTTGGCGATTTATCGCCGCGACGAATCTCCCCGAATAGATTTTTAGTGCTGTACTTGCAATTCACAGTTCATAGTTAAGAACTGGACAGCACAACTATGGCATTTGGCAAGGAACAAAAATAGACTGCCAAAATAATTACCTTTAGTTGCTCGAGATGTTTTATAGTGAATGGTGGTGCTGAGTATTACATTGTGTACTTTAGTTTACCCTGTTTCAACGTAGACAGAGGATCATTTTAAATGTATGATTTAGCAAAACTTTGCTAAAGGTGGCCCACATTACTGATGACCTTCCTTACCCAAGTGCAAACTTATCCAAGTGTAAGGTGAACAGAAACTGTTTAACTTGGAAATTTCCTGTATTGCTGGCAGCTGATTTGCAGAACCTCACGCTAATTGGCTACTGTTTCAGCATTTTATACCTGAAAGTTCTGTCTTGTCTATAAAGTAGGCCATACATAGATTTGCACTACCCTTTCCTTCATGTTTCAATGCAAACTGCAATATCTGTACTTGGCATTTACCTAATGCACAGCTGACTGATGATGCATGCATCCAGCAAATTGTCCTTTGAACCTTATTATTTTTTTTAACATTGTTTCTGACCTAATTTCTCTTCCTTTAACATGTCTGCCAAAAATGATCTTCCAGCCAGCTCTGCAACCACACCTTGCTAGCTGTCACACCGGTCTGACTGTTAGCTTGTCTAGAGTGAGTTCTGAGTACATCTACCTGATCACTTTCTCTCTCTGGGCAGGAGGGAAAGTAAATGTTGAATCAGTTTATTTTGAAAAGATTCATCCATTCCAGAAAGGTCTCCAACAGAGAGAAAACATTGCTGCCACAGGTGCAATATTATCGCTGCCTCTTTAAATGGTCTTGCACTTTGGCAACTTAAAAAATGCTGTCTCACGCATATCTTCTCTCCAGTTCCAAGGGCTACCAACAGGTGCAGAGGTTCATAGCATTCTCTTCAGAATAAGGGTGCACCTCTGACAAAACAGTCACAAGCACTACAACAATTTATTCCTACCAATACAAAGGTCAGTGTCTGGTATCTCTGGGAAAAAGAGGCAAGAATTCTCCTGGAGTTTTTGAACAGAGGGGTGCCACATTCTGTTGGTTCAGCAGTGCATAGGAAGTTAACTGTCCTGAGAATAGGAAACTGGCATTTTCTTCCAGTCATCCCTTCCTTAATAATGTGGTGTGAAATGTGGCGTGAATGTAGGGCCACCATTACTGTATGTTGTTTGCACTAGACATTAAACAGGTAGAGAAAGTATATTATACAATAGAAATCCAACAAACTCTTGTTTATTGCATTCAGGCAGTTAGCAAATGGCTACTATCTGTGGGTGCAGGGAATGTGAGCTGGAGAGCTACAATGGTTACAAGACTGGTGACTTACGCCTAATATACCTAGAACTTTTCCTACCTTTAGCTAATAAAAACCTGATTAATAAGCTAAATACTCTGGGGTGTTATTTCCCAGAACTGGTTTATTGTCCTGGTTCTATTTCAGCAAGTAGAGAGATCCTTGTAGTTTTTCGGGTTAAAGCCGTCGGCGCCCAGCGTGACTTCAAGCACATCCACCAATTCCCTGTGGTGGCAGAAAACTTACAATAGCATGTATTATTTCTACTAGCAAATAACAGTAATAGGAAATACACAAATGCAGAGGAAGGAAGTTGTTATTGTTTTGCTTTAGTACAAAATGCTGCCTGGGAACATGTAAAGCCTGCTGCTTAAAAATAAAGATCTTGGGCCAGCATCAAGTTGGAGAGCACCAGAGACCCACCCTTGAGAGCAGACCCTCCACCCATTCTCTTGTGGGAGTGGGACAGACCACATTTATACCAATAATGTATAACCACACTAAACAGTGATTATAGGGCTCTGCATTGCTCATCCTACCTACACATCAACCTCAAACCCCCAGTTCTCAGAAGTAACCTATGTCATTGGCCTTCATGTGTTTTAGTGCCTTCTGCCCAGCTGCTGCTGGAAAAAGAATGGCATCAATTGCAGATAGACCCTGTCAGCAAAAATAACAGATATCTGTAAAAATTCAAAGTTTAAGGTAAATATAGTGACCCCTTTCTCTGCCACAGGGTACTCAGTTCTGCATAGGGCAAGGGTGAGCACACTTGTTCGCTGGCCAGTTTATTAACCATTTTGATGGCAGAGGAGTTTGCAGCAAGGCTGTGGGACTTAAAGGCAGAAAAGAGATTTTAATCCTCTTTTCCAAGCACAGAAGGACCCTCTGGCCTCTTCCTTCCAATTTGTGCAGCCAAAAATCTGCAATGAGGGTGAAGGTGGCAAAGGAGAGAAGGGGAATGCCAAGAGTATAAAGCAGATGGAGTGATAAATAAAGGGGCAGGAAAACAGAAAGAGTATTGATTCAGAGGATGCATTGACATGCTAATTTATTTGCTCTGGGCCTGCTCTTGTTTTGGTCTGTTGCTGGCATACTGCAAAAAGGAGTTAGTGCTTCAACAGTTGAAGAAATCTGTTATTTCATTTATTTTATTTATAAATGTAGTTTTATTTCCTGACCCAGCATAGGCTTGAACACAAACCAAACTGCCTAACATTCCGGATTCTGGAAATCCCTTCCATAGAAACAAAAGAAAAAGAAAAACTGCTGAAAGCTTGTAATATAAGTCACCCGACTAGGTCTCAAGACACTAATAGACATTTTACTCCTATAATAGAAAAACATGGGAAATTCATTAAAGCTGAAACGGCAAAAAATCTCATTCTTGTGTTTTTTTATACGTCTACTTTAGCATTTCATGCTCACCAACCTTGCCTAAAAATAAAAATGAGGAAAAAGACACACTAGGCTTCTAACTTTGTTGTGCTAAGATGGTCCTCCTGTCTAATGTATTTAACATGGGCCATCTATCTAGGTATAGTCAAAGTGGGCCATCTACGTTCAAGAGCCCATTAAATTCAATGTCATGTTTGTATTCCACTACTTTAAACTCCATTTTGTTCCTCTATGTTACTTCCTAATGCCACAAATCTGTGGAAGCTCCCCAGTACCCTGAATTGAGCATCATTCATCCTTGAATAGTTTTTAAGTTTAATAATGCCTATAGGTGAGCTCAACAGTGACCATCTATGTGAGATGTTCAGTTTCTTACAGTTGGTAATACCTTTTTCCTAATATCCTTTAAAATCTACAAAACCCTTGAATATAAAATAAAATCTCCTTCATGTAGGACACAGCACAACCACCCACCTATGCAAACTCTCTGACCCTACATTATTATAAATGAGTAAACAGTCAGCTTTTACCTTTGCAATGATCAAAGCTAAAGATAAAAATTTCAAATAAATCCAGTAGTGTTAAGTGTAAATCAACTGGACTTGATTAGCAGATCCCACTGATTTAGAATTGCCACAGTTAGATGTATTGTTTCCTGGATGAATGAAAACCATCAGATATTACAATAAATCCAATTTTCCAGCAGGGATGCTGCTTTGCATATAAAACAGTGTTTGTATAATTAAGGCCGTACAATATTCATTAAATCCACAATGAACAAAAGCTTTTTAAAAACACAATTGTTCTGCCCATCTTTGACAAGCATTTATTTAATTGATTCTACTGTTTCTTTTCACCCGACTATGTTATTAGGCACACTTTACCTTTAAGACCTACAGATATTTTCAGCTTAAATGAACTGCAGACAGCTGTCTGAGAGCAAAATACTTTCAGCACTGGCAGCACCTTACTGAGGCTCTTCTAATCCATAAAGCAGTACTGCCACCTACCCAGGCAACCAGCAAAAATAAATTATTTCCTTTAGTTCTATTAGATATAGGACCCCTCAAAGCTGAGCAGGTAAAGGAAACTGATGCAGGGAATTTCATAATTTAGTGCCTGCCTCTAAAAATTATGTTCCAGACAATTATATCCTTATATTATTATTATTTCAGGGCTCTTTCAATAATTCTGTGTAGTGTGTATCCTGAGCTCTGTCTATCCACAACCATATAAATCCTAACGTACCCCAGCTATTTACCATAGAATGGCCTTTGGGCACAAAGCAAAGTAGGGAACAAGGTCTCTGCATCTTTGTAATTGAGTTTTAACAAAAACTACAGAGAACGAATGAAATATATTTGCATTTCTTCACAGACAGGCCTTTAACAGATACTGAAGAATATTTTGTCCTCAAAATTATATATTTTTTCTCTATTGTGAATGTGTGTGTGCTGAGAAGTGAGGCAGCAGGAGGGGACGCTGGATTTTTCTGAGACATATACAATATGTAAATGGAGAATCAGCAGCATGTAGTGGCAGAAAAATAGGAAGCTCTAGAGACAGCTGGCAACCTCCCATTCTTTAGGATGGAGAGGTTTGGTAGGGGGGCAGGAGGAGATACTCTACAGGATTGAGTAGAATTGGATTCCCAGGCCACAGGCAGAAAAAAGGCCTTTGAATATTCATAATAAGCCCATGCAGATATGCAAATGCAGAGTTCTAAATGATCAGCCTAGCTGTTGTCTTGAAGCCACATCTTTCCTTATTAGCCACCTCCACACAGCTGTAAGTGCCGGTCACAAGATTTTGCCTGTGTATCTCGTATCCTGCTGTATTAAGTTGTGAATAACAGGGAGACGGGTCATATCCCAGCCTGTAACTCTTATTAAAAATTAGGAGATTTGTGTTTAACTAATATAGACATTACTTTGTGCAATCATGGAGGGACAATCACCTGAAAATATCAGGTTTCTAGCTAAATGCATTATAAATGTATACAGGTGCTTAATAACCCTAACAGAAATCATGTGCAGGTATAGCACCATTTTGGTGGAACAAGGAGTTTGACATTCTATTGCCAAAGGGGGTGGTTTTCAAAGGGCATCAAATTCCCTGCCCCTGACCCCTGTCCACTGAAATCCAGGAGGCCTTTGTCAAATGTAAGATCTTAATCAATCTTTGGATGTGACTAGGGGGTGACGAGAGGAAGACAGATGAGGGATTGAGTGACCTCTGCACCTCCCTCTTGTATTTGGTCTGCTTGGGTCCAACCTCTCTTTAGACAACTGAAGAACAACCTGCTAGCAGGGGTCATAACCTGCAGGCTGGAGTGTCTTTCTTCTTACTTAGCTTACTTTTTCCGAAAAAAATTATAATCTGGGGTTTTATAACAATCAGATCAACACTGGACAGTCAAAAGGGAAGTCCCTTTAGATACCATGAATACAAATAAATGAATATCAAGCCTATTTCTAGTGACACTGCAGAAAACTGCTCGCCAGTATGCCAGATGATGACCCAGGGTGAAATTTCCCCCTCCCCAAAGTTGCCGATACATCAACTCAACAAGGTTAAGGCTCTATAGGATATATAAACCATAGAGTCACTGAGGGCAAATAAGGGGTCATGATGTGCAATAGAACACACTTGACAAAAACTGTTAATTAAATGTATGTCAGTAGCAGAAAAGTAACCTAATGCTATGAAGCACACAAGCCATTAACATAATTGATTAAATATATGAAATAAATTTGAAAACCCAGCCATAGCGGAGATGACAAAAAAAGATAAACGCCCATTTTTCTTTTTATCCTTTTTCAACCTCTACAGTAAGAAGCAGCGCCATCTGCCAGCTCTTTTCAATCCTTTGACAGTATCGATCAAATTGATCATCAGTGCTAGGCACCAATCAGTGAACCTTGATCACAGTGTTCAAGGCCTGCCACAAGGATTAGTGTGTTTCAGGCACCACAGCAGTGCATCAAAGCTACATAAATAATAGAGCTTTAGATGAGATGTCCATTCAGCTAAACTAATCATGAGCAAAATGGCTCTGTCTTGGTCCCGAGACAAAAAGGATGGAATTATTCCCATGGTGCAAGTTTCGCAAATCAGGTAGTGATGTCACATGAAATCAGAAAGCTTATCATGCCCCAACGGTGATGCCTAACCCTGTAAGATGGTGCTACTGCAGAATAACTGGTTTTCCTTTACATAATGTTTTAAACAAGATATTGTAAAGCAGTATTATTCTACTTATTTAAATTACCCTGCTAAAAATCTAATGTTGCCTGAAGTGATTGGATTTTCATGTTGTGCAGAATCCAAAACAAATCCAGTAACACATGGAAACAAATCATATCTTTGTTTACATTATTCTAATTCTACTTGACCAGTATAAATAAACTCTGAAACCTATAGATAAGGAAAGAGGATCATTATATCTGCCACAATCAATTTCTAAACATGTACTGTTATAAAACTGTTATAAAATCATGCATACAACCATAATTCTCATAATCGTCTCTACTGTGCAAGAAGAATCTGTGTATGTCTCACAGCCTTCTGCCATGCCATTTGTTCCTATTTACCCTCCATGCCAGCTCTGCCACCTGGACCTCTTGGCCTGTTGTGTGCAACCCTTCTGTCAACTGCCCCCGAGGGATCTGCTAATTAACTGCCTGTTTTTTTTATTATTAATTTTGAGGCAGATTCAATTACGAGATGTAAGAGGTGAGATGTAAACACATAACTATGAGTCTTACCTTGGCATCCTCCATTGTGCTCCTCAAACCCAGCGTTACATAAGCAGTTTCCAATGGGCACCAGCCACTCTCCATCAGCACCACAGTACATCTTAGGCACATCTTTCTCTTCCGAGTTGTCTACACAAGAGCCTCGAACTTCCACCAAGGAAGAGGTGTCTGAACCTGTAATGGTGTCAGGGAACTGTGCCAAGTTTCTTACAGTCAATGGACACTTTTTGTAGAACACTCGGACAGACACAAGGGCAATGCATGCTCCCACATCCTGGAAGGCCAAGTAGAAGCCCTTCTTACTGAGCGGCCCAACATCTCTAACCTCGGTGTTCAGCTTCATAATACGGTCCCCAATATCAACCTGGGTGAAGCTCTCATCGGCTGCAATGGTATCGATTTTCACATACTGAGTTTCGCGAATGAAACGCTCTTTGTCATTGTTGGACTCGTAATAATACAGATTAAAGGTCTCTTTGCAGGTACCCATTACCCCAGGCAAGCTGTTGCAGTCCCTTAGAGTAAATTTAATTTCAACATATACTCTCTGAGCTCCACTTCGGGGAATCCAGTCAGTCCGTAACCAGTTGTTTTGGCTCGATTCCATGACATTGCAGACTTGGTAAGTTCGTATAGGTGTGTTCTTTTCATCCATGATACTCACTTCTTCCCACTAAAATTGACAATACAAACAGATAAAGCATCTCAGGTGGATGAGTTGAAGTGCAATATAAAAGACCTTCCTTAGCTCAATGTCAACTTGAAGGCAACAATGAAGAGCAGATCAGATGTGACTCATTTATGACAAGCTTGCACCTTTCTAAGTTTTTGTGAACACTGGCTGGTTGAGCATTCTTGAAGCTGGGGAGATGTCTAACTGCCCATTAAAATAATACATAGAATATCTCGTTGTATAATAATACTCAGACAAGACTGAATCCTTCCAAAAGGATATGTCCCTTGCTTCCATTATAATATTACCAGGGCAGTGATATTATCGATTACAGAATTCCCACCTATGGCTTTCCAGATGTTTTTGTACCGTGACGAACAGAAATCTAATTTTCTCAATTGTATCTGCCAGCTATCAATCTCTGATAGCCTAGAGCAGAATGCTGGGAACTACAACACACCAAGATATTAAAATGTCAGCTGATGAGTGCTTAGCTCTCTTTCTGCACATTTGCACATCTGCATGTTTTAACCTAATAAGCCTATGACGTACATGTCACAGCTCCAACATGGCAGTATTACAGAGCCATCTAAAAACTTAAAGGGACATAGACAGTATGTTCACTATGGTAAAAAGCAGTTGTTCTAGAACAAAAAAAAATTTAACCTCTCTGGTGCAAGAGGAATTTGTAGTGTTTCTCTCTCTCCCGCCCCCTTGTCTCTAAAAAGGCACAACACTTTCCCCAGAATGCTTGCCTGTTGCTGATCTGGTGTGGGAAATAGGCAAGTCGTGTCAGAAAACAAAGGCCTCCCAGGCTGTAGAAATGTCATGCACAGTGTGTACTGCCGACAATTAGAAATAAATATTCACTGAGTACAGTGGCAGCTGCCTGACAATCATTCTGAGCCCTCTGAGGCCAACAGACCCTATATGGCCCAGACCATTTACTCTTTTTATTTCTCTGTAACCATACCAAGAAACAGCAGGCTGTGCTTTGTTATTTCTAAAGGAGAAATTACAATAATACTCAGCATGTCCCAAACAGGAAAAACCTGTTGATAGGTGCTATACTTAGAGATATAATGAGGTGCCAAGTGGAAGGAAGAACAGTTGGATCCTGTTTGTTAGTGGGTGATTTGTTATTTGCCAAACACCTAAGTAAACCACTTATATTTTATTACAACAGAGCACCAGGTATCTCCCAGGCTTGCTCTAAATAGTTTTGATGGTTCAAATGTGCAAGGCACTGATTACTGGTAAATTACAGGAAAACCGATCTGATGTTTGGTAAACGTTATTCTTGTTTCTTAAAAATGTTTAACCAAGCACTGATCTCTTTATTATAACAGATCATCTTTCCATGCTTTGAAGAATAAAATAACCATCCTTTCTTACTATTAGTCTTTATTAGAAACAGTGGAATAACACAGTATTTTATTTTCAAGGCAAAAAAATCAGATAAATAATTAACACATAATGTATTGTGCATAACTATATCTATATGGTTCCTTAAATTGTGATACTGTCTTTGCAAAAGGCAAAGTTTAAATATTCCTGAAATCCAACCAGAGTCCAAATTTGAGTGTTGTTTACTTTAAAAAAAAATCCTAAAAAAACACACATTTCTGGCATTCTTTTAAATCATACACTGCAAGCGAAAGGCAATTACCTGTACTGCCCATTGAAAGTTCCCAATTACACCAACAAAGGCCAATTTGCAACTCTATCTGATTTCTTATTATTAGGAGGCATCCAAATGAAACCATCATTCTGAAAACTTGATTTCCCTGCTTTCTAGTCATTATTGAACCATTGATGGCTGTCCTCTTGCCATATTAAGTTTCAGCCCCCACAAAAGGTAACTGATATGGTGGACTGGAGAGGTAACAAGGCGCTCTCTGCTTAATCGGCCAAAAGCGAGCCTTTGAGAAAGGAATTAGAGAGTCCAGCATTCCATCCCCATCTTTAAACTGTTTCAGATCATCAACTTACCCCTCCTTCCAAAGGACTTGCTATCCAGCCAAGCTCTCCTTGCACTGACCTGGAATCCAGCAGGGTAACTGCAATAAAAAAAGAGCACATATACTATAATTATTTCTAATAATAAAATTAATTCGCCCTTTACATCTTAAACTACCAGCATTCTCAGCAACCTACAGGCTACAAAATTGGCTTTCCAGATTGACCCCATATTTCTGATGCAATGTCATTAAGTTTTACGCTTTATTCGACTAGGTTTATCATTTACATGTAAAATGGGAAAATGGATCACTTGGCCATGAACACACACACAAACACTTCCATATATATATATATCAGAGAGCAGTATTCTCTGTAGAGACTACCAGAAGTAGAGTATTGTTTAAATCTTTCAGTCTGTACATTGATTTTATGGCATCATTAGACTATAAGGCAAAGTCTTCATAATTCCTATATACATAGAGAGTAATGGATCACTGATATACACTCAGACAGTGGTTATGTGTTTTGCTACTGTGTTGCCAAAAATGAGAAATTCGTACATCAAGTATTTATATAAGTGAAGAAGCCAAACAGATAAACAAAGGGACCCCCATGTTTGCTATCATAAATAAAGGTAAACTAGTCCATTATGCTCCATATGTTTAACCCTATCTGGTTCTCCATGCAAATTCAGTGGCTGCAGCTCAGTTCTTTGGCACCCACAGTGTCACCTAATAAAAGGAAGGATTGCAAATCTGATCTGTGTTTATCAAGTCACTTAGCAGAAATGGGAATATCTAGATGCAGTCTGTCATGCCAGGTATAATAACAGCTTCCTCTTAAGATGTTATCTTGAACCCAAGACACATTTGGACTATTCCTAAAATTCCTGAAGACAGCTTTTTTTTTAAGAAAAAAATTAATTCTCCCCTTCTTAAGCAGTACCATTTCCATTCATCTGGATTCGTAGAAAGGTAGATTAAAGACACAAAGGAAACAATAGGGTTCAATGTATACAAAAAGGGGATAAGGGGAGAGAGCGCTAGAGAGAGAGAGGAAAGCAAAGCAGACGTGATCAGCATCCACAATTGCTAAATGCCCCCTGTATGTGCAAGGCAGACACTACTGCTACTTTATAGCTATGGAATATGGAAATGAAGGCTGAACAGTCAGGCATTGATCCCACTTCACCCCTAAAACTTGCCATGTCACCCAACTTTCTGGGTGCTATTAAAGGACAATCAGCACTACATACAAAAGTGACCACATTTCTGTATTGCAAATAATTCCATAAATACAGTTTGCCAGATACCCCCCCCTCCCGCAATTCATGTATGCTCACTGCAGCAGCAGCACACATCCACATTATTTACAGATAGGTGATGATCTGTGAGGTTCAGCATGTGGGCCCCCACTGTGACTGAACTACAGCTACCAGCACCCACGCTAGTCATTTTTTTTTTGTTTTGTTTTTTAGAATAACCACAATTGAAGTGCTGCAGAACAGATATCAGTTGGATAAAGGGGTGAGGTGGGATTTGGGTATTAGATACAGAATGTTTCTATAAATAATAAGCAGGAAAGCGTAATATAGCGCCAAAGGTGACATTCTCTCAGTTCTGCCCCTGCCTCTTATATCCCTGCTCATAAGAATACTAAGGGCAAAGAGGCTGCCGATCATGGGCACTGGAAGGGGCTAGTTGGGCTACAAAGCGCTAGAATGTGGACCAATGCGAAGCATAACAGATGGTGTAGTAGCGCCTGTTATGCGCTGCGCAAACTGGAAGCTCTATTGGTGCTGACAGCGCGTATTGAAAGCAGCAGATCTGAGATGCAGCAGCCACTAAGTAGCATATCTGAGATGCAGCGGCCACTAAGTAGCAGATCTGAGTTGCAGCGGCCACTAAGTAGCAGATCTGAGTTGCAGCGGCCACTAAGTAGCAGATCTGAGATGCAGCGGCCACTAAGTAGCAGATCTGAGTTGCAGCGGCCACTTAAGAGCAGATGTGAGTTGCAGTTGCCACTAAGTAGCAGATGTGAGCGGCAGCAGGAAAAAACTTTTCCCACCGGGACTGGATGGAGCGCGCCCGTATGTGCACTGGGTGCCAGGTATCTTTCCTACACACACAGGAGGCTCCATTCTATCCTTGCACTGGAAACCCTGTGTCCCTTCTCCTGCGCACAGCAGCACCATAAACTATTCACAAGCGCATCCCAGCGCGCACAGAAACTCCAAGCATCCCAGCAAGTCTCCGTCTGGTCTCCATTGAGAAGGAAAATAAATCCCCCTTATCCGTGCCAACATCCTGCAGCGATATCTGTGTGCGCCCGTGTAACACCTTTAACCACATCCAGTGCCAGATGAGTGTTCCGCAGCCGGGGAAGCGCACTGGGTACATACATATCCATAGGCTAGTAGCACGGCTCCTTACTAAGCCTTACCTTCACTGGCTGGGTAAATCCTAGATCCCGTCACTGCCCAACAAAGTCCAAAGAGGCCACAAAACAAGATGCCATGTACAATCCCAGCCATGATGGCTGCAGCTAAGGGGCTTGAGGTGGATTAAGAGATGCCTATGCACACCGTGCCCGTTCTACTTCCCTTCAATATCCCAGTGGAATAAATGCTTCAAGTTTAGTGCAGCTCCAAGACATTGCCAAGGAGGCGGAGCCCGCCCTCTCTCTCCTCCCCACAAGACATACTTCTCTGTCACTCATGTAGCGCTCTACCAATCCCAAATACGAGAGGGGGAAGGAGCGGAGAAAGCCCCGCCTCCTTTACCTGGACTGGCCCGCGACTGGCAGTCAGACGGAGAGGACGGGAGGGAGAAAGTGTGGGGGGAAATGATTCTCGTCTATGTACCGTGCGGACTGGCGTTATATTTTAGTAGGATTTACTAGGAAAAATATCCATAGTGAGTTCTGGTACAATAGCTGGAGGGCTCCCCTTTAGTTGTAGGTCGCGCTACTCACTGAAAGTGTGTGAACAAATACAATTATAACCCGATATAATTTCCACAGAAAAGTGCTGCCACACAAAGTTAAAATAAGAGTATCGACTATAGGAAGCTAGTCCGTTGGTGATAAAACGCCTGGCTGAAACAGTAGTAGGCTGCGTTGAGCTACTGTGAGGTGTTGGGTCGTTAGACGGTGTTAACTAGGCTGCCATGAGGCCTTGTGTCAGGCTGGACATTCACTAGACCTGGGAGCCCCAAAGTAGAGTCATTATCTATCGAGCCCCCACTAAACATTGGGAATGTGAAAATGATCATAAATAATATACTGTAACTGCTTATCTGTCTGGGGCCCCCAATGCCTCAGTGTCACCCCAGCCAGCAATCCAGGTCCGACTCCGGACTGAGAATTAAAACAGTCCCTGGCAGGTACACTGGCAGGTATATTTGATGGTTGATCCCAATGTAATTAA
>CM044439.1:136697901-136714716 GCA_024363595.1 Xenopus borealis
TAGGGGTTGCATTCTCCTTTAAATGACTTAATCAGATCCACATAGAAGAATAGATTCACATCAGCAAATTTGTAGGGAAATAATCATTAATGCCTTCAGTTAATAGGTTAATAACTTGTCTCCTCTGCGTTCTGCTGTCTTGGTGCTGAGACTCTCTGGTGTTTTGATGTCACAAGGTTAACCCAGAATCAGAGGACAACGAGGCAGTGAAGCGCTTAGGGCTCATTCTATCCAGGCTGTTCTAAGATACCCCACACTGACAAAAGGAAAACACACTAATGCAGAGGCAAATGAGTGAGAAATGGGAAACAGTTAAACATTACAGGATAGTTCATGGCAATAAGTAATGTAGTTAATGTTCCCAGTCTCTCTCCTGCACAGGCTAGCTTCTGATCTTCCCACACTCAGCTGCACCCAGAATAGAAGGTGCTGACATTACCGTTATACTTAGAGCGGGAATCCCCATGAAGGTATCTTGAGCCTTTGGATCCCTAGGTGTTACTGGGCCTAAATTAATTAACATAATTAAAAGTTTTGAGATCTTAGCCAGTGATCAAAATTCTGCAAACCGTCTATGTTCAAAACTGCCTTCAAAGTTTGACTCTTTGGTTGGATCAGTTTTTATAGATGGCCATACACGAGTCAGTACTTTTCAGTCAAAGTGATCATAAGTGAATGTATGCTGCCTTTTATTTCTAATGGACATTCAAAATAAATAAAATAAATGGTCAAATGATCAGCAATAATCTGTGTGTATTTGGGTAATCACTAGCCAAGAAACTAGATTAGTACAATTGGTCCCTACATGTGTGAAACCAAACTGTGTAATTGATAAGCAGGAAAACTGGTTGTCTGGTCAGAAAATCAGCTTGTGTATGGCAGATCTAATTTTGGATAAAAGATGTTCATTTTTTGAAGAATCTAAACAGGCTGTAGATGCATAAATTGCATTGGTCAAGTAGTCAAACATTTCAAGCACTGATGTGGACCTTAGCCAGAATAATTTTCTATCCATTCCTGATATCTGGGTTAATTGTGGACCCGTTTTCCTCCAAAATCAACCCAGATGTCAGAATAGCAGGCATACTATCAGGAGGCTTCATACATAGGGCAATAAACTGCCAATTTAGTCTGGAAATGTTCATGCATGGGAGTAGTGAAATACTTCTTTGGAGCAGTAATTTATGGATGATGTCTCTTTCTTGTAAATGGACATAAGAGATAAGACTAACACAGAAGTGGTGCGAGTATACTGGTCCATGAAATAGAAATGAGATTAATGAGCCCCATACATAAATTACTACCTGTAAAACCAGGGTGTTTTTCCTTGAGCAAGCACCATATCTGAATTCCTGTACGATGAAATTACAAGGCCTCTACTACTCTTTCTTGCCAGCTTGTTTCATATTTATCATAATGGGGGATTATTAAATATATTTAGCTGTGGATGAATATTTGCATTGACTTTCATGATCTTTTAGGACCTATTTTTTTTTTTTTTACACAACAGATGTTTGTATAGTGTTTTTCTTTTTTGTAGCTGGTATCATCTAGCCAGGTGAGACAGTGTATATGCATTAGCATTTTGCATGTTCATTTGAACATTTCTTTAGTTCACAGTTCTTTAGGGCTCATTCATCAAAGCAGCACTCTGAGAAAAGTGCAACATTTGGAAATCCTCGCAAATTTGTGCACGATTCACCAATATATAATCAGTTAATTCCTGACTTTGTGCAAGTTTCAGTGCACTTTTATTTCTTACTGCATTTGTGTGCAAATGGCATTAAAGGGAAACTGTCAAGGGAAAACATGTTTTAAAATGCATCAACTAATAGTGCTGCTCCAGTAGACTTCTGCACTGACATCCATTTCTCAAAAGAGCAAACAGATTTTTTTATATTCAGTTTTGAAATCTGACATGGGGCTAGCCATTTTGTCAATTTCCCAGCTGCCCCTGGACATGTGACTTTTGCCAGCACTTTAGGAGGGAACTGCTTTCTGGCAGGCTGTTGTTTTTCCTTCTCAATGTAACTGTACGCAGTGGGACATGGGTTTTACTATTAAGTGCTGTTCTGAGATCTACCAGGCAGCTGTAATTCAGTAGTTCCCTTATATGTGCACTTGGCACAATTTTATACAACTTTTTCACAATTTATCAAACCAGGCTGAATGAAAGCATTGATTAAAACACAATGTAAGTAGCATGCATGGGAGCAAAGTATCAAGCACAGTTTTGCTTAGTATTTGCACTTGCATTCATAAATTTGCCTTTTTGTCTGTTTTATTGTATGCAGCAATAAAAAGATTCTTCACTAAAATTTGGAGATCACAGATATATTTTGAGTTCTCTTAAGGTTGTTTTTCCTCTGTTTGAGTAGCTGATGCATATTTCTGTACCTGGAGGCTGTACCAGAGTAAGTAGCATATTAGACATATTCATAGCTGGAATGCATTATATAACATAATTAACTATTCTCACAATGCTATTTACAATACAATTTCTTTTGAGTTTTAAAGGGCACTTCAGTTCTTCCTCTCTGTTATTGTTTTACAGCACAATAGGGTCTAATTTGCAAATTAAAATGTGATGGATGGTGGAACAGTGGGATGTAAGACAGAGAAAGACGGTTCTGCGATTTACCGACAGATCCAGGCAAGTTAACAAAAGCATTGTTTGACAGAAGCCTGTCAGAAGAATGAGGTGATAATGATACTTTTCAGCGAGATGGCTGAGATGGGTACCCATCCTTGGGAATCAAGAGATTAACCCCAATGGTGCAGAAATTCAAATGTACTAGGTAAACAAGAGAGAAAGGCATCTGAACTCCCTCCAACCAACACTGGAGTAAATAAGGGGGGGGGGCTGCAGCGGGGTCCTAACTTGGAAATTGACGGTCAAATAATTAGAAGTCAAATAAATTGAAACATTGAGCACTTTACAGAATGCCACCCACCAAACCCATTAAGGAAGTCCCAGGTTCAACAACCAACCTACCTGCCCACCATTGCTGAATTCCCCCAAAACTGTATGTAAAGGCCACCAGCGTTTCACATTATTCAGAACCCTAAAATTATGGTATCTCATTATACAGTAGCCATCCATCTAGTTATCCATCTGATCAGAGCATGGGGCAAAATATGATACATACTGTATGTGTGGCTGATATGGTGAAATAGCATTGTACTTTTTTGGCTAATGGCACAAATTAGCAAGACTGACAGAAAAGGGGAGATTATAAACAAACTTTGAATGCAAATACAGTATACATGTTTTTAACCATAATGCAACTTTTTCAGCACAATTGCTTGTGCCCACTAAGTAGCATCTGCTGGCAAAGCATCAAATAAGTGCAAATGAGTGTTTTTTATGGGATGCGTGGTTTTGGAGCAGGAATAGTATCACTTCTGGCACATGCCATCAATAAAGTCACTACCATCTATTCCACTTGATACCACTCAGTTGTAACTAGAGTTACAACCTTTTTTGGAAAATAAATGCATACCTGCCCAATTAATAACATTGGCATGAATAAGATTTATTACTGGTTAGGCTGCTAAAATACCATCACATGCCAACCACAGTTGCATCCATTGAACCAACCTAGAGGAATCCTGGAATTACTGCCAATTCCATGCTAGCAGTAAATCCAGGATTGCCTAGCATCTATTTGGGAATTGTGACCAATTCTTCAGAGCAAGCTGAGTAGGGTAGGTTGCATGATAATGTGTCAAACTGTACCCCTCACGTTTGCTGCATAAGTCCCCAGAAATCCAGGTCACCCAAACTGCCCAACAAAATATGTATGGCCACTTTTTTAACTCCTGGTGGCAGGGACTTAATAATTTTGTTAATTATATTTATACATTCATACAGGTATGTGATCTACTGAATAATCCATAATGCTTGGGAATATATATTTTTTGATTCATGGTTTTAGAGGTTTTCAGGTGTTTTTGATGCTGATTTGTGCGACAATGTGAAAAAGTTGTAGTTAATGTGCAACAACTCAAAAAAGTCATGGGGGCAGATTCACTAAAGGGCTAAGTGACTAACACTAGAGAAAATTCACTAGCATGACGCCATTTCATTACTTCAAGATTTACTAAAAAGTGCAGGCGCCCCTTCACTATCAAAAAAGATGTACGCTAGTGTTGCTTCACACTCTAATGCCACTCTGGCGAATGGACGTAACTCCGCAAATTCACTAAGATGCAGATTTTACTAAACGTTACCTCTTTCGACAGACTTGCCTTCGTCAGCTCTGACCTGGCGAAGTGCATTGGAGTGGATAGATAGTTACTTACATGATACTTACATGATGATTTTTGAGGGTAATATCTTCAAAGTACAAAAAACGATGGCGTCTTTTAAATTTCATTTTGGTATGATGCAAAGGGCGTAAAAAATTTTCAGGCACCTGGTTTCGCCTATACATTTTCTACCATATGGCACATCATTTAACTGTAGGCTTATGTGTAAGGCATTTAAACAACTCTATTGACTTTATTAAGATTCCATTGGCATGTCTAGTTATCATTGTAAATGTAATGTATTAGATGCACCACGTAACATAAATAGCCCTCCGTATGCAAATTAGCCTGAGCACAAGACCTCTAGAAAAGTTGCACTAGCCAGAATTGAACACTAGCATAGTGTTGCTTTGATTTGCTTGCTCTGCCAAAGTAACACTAGAGAAAATTTGCCAGTGTTCGGTGCCCTAGACGCAACTTTGCACTGTGCAAATTTTCACCCGGCAAAGTGTTGTGATGGCTGCAAAGCTGTCGCTGGAGAATTTGCCCCATGGTTTTCATGACTTTTTCGCTTCTTTTTCTTTTCATACATTTTTATTACGTTTTTTTTATAAATTTTATGACATTTGTAGTTTTAGAGAATGAGAGTGAGTTTAGCCGTGCTTTCAAAAACCTCTAAAACAGTGAGGGGCAGATTTATCAAGGGTCGAAGTGAAAATTGGGATTTAACTACCGAATAGGCCAAAATTCGATTCGAAAATAAAAGTACTGTCTCTTTAAAAAATTCAAACCTTAAACCTGCCGAATTGCTGATTTAGCCTATGGGGGACCTCCTATAACCTTTATGGAGTCTACAAATTTTGAGAAATCAAACAAACAAATGATTCGAATGATTTTAATTCGATTGAAAACAGACCTATTCAATTGAAAACAGTCCGTTTTCGATTGAAAAAACACTTCAACTAAAATTCGATGGTCGAATTTTGAAGTTTTTTTCACTTCGAAATTCGACCCTTGATAAATCTGCCCCCATTGTCCGGCCTTTGATAAATAGGCCTACTAAGGGGTAGATTTACGTAGAGGCCGATTTACGAAATTCACGTGAAATGATCGAATTCGATCGAATACCAAATTTTTCGTGAAATCGGATATGCAAATTTGGCCTCTTCGATCATCGAATAGATCGAATAATCGGATATTCGATAATTCGATCATTCGATGATTGAAGGAATCAAAAAAATTTTTATTCGACTGCCTACTTCGCCAGATTGAACCTACCGAATTGTAATAGAAGCCTATGGTAAGCTCCCCATAGGCTTCTGAGGCTAAGTCCTGTTCGAATACCATTCGTACGATCTTAGTGTTCGGACTCTCGAAGGAAATTTCACAATTTTTTCGTGAAATCGAACAATCGGTATCCGATCATACGAATTCATCGAGAAATCGTATTGCAAGCAAAATGATAGCCTAAAACAATTCGATAAGCATTCGATGGTCAAATGCTTATCGAACTGCGAATTTGGTCGAGCTAATTATGGGGAATAATAGTAAATTTGCCCCTAAGATTCGAATTTCGAAGTAAATTTTTAAGGGCAATTTAAAATTTAAAGGCAATTTAAAAATTGTTCAAATCGCTCGAATGCATCAAATGATTGAAACAATTTTGGGCAAAATCCTTCAAATTTTCAACAGTTTGAAAAAATAATTGTAAAGGTTCCGGGAGGTCCCCCATGGGCTAAAATGGCAATTTGGCAGCTTTAATGGCAATTTTAAGTTTTTTAAAGAGACAGTACTTCGAAATTCTAATTTTCTTAATTGAAATCGAATTTTGGGCTATTCGATAGTCGAATTCTAATTCAAATTTTAGATATTCAAATTTAATTAGAATTTTCACTTCAACCCTTAGTAAATGTGCCCCTAAGTCTAATAATTGATAAAATACACTTTAATTTTAAATAAACCCAACAGGATTGTTTGCTACCAATATTGGTTTGTGCAGTTAAATTTCACCTCTAGTACAAGGTACTGTTTCATAATTACAAAGTAAACAAAAGAAAATAGAATTCTAAGCAACTTTGCAATGTACAGCATTGCAATTAAACATTTTCTATGGTTTAAAAGTTTTATGTAAATGCTATTAAAAGCAGTTTATCCATATCTGTTATGTGGGTATGGCTCTTAAAGCAATATAACAGGACTTCTATGTTTTTTATCTTCTGGCTTGCATAATTGATTTGGGGTCAGTCTACACGAGCAGATTCAGGGAGAACAGTCACCCCAGAGACAAATTGTCACCCCGATCTCCCTGAACTGCCTTCTTCCTGCCCACTGCCTGCTTAACTGAAAGTCCCCTGCGGCAATTCACTCGCAGCTGTTCTTTTCCTAAGTCACCCGAAGCTGCCTCACTAATCTCCCCGAATCTGCTTGTGTAGACTGACCCTTAGGGCTTCCAATGGAAATCACATTTAAAACCATTGAAAATATGTAATTAATGTACATTAGAAAGTTGCTTAGGTTTATATTTTCTTTCAATATGTAAAAAATAGCTTTGCTCAAAATGGACGCTATGTGATGTGGCTTTTCCACTTTTCATTACTAATCTGCTTTTTGGAAAATAGATCCCATACCAGAATGTACCAGTACCAGTGCATTTTATTGATTCCTTTCATGTACCTTAGCTCTATACAGTGTTCTTATAAATAAAGGTGTATATGTACATACATGGAGTGCAAACTAAAACCATTAATGATGGGCCTGTATTTAGCAGAAGATTAATTGGGAATGCAGCATCAATTCTGTAGATTAACTATCTGAATATCCTGTATCTCTTGGTGCTGAGCTATATAAACCTCTTTTAGAAGGAAAATGTATTTCTCAGTAATGTTTTACCAAGGCCATGTGCACAGTACATGCTGTAGACTCAAGTAAGAACCTTTATACAAACAACACAGATTTTTGGCATCGGTACGTAGTATATTTTCAAAGTGGTGGCACATGACTCAGTCACAGTTTTGTTTCCCATCCAAGCGTGACAAAGAAATTTAAAAAGTCAGTTTTCTTCTGCCTTTCCATAAAACACATTAGGAAACTAAATATAAAGCGTGTTGTTCAGAGCAGCACAAAGCGTTCTTTAACCTCTCAAGCCAAAACCGTGAGAACGAAGCCAGAAGATCGAGTTAGGCAAAATCGGGCCCCACAAATTGTTTAGCCTCGGCTTCGCTAACTCGATGATATCATTCAACATATGGTCAACCAAGCAACTGAGAAAGAAAGGGGGAATTATTGCTTTATTGTCAAAAGCGGATAAGGGGCCCTAATAAGTCTAGCATATACGTTTGGATGCGCATTAACAAAGACTCAAACAAAATGACCGGAGGGAGGTAAGCCATCATTGTTGAAACGCGCCAGCCCGTGGATGTAATGAACAGCAAAACAGTGGTGCCAGAGCAAACAAAGCGCCAATGCCAACTGGATTGACAGTGTGCGGGCGGTGTTAATGCCTTATGGTCTTATGGCTGTTGTAGTTGTCATTAATGTCAGTCTAGTGATAAATGGCTTTCAGATAAGTCCCATTATTCCATATCTCTGAGAATAACCCTCCACATATGCTTTGGGATTTTTTGTCCTGCTGGAACATCACCTCCAGCTGCAGATGGTATCTGCCCACACATTCCCATTGTGTAGAGATTCTACTGAGAGAGGCAACATTCTTGGGAGCATGCTGGTCAAGTCTTCAATTTCATCACTTGTGCTTATTCCTTATTTCTTCTACTTGTGAGTAATTTATGTATTCAGACTCTGGGGAAATGTTTCTTTAACATTAGATTAAATTCAAATTCTTTTGTTGAACCTGTGCCACATTGTGCTTGACTTAGATTTTGAGCATTGACTGGAGTATACGTAAAGGGCATTTTAAAATATTTCCCCACTGAAATTCTTCTAAGATATTTACTGTGTAACAGCCTCAAAGATATCTTTCTGAAACACCATAACTGGGGAGCTAAATATACAATCAGAATATTTTAATTACAAAGTGCTGAATACTATTCAGAATGGAACATTAATAAAATAGTAGAGAACAAACATAGAAATGATGGCCCATGCATGAGAGAAAAGGAGTAAAATGTGGGAAGATAACTCACATATAGTAATATTATTATTATTTTATAGAAGGATACATCCTTGGACTTTGGTTATTTCTGTCCTTGTGTTGATCAAGTTATCAACAGTTCCATACCATTATAATCTAATTTTGGGGACTATTTCTCATATAGAGGGATAGCCTCAAGATTGGGGAGAATTGGTAAAATATAATTTTTTTTTTTTTTTAAATGTCTGTATTGTAAAGCTATAAAAATATAGTTTCATTGACTATACCATTCTCTTCATAGAGTATGGTTTGCATCCTGCTCTGCTGGAGCCAATGCACAGAAGGTTGTTTGTCTGTTATTTAACAAAGATTGATGCATTTACACCCACGTAAGCTATGATTGCTTTGTTGTTGCAATGGATACTTCTGGCCTTTCCTTGACGGTTCTCAGGCTTTTCCCCTGGTTCAGCATCAGGAATGAGATTCCATCCCCTCTGCTGCTAATTATTTCTAATGAAAAAGCTCCTCCTTTCAAATTAAACTCCTGCTACCCATCAGCCCTAGATTAAAAAATAGAGCTTTTCCAGGTACTAAGCATTGTCCAACAGCACCAGTGTGTAGTAACATCTATTTGGACTTTAGTTATTATCAACCATTGAAAACACTGCTGACAACCAGTCAAAAATCACCTGTTTCTTGAATAAGAAGAAGAGGCCAGTGCTCTTATTAATGATTTAAGCCAGCCTGTCCCAACTGTTTCCATAAACAGTTGTGGGCATTTATTTGATACGTGTTTATGGTGTCCTGATATAAATGAACAGAAAGTCAAAAGAATGATATACGAAATAGACAAACAGATCTATGCATTATAGATAGATAGATAGATAGATAGATAGATAGATAGACTATTTATAAAGTGTCACAGATGGGTAAGAGGTAGAAGCTGGAAAACTTTGCCAATTTTTTCAGTCAACTTGTAAAACTTTATATTCGACAGAGCCTAAAACAACAAAACTTCAGCTGGAACCAATATCCTCAACCATACCTGTTGGTAAAGAATTTCAACAACTTTTTCAACTAAAATGTCACTGAAATATGATCATCAGCTGATCCCTTGCTAAACCCCATTGTGTCCTAGGAAGAAAGAGTTATGGGCAAAATGTGAGAATATATCACCTATATTTTTGTACCATATTATTATATTAAAGTCACTGAAATGCATCTTAAGTATCATGTTAAAACTTCAACTAATTGCCCATTAAAATAACAACTTAAAAGTCTCTCAAATGCATTCTGAATTATGATGTAAGAAATCAGAGACACTAGAATTTGAGGCACTGGGTTATAGACAAAAGATACGTAAAAAGAATGCATTCAAAGCCAAAGCAAAACGATTTAAATAATTTGTTGATATTCTCCCCTCATTACACTACCTAGAGGATAAAATATTGCATTCAAATCATCTCATGCCAGAACATTTTAATATATAGCACTAGTTTTGGTTAGCTGCTATGGCTTATTCATATGCTGCTATCTGTCCTGCATATCATTACTGGTCTGACTAAAGGAAATCTTTTGTAGAACCCTTAAAAAAGAAAACTTTGCAAAGTCTGTTGTGCTCTTTTTTTGATGAGAATTTGAGGTATTTCCCAGGGCTCCAAGAAGATTCATTCTATTCATCTGACAAAAGTAAGGCCAGATTAGAAATGTTCCATCTCACTTTAGCTGAATCCTCTGAACCTTGCCCCTTCCACCCACACGTGTCATTCTACCTCCATCTTGCTTCACTTCTCACACAAAGGATTCTTAAGACAAACCTTCTCCTATTTTCCAGTAGATGCCTCACTGCTGGAGATGTTGCTTGCACAATAGCCCAAGGCAGAGGCTTAAAGATGGGAGCATTAATTGCCAATTGAATCTATCCACCCACCTCACTTCCAGCAGCAGAAAATCCATTGTATGGAATGTAATACAGGGAACATGTCTATGGTTCAATGATCAAAGTACGGCCTTAAAAATGTAAAGAAAGGCTTCAAATTATATTCTGAGACTTGTGTTTTGTAAATGCATAGCACATCATTGGAGTATATTTAGGAACCCATGCTATATATGCATATGATGCTAAATTATGGCATAGACTAAATACCAAGAAATCAGTTATGTATTCTGGCATTAACATTTTTAAAAAGGGGACTTATTCTTTTTATAAGATGAGTGGCATTGTGGTTTATAAGAATTTGTATTTCAAGCCAGGAGCCAGAACTTGTTGTTGCACTAGAAATCCTATGATGTTAGCCTGCTGGAAGTTGAACAGGGTACATCACATATTGATGATTAAACCATATGACCCTTATGGACTAAACAAAGCACTTGGAGTTACCAGACTTTCATGGAAACCAGCCAGCCCACCACACTCCAGTTACACATTCTTAAATTGCCAAGATAAGGTAGGACTGATAAAGCAAAAAAGGATAGGGTATGTGGGATGAAAGGATTGTTGCTCATCCCTGTAAGGTTGGAGACACACGGGCAGATTTGCGGAGATTTAGTCACCTGGCGACTAATTGCCTCTGGGAAACAATCTTCCCGAATTGCCTTTGCGTGTCTTCTCGTCTGCTGTAATGAAAAGTCGCCTGCGTTAAAGCACACGTGGATCTTCGTTTTCCGAAAGTCACCCAAGTTTCATGAGGAAACTTCAGGCGACTGGAAAACGAAGCTCCGCATGTGCTTTAATGCAGGCGACTTTTCATTATAGCGGGTGGGAAGCCACGCAAAGGCAATTTGGCTTGTCGCCCAGGAGAAGAGGCGATTAGTCGCCAGGCGACTCAATCTCCCCGAATCTGCCCATGTGTCTCCACCCTAAGTGTGTACTCTCACCAGTGAAAACCATTGTCTCTGTAGTTATAGCTTACATGCCTAAAGGATAAAGTACATTGTGGCCAGATTCCCCATCAATTACGGAATTATGGCAAGCAGATGCAAGGAATTACAACATTGGAACAACATGTTGGTAATTCTTATTTATCTCAGAAAAATCTACTTGTCATGTTTTTTGGCTGAACTGCTGGTGAGATGGAACAGTCAAATCTTTGGCTTCTCTGGAGCTATGGGCCATGATCTGCCACCCCATATGTCATCATTATAGTAATTATACACATTATATTATTGAGACAAAGGGCTAGATATTACACAAATATCTTCAGTTTACCTTGCCAGATACAAACTCTATCTTTCAACACAAGCACAATGCAGTTAATAATCTCAAAACATTTTCCAACTTAAAAGCCGCCATAAGTTGTTCTTTCAAGGTGTAGTAATGCACAAATCAAACACCAAAACTAATGCATGGAACGACAGTTTAATGCCAAAGGGCAAAAAATTCACGGAACTGAAGTTGTTTCACTTACGTATCGTTATTTTACACTATTAATCTTCTATACTATAATTATACTGAATTTTTCTATGTGACACCCCTGCAGTCCAGTAAATATCTTGTAAGAACTGAATATTCACTCCCTGCTAAAGTTAACTTTATATGGATCTATTAATATATAATGGGTATACATAACAAGACCCCAATTAAAAATTCATATTTCATTCATCAGAATGTTTGCAGTCGTGGTTGCTTTGTCAAGTTTAAGTTTCCACATACTGCAATTAAAAAATGCCCACCAGTGGCAAGCTTCTCATCCTAAGGGTAAAAACCTCACTTGGCCATACTAGTAATGGTTTTACTCACATGCGATCAAATAAGGGGTGCGATATTGCATCCACTCATATTGCAATGATATACTAGCACTTTCACCTACATAGTGCAGTGGAAACTGAGATGCCATTCAGTAAATGACACACAAGACAAAAGTTGCAGCCACATGCACCTCACATGCAGACACAGATTGCCCTTTCCACGGGCTCCATACCATAGGTGCAGAACTTTGCAGCTGAGAGAGCTTTGGATGGCAAGGTGTATTGTGGGAAAAAAGGGTGGCAACTTTATAGTTTACTCCCACTTCGTAAATGGGCCAGATGATGACGGATCTCAGCCTGTATTTCTCCGCAGGCCCAGAATCAGTTTCCCCGCTGCCCTTCTGCTCCTGTTCTGCCTGCAGATTTTCAGTGCTGAAACTATACATTTTGCATTTAGCCTGGAAATCTGCCCACCATTGAAAAGGCAATGGGAGCAGCAGGGCAGAGGACACTTAATAAAGGATCACAGTTAAAGGGATCCTGTCATGGGGAAAAAAAAATTCAAAATGCATCAGTTAATAGTGCTGTTCCAGAAGAATTCTGCACTGAAATCCATTTCTCAAAAGAGCAAACAGATTTTTTTATATTTCATTTTGAAATCTGACATGGGTCTAGACATTTTGTCAATTTCCCAGCTGCCCCAAGTCATGTGACTTGTGCTCTGATAAACTTCAATCACTCTTTACTGCTGTACTGCAAGTTGGAGTGATGTCACCACCTCCCTTTCCCCCACCCAGCAGCCTAACAAAAGAACAATGGGAAGGTAACCAGATAACAGCTCCCTAACACAAGATAACAGCTGCCTGAGAAGAAATGGATTTCAGGGCAGAAGTCTACTGGAGCAGCACTATTAACTGATGCAATTTTTAAAAACAAACGTGTTTTCCCACGACAGTTTCCCTTTAAGTAAAGTATCACAACAATAAATAGAAGCACTTTTGTACTTTATGACTATTATTCAAGCTATTTCCAAAAGAGCTGGACAAACAGAATATACTGGATGCAAACTGAGCCACTGAACAGCCCATTGGCCAATTGTAAGGGTGGTGTCACACAAATCTTCGGTACTGTGAGTGACTAATCTCCCCGAAACGCCCACGAAATTCGCATTCTTGCTGGCGGGATGGCATACATATCATTCGGTTTAACGAAGTTGCCTGAAGTATACCTTTCTTGTCAGCAGGAAAGCATTTGGGGAGATTAGTTGCCCGCATTAGGGTAAGGACACACGAGGCGATTTATCGCCAGCGTTTTTAAAAAGCAAATCGCGGCGACATGTCGCTCGTTTTGTCTCAGCACAAAACCATATGAAAGACGCCAGCTACTGTGCACACAGCGCGTTTGTGAATCGCCTGTAGCTCCAAAACGCACTGAGACCCTTTTCCGAGCGATTCATCAGAAATAGCATGTACTTAGAAAAGCACTGAAATCTCCTAGACACGCACACACATACAGATAAGTAGCAGCGATTGTATTCAAATTACACTGCGCAATGACGCAAGAACGTAAAGGCGCAGGAATACAAAGACGCTAGGTTACAGAGGGAAGCACAAACGCTCGAGGAGAGACGCCGAGACAACACGCCGAACAAAACTCGGACGAAAACACGCTCGAAAATGCCCTTTTTGAAGCACTTTTTTGATACGGACAGGAGCACGTACCGCACAGAGCAATGGGATACAAATCGCTCTGTGCCAATTGTCGCTGGGAATCGCCTGTTCGAAAAAGACGATCGCCTTGTCGCCGCGATTTGCTTTTTAAAAACGCTGGCGACAAATCGTCTCGTGTGTCCTTACCTTTAGAGAAGATTTGTCACTTGGTGACTAATCTCCCCATGTGCCACCTCCCTAAAGGTGGCCATACATGGACAGATTTAATCTGTTCATTCGTGCCCTTTAGATGAATTTGACAGGTTATCTGCCCTTGCATGGGGTACCCAGTCATAATCTGGATGAAAATCAGACAGAAATCGATCAGGCAGGTTTGATTTTCCCTTTAGATTGAGGACTGCATCAGCTAATTGATGTGGTCCAGGCTCCAACTACTTGTATTCCCTTGATTGTAATCTGATTGTTTGGATTTAGGGACAGCAATTAGATTAAGCCTGATATCGACCACCTTAGTTGGGCATATAGGGGAACAGAATCTGCTTGTTTGGCAACATTGCCAGTTAAATGAGCCTGAGCATCTGCTTGAAGTTCAGACATTAACTTGATTGATAAGAAGTTGATCAGGCTGGACTGAAAATCCCATTGTCTATACATTGCATCATGATATGACTATAGTTTTTCTAGTCTGTACGGGCCTCCCACACAACAGCAACATTGGCCCTAAGGGCTGAATGATTATTTACTTCTAATTCCTGACACCATCAAAATAATGAAGGCATGCAAAATGTTGTAATGCATCTGGGGGGTTTGCAAGTTGCCCACCTAGAATGTTGGGTCTTTGCCTTTGTCAAACTAATTGCACTGAGCCTTTGGACTCTAGGACAGCTGTCACTGTGGCTGATGACCTGTGCATCTGATAAACCTTTCCCTGAGACGTTAGATGCAAGCTAGACAATTTACACGATTTCACAGTGACATCTGGCATCTTTCTTTAAACTGGACTATAAGCTGCTGCAGGTATCTGTTCCACTCAAACTGAAGTCTACTGGGAAGTACTTTAGCTGCTCCACTTACAGATAGTATAGAAACAAATAGACTTACAAGAACAGTGCATTTTTGATCATTATTAACGTTATCAAACATGTTCTTAATAATTCATCCAATCATGTAAAATATCGTTTGTACAAGTAAAAAAAAATTTGTTCCTACAAAGAAATTACTTGATATCTGCAGGTTTATTTAAAGGGAACAGAAAGCAAAGAATTTATGGGATGAAGCATATGTAATTTATTTAAAATAGTGCCTACTGGTGGAACACATTATCAGGGAATTAAATACCTAAACCTTTTTCCAAAACTTGCTTCTCCTTAGCAAGAATGTACAGTATATCTACAACCAAATAAAACCAAATGTTACCCATTCCTGACTCTTATATTTGGGCACTTTAAAGGGGTTCTCCCCCCAAAAATGCAAAATGAAAGAATGTAATTTTAAGCAAGTCTCCAAATGCATTAATTCAAATTTTCCAATGATTAAAAAGTTATTTATGTATACAGGGGGTCTACAGAGATCCACTGAGGCCACATCAATGCACCAATTGAGTCCTTGCCCAACATAATTTTTTACCTGCCAGATATGCCAGATGACCCCATACAGTACATAGGGCAACACAGGTTTTATATATATATATATATATATATATATATATACAGTATATATATAGACTTAAAAGGTTGAACTTGATGGATGTGTGTCTTTTTTCAGCCTAACTCACTATGTAATCAGGGGTAAGAGGAAGAAGTACATGCATAGGGCCTAACAATGAGGGGGGTGCCAGAACCCTAAGTACACGTCTCTCCTGTCTCAAACTTCAGCCATGCTCTTTGATCATAAAAAGGACAGGGAAAGCAGGGGCAGAATAGAGGACCAGTAAGCAGGTAGGTTGAGAGTTGCCGAGCGGGGCAGATTGCCTTTGGCACCCTTATGTGTTTGCCCAACTCTGACAGGGTTAATCATAAATGCATATTTGGAGCATTTCTGTGCTCAAATTCACTCTGTGTGTCCACTTAAAGGCTGTTGCCATGCTTCTCAGAGAATACAGAACAGGGAGTGGAAGGAAGCAGATCGGCATTTTATCCACCTGTGTTTATGCCAACAGTGAAAATGGCCCATGTGCCATTAGCCTATTTAAACCAAAGAATACAAGGTTTCCTGTGGCAACTCTGTGTGGGCCTTTCATCCATAGCAGAATGCACATTGCCAACATATTATTAACATTATTAATATGTATTTATATAGTGCCAACATATTTCGTAGCGCTGATACATGTAAAGTGATCCAACCATGTCATTTCTCTGTTACACTTCCAGCACAGTCCTACACAACAGTTTGTGGCATATGTGTGGTACATTGTGTTGCAACTCATCAGTTGTGACAAGGTAGCATGGAGGGGACATTAATGGGTTCATGGCTGAAATCACGGGAAGGCCAAAGATAAATCATTACTGGTGTGTTTTCTGTTTCAAAATAACACAAGTGTGGTTCAGGTAATACTGCCTGCAGCATTTCTCCACAAGTGTCTCTAGTGACACTCGCCATAAGGCCGCAGCCACAGGGGGACTTTGCTAAAGACATCCATTGCTAGAGGCATCCGTGCAATGTTTAAGTGCCAAGACAACGTCACTTTCCCCAGTCCTAACTACCTGGCACACCAATCAGAACTGAAAGCAATGTGTTTCCTTCCTTCAATGGGACCTTCTCCATTTACTTCTAACTATTGTTCGCTTTTACAGACTGCTACTTACCATTATGCACCCCCTTAATATCGGCTGACCTGCATTTTCAGGATGTAACTGGAC
Source organism: Xenopus borealis (assembly GCA_024363595.1). NCBI lineage: Eukaryota > Metazoa > Chordata > Amphibia > Anura > Pipidae > Xenopus > Xenopus borealis. Next base: position 136,714,458 of record CM044439.1, read on the forward strand.
AACATAGGACTCTGAATTTAGCATGGCAGCAATGACAGAGAGGAGACAGAGTGCACATGCAAGCAAGCAAAGGTATTTAATGAACTGGTTTAGACAATTGATGATCAAGAATCAAAATGGTGATCAAGAATTTCCCACATTTGTACCTAACCACATGGACCTAACTTGTGGTAAAATGAGTACACTGGGGTGATCAATACACTATAGTGCTCATTTGTGGATTCAAGCTGCCTGCTCTATACCTATATGACTCCCATCC
>CM044439.1:136720301-136732571 GCA_024363595.1 Xenopus borealis
TATGGACACAAAAAATTCCATATAGTAATAAAACACCAATGGGACAAAACAATCTCTACAGATTGGGTCATGAAAGAGATTGTGAGCTTGGGTGATATGGTGGCAACTGGCAAGGAGAGGGAACTAAAGGTCTTATTTTGTACCACTGGCCATGGACCTTACATTAAAACTCTATTTTCTGCATATGGGCTGTTAAGGTTATTAATAGACAAGTGAGGCCTTGGTGCAAAAATATTGAAAAGCCTCAAGCTACTGGGAATTCGATTGTTGTTTTCCACATGGAATGTGTCTTGGAAAGGCGGTGTTGAACAGCTTGGATCTAGTCACACCCTGACAAGCAATGCTATACTAAACATTGCTTAGCCACAGGGGGTGCCATATCTCTTTGTAGTGGCCCCAGTGGAACAAACAGGTTTTTGATGTCTCTGTCTGTGTCTCTGCTTTTTAAATTTTCATTCTAATGTTTTTTCACACTCTTTTCTTCTTGGCTGTGATTAATTATCTAGCAGTATACAGTCAAATCTATAACACATTTTAGATCATAAAAGCATGGGAAGTTTGATGCTGGAAAGGCATGCAGAAGACATATGAACCTCCTGCGATAAAGGCTTTTCACAATGGGCTACTGTACCTTTATCAAAGACAACTACATAATTGCAGAAAACGTCAGAAAAATAGGTGTTTTAGGAACTGCCATGTGAAAAGGGTACAATACCATCTGCTGTGACTAATATCTATAACTGAGCAGGAGTCTGTTTTCAGCACCAATGGGACATTGTTGCGCAGTAATGCTCTTTAGCAATCAGCAGACCAGAAGGAAGTGTGGACAAGCTTGTTAGAATCAATGAGCGGAACTGATCAGTAATGCTTCTGATTGTTAGATCACATTTACCAGGAGCTTTCACCAAAAGTATCATTACTACCTTGAGTGCAGAGACAAAAATTGGTCACTATAGATTATTAAAGTAGCTTGGTTTCTTCCTGTTTGGGATCATATGCAAGCAAAACCAAGTGATGACTTGTCCTATGACGTGTTAAGATAATACAATTGGCACTGAATGTTCCAATCGCAAGCCTTTTTTAATTCTTTCTGTATTACTGTGTTTTTACTCTCTATTTTTCTATTTTAAAACTGTTTACCAAACATCCTATAATTTTATAGCAATACTGAAGTCATAGAACTTTCTAATGCATTGGATTAGAGCAGGGGGTGCCCAAAAGGTAGAACAGGATCTACCAGTAGACCTTTAGCTGGTGATCAGTAGATCTCAAGACACTGTCAACAAACAGCTTGTCTAAATTACCCTCCCATTTGATACTTTTCTTTCAGATATTAAGGTTGCATAAGAAATAGTTGTTTGTTAAATAAATTTGCCAAATGTTTGTGAGCAGACGTTATAGCTGTAGTCTGTGTACTGTTCCTATAAGTGAATACACTGGATGATTCAAGAACAAAACATCCAATTGCAATCAAGCTGCTGAGCTGGCAGGGATAAAAACTCTAAACAATAAAGTGTGCAGAAATGGTTAGTATACTCTGCTGCTATTCTGCCTGTTCTGCTCATTGTGTCTACCTTTATCTTTATTTACCAGTATAATGATATTACTGTTGGCATTATGTATTGCTTTTTCTAAAGAAGAAATAGGGAAATTTAGTGAGTTTCAGCCTTTTAAGGTGCTGTTAATGGTTCAAGGGGACCCAGGAGTATAGAGGACCAATATGATTGGTGTCCAGTTTCAGTATATCTTTGTAAAATGGGTCACCTTCCCAGAGGTGAGGGGCCCAAAAATGTTGCTGTTCAACCCAGAAAAGTCTAGTTATACCACTTTGCCTGTGTTGTTAAAACCTACTAAACTTGATTATTATCCGTTGGTACATTATTGTGCAGCGAACAATTCATAGCTTGCATAAAGGGTTTATATACTGAGGTATCTGTGAACTATAGTTCAATAATAACTGGAACCAAGGCAAAATACCAGCCTTGTATATCATGTATTACATTTCAACAAAACATCAAGTCCACAAACATTCCAGGGTAACATAAACAATGTTTTATTTAATCCAATCCTGTTTGAATTATGAGAAGCTATTATTCATTACCACACATTGAAGGATACAATGTAACGAAAAGAAAGACATCTTAATTGCTCAATATTTTATAATCCCTTTATTATTGCAAGCAATGGTACAAATTCTCTTTGCATTCCTGTCCAGCCAACTGTAATGGACCCCTCTGTGTAGTCATTACCGTAGATATATATCCCGTTAATGTTTAAACATTGGAATTTAAGACAAGGAATAACATTTTTTAGATATGAAATCAGAGAGACAAAATCATTTTATGGAATGCGATGCTGCTGCTGTTGTTAATGTTAAAGTGGACACGTCACCCCAAAAAATATTAAAAATCATATTTTATCACATTAGTCAAGCAAAATGAACATTAATTACACTATATAAATTATTTTAATCTTGTTTTCTTCAGTCTGGGAATTCATAATTATAGCAAGCAGGCAGCAGCCATATTGTGGACACTGTTATTAAGGCAAGCCTTGCATCATCGCAGAATCTTGTTTGTGCACCAGAATGGGGGACCCGATGTCTATCCCCATGTCCCGGCTACACAATTAAATGGCTAAGAGAACTGGGGGAATGTGTGGGGAGCAGTTACATCTAGGACAGTGATCCCCAACCAGTAGCTTGCGAGCTACATGTTGCTCTCCAACCCCATGGATGTTGCTCCCAGTGGCCTCAAAGCAGGTGCTTATTTTTGAATTACTGGCTTAGAGGCAAGTTTTGGTTGCATAAAAAAACAAATGTCCTGCCAAACATTCTCTCCTGTAGGCTGCCAGTCCATATAGGGGTTACCAAAAAGCCAAGCAGAGCTCTTATTTGACATCCACATGGACTTTTTCATGCTTGTGTTGCTCTCCAACTCTTTTTTAAATTTAAATGTGGCTCATGAGCAAAAAAGGTTGTGGACCCCTGATCTAGGAAGTGCTGAATGGAAAGTAATTATATTTGATTGACAGCTGAGATTTTTAAATGAGCTTAAAACAGCTATGAATGCTTTAATAAAAATTTGAAATTGGAATTTATGGGAGCTGTTATCTGGTTACCTTCTCATTGTTCTTTTGTTAGGCTGCTGGGTGGGGGAAAGGGAGGGGTGATATCACTCCAACTTGCAGTACAGCAGTAAAGAGTGATAGAAGTTTATCAGAGCACAAGTCACGTGACTTGGGGCAGCTGGGAAATTGACAATATGTCTAGCTCCATTTCAGATTTCAAAATGAAATATAAAAAAATCTGTTTGCTCTTTTGAGAAATGGATTTCAATTCAGAATTCTTCTGGAACAGCACTATTAACTGATGCATTTTGAAAAAAAAAATTCCCATGACAGGATCCCTTTAAACCCCTGCCTTATATCTGAAACAGAGTTAATAACCAGAAAGGAAGCCCAACATGGAGAATGTGAAAATTACAAGCTGCTAGTCGTCCAACATGACTATTCACAATTATTAACCTGACGTGCTTAAAAATGCAAACAACATGTAAATTTCTGCCTGTGTTCTTTGGAGTATTTCAATATTTTATCACCCCATGTAAATAAAAGGAGTAAAATAGTTACATAGCTAATTTGGGTTGCAAAACAGACAACTGTACATCAAGTTGAAAACTTTAGTCCCACCTTGTATACATGTCCTCCACTATATTGGTAATTGTCTGGCAAGACCTATTGCACATAAAACCAAGTTGTTTTATGATCAGAAATGTATTTCATTGTATTATACTTTTCTACACTTTTCCTACTTTCCTACCACAGAGGTCAAAACAGCCTGACCTGATTTAATGCCAGAAGATGGGCCCTAATTGTAGGACCATTGTGTGAGACCAGGGGTTGGACATTCCTAAATGGCTGGGTGCCCATGGAATAGGATTCTTTTGTAAAGCTGTTGTGCAACAGCAGGAATGTACAGCAGGCGTTTTTGACACTGGCCTGTGAGGTGCAGGTGGAAGTTTAGGTGTTGTTTGTCTACAAACACATGGGTGACACTATGGCAAATAGGAACCTAATATAAAGACCAAGCAAGAGTCATCCAGTGATTACAAAACTCCCATTATCTTTTATCAGACATCATTGGTCACCTAAAGTATTGATCAGTGTAAAAGGATATGGGAAGGTGTTGAGATTTGTTTGTTTATCATAATAACTCTATTTATACTTTAGCCCACTATTCTGTTATATGATTTATGAAATGGCTTGCTGCATTTCTAGTCATTTCTCTGAATTGGTGTTCTCCCACCATGTAGATAGATAAATACAGATGCTATGTACCAAAGGACAACTTATCCAATGACAAATAGTGACAAAACATGACTTTGCAATGGTTCCAGGAATACTGTGTTTGTTGAGCATGGAAGGGAGGAATTTGTCACTCTTTTTTCTCATCTGGCAAAAACAAAAGCTGCTTTTTTAAAATGTTATGTCTAGCAATGGAAGAGTATATTATTATTATTATAGCACCAGCATATTCTTTAGCACTTGACCTGGAGGGGCAAAATGGGTAGATTTTTTTAGCCAATATGGTCAGCTTAATGCAGGTTATCAGATCTGCTTTGTGGCCCATCATATCACCAGGCAACCAACTAAAAGCCAGACTGGAGGTAAATGCTAATATGGTCATAACAGCCTTTTTGCTTATTCATTGCCTTGAGTGCTCACAGTAATTTGGTAACTTTCTGTCTAGTATGTTCAGTTCCATGGTTGTCTCTGGGTTTCTCTTTATGATCTCTGCATTTCACCTTTCTAGTTCTTACGTTATCTACTGGAGTTTTCACTGGGTACTTTGGGTTTGCCCCCATACTCAAAAAAATGGGCAGATGAATGTGATGGAAACCTTGGCTTGTAAGTTGAATTGATGGTCTTCGAGCTTGGCAATGCTATATAAATGGATAATTTAAATGTCTAAATTTTCATAATTTTTTAATATTTCATAATAAACTGTCAATTGCATGCAGAACCATTCCCATAGATGATACCCTATATAAATACTTTATTTTGTTGCCTGTTTCACATGTAGTAATTTGAACAATATATTTTGCCCATGTCAAAACACTACAACCAATGAATGCTGGTATTTTATTCTCAATGACTTCAATGTAAGGCAGTGGCTGTTAGCTGTGGTCATTTTACAGCCAAATGTACAGTAAGCCTAAGAAATCAATAGAATTTCAAATATCCTTTTGGCCTTAAAAGGCACGCTCTGCTCAACATTTTAGCAGAATGAATCTTTCTTTGCTAGTGTGACTAGTCCCTGAAAAATAGATTATGGATGACATAATACAGATAGGGTGTAATGCCACTACCCCTAATGCATATCTGCTATGTTGGTCTTTAGCCATAAGATAGTACTATCAACAGGAAATGCTTGTGGTTCGTGTGTGATGAGGTAGTTATAGATATATATTGATCCAGTTCCTTATCAAACCTTAAGCTGAAATTTGCTTGACTTTGTTTCAGATGAACACGTGTGTTTAATGGGATCATATTAGTGTATATAGAATCAATCATTGGCAGACAAGAGGCAAAGTCCAACAAATGAAAGACAAATGACTAACAAACAGACCATTGTTAATTACTGCATAAACCCAGGATCATAAACCTGCTGCTTTGTATCTATTGCTGGATTACAGTTCTTACCATTCCAGATGCACTGTGCCATACAGGGGCTTAGTTAGTAAACCTCGATTTTTTTTCTGGTTGAGGTTTTTGAGCAAATTCGAATTTTTCAAAATGTATTATATTTTATTTATGATACCCCTAAGCTATCTTAAACCTGTGGAGGTCGTGTAGAAGTCAATGGCAGATGTCCCTTTTCAAATTTTAAGATATTGTGGTCTGCTCTGGGTTTTGTCCGATATTTCTAATAATTTGGGGTTTTTGGTGCCATAACCGAAAAAAAATTGAGCAAGTCGGGCAAATCTGAAAAATTTGTACAATTCAAGTTTTCGCTCAATTATATTGAGTCTTTTCTGGACCCAACTTTTTTGAGTTATTTCAATGATAAATAAGATAAAATCATGGGTGGGAGTTTGGTTGAGCTTGTTTCCATAAAAAGATACATTTGAGTTTTAGTAACTAACCCCCACTGTATCTTTCCTTTATTACAGTACACCCTTTTTTATTATTATTTGTGTTTTTTTTTTTTAATTATTTCACTTTTTTGTTCAGCAACTCTCCATTTGGGAGCAGCTATCTGATTGATAGGGTCCCAATTACCTTAGCAACCAGGGAGGGTTATGAATGAAGGACTAGTTTATTACTAAATGACCTGAATTGAAAAAAATAAGATATAAATCGTAACAATAAAACTGTACCCTCACATAGTAATAGTTGTTTGGCTGCTGGGGTCAATGACTCATTTGAATACTAGAAAGACTCAGAAGAAAAGGGCAAATAATTAAAAAAAGAAATAATGAAGACCAGTTGAAAAGTTGATTAGAAATGGCAGTTCTATAACATACTAAAAGTTAACACAAGGTTGAATTACCTCTTTAAATAATATGTATAGTATTTTAGGCTAAATTGTGTAGGTTTTCAGATGTTAGCTGGAAGATACAGTTGATATTCGCCACTGGTTCTAGAATAGTTAGTAACTAGAGATGTGCTGCCATTGCTGGTTGTGTGAGTATTTGCAGACACGTGGTTATATGTGATTGAGAGGTTTGGTAATGACACAGGTGGGAATGGTTTAGAGGCCTACATACAGGAAGGCGCAGTTGATCAAAAGTACTGGTCCCATCTCCCCAATCCACTACACTTTCAATAAACTTTTCCTTGTCATCGCTTTTCCTCTGAGGCTACTACTACTCATGTTACCAATCTCACTGTTATTTTTATTATGCTTTTTCTCTTTGTTGAATTTTGTAACATATTTGAAATGTTATGTTATACCCCCTCCACCCCCTCCTCCTTCCCTCCTCCAAGCTGTACTTTAGTTTTCCGAGAGGTTTAATGATGCTTGGCGTGGGGTTGAAGAACATGCTGCTTTAGCAATGTGTTGCTGTCCATTACCATGGTAACCTCATGAAGATTTTTGTTTTACTTTTTAATCTATATGTAGTCTTCAAATGCTTTTTACTAATACAATAAGCATTTTATATGATAAGCTCCTAAACTTCAGCACATACTTCCTGGCACAGCTTCAGAATGTATTCTTTAGGTAAATGAATCACCAAACAAATGACAAAAAAAACAGATAAAATGAATTACAATATACAATTAAGATCAGGCAGCAGAACAGAAGCAGGAATGCAATGCAATGCAGAGAACAATACAGATGATATTCATGGACTAGTTCCATGCCTAAAATCGAATCACAAATAAATGTTCTATGCAGAACACAATGTGCAAAAAATGTTGCAATCAGCCTTTTTTTTTTTCACGTTGCACACCATGTTGGGCCTTTTTCTGTGTTGGCACAGGTCTCTGCAATCCTCTTCACTTTACTGGGGGGGCAGCAAGAGGCAAGGACAACTGGGCTCAACTTCACCACCCTATGGGTGGTCTGATCCTAGGAGCTGAGCTCAGCTTACCCCAGGGTGCAAGCATTTTGTAAGTGAGCCCTGAGGGGTATGCTCTTGCCCTCTTAGTTCTCTAGCACATACCCCCTGGGCTATTATTAATGATCACTTTAACCTAGTAGCATTTGCTCCCAGTATAGTGTGACTTAACTTGCAGTTCTGTTCCTAAATTATCACCATTTGGATTATTGAAAACAAATGGCTTATTAACTGCTTTAAACTGCTTTAAAAGTTATTGGGGTTCATTTATCAACACTGGGCAAATTTGCCCATGGGCAGTTACCTATAGCAACCAATCATGGATTAGCTTTTTAAAGCCAGCTGCAAGTAGATCAATGAATGCAGCAATTTGATTGGTTGCCTTGGGTTATCAACATATCAATGTGCTTCTCATCCAATAAGATTTCAAAACTGCCCAGTATATGGCTAATTTCAGCCAATATCAATAAGCAGACACATCAGTGGGCTCCAAACACTGGACAATAAGTTGCCCACTAGGCCTAGAGGGACTGACTCTCTATTTTGGTGGTTTTTTTTGTATATGTAAACTGTTTTGTATTATATTTGTAATCCTTGACTCTGTAAATTGCTGTGTCCTTTATTCACATGGCTCATAAATATTTACTATAACGTCCTTCGAATGCCTGTTTGCTGTTATAAGTTGGTGATCCAGACTATGCCTACTTCTTCAGCAGCTTATTGCTTACTACTGTGTAGTTGGCCTTGTCTGATCAATATTTGGCCAAAATCAGGCAAATATTTATCAGCCATTGGGCAAGGACAACACTGGTCCAAAAGAAGAATTTCCGCACCTCCTCTCCTTTCCTACGATAATCCTGCCAGGTGGTGCAGAACTACCTAAATGGTCAGCACACGTCATTCATATTAATAACAGCAAAATGAAAGAGAGTTGCACGACACCATAAAGATTGCAGGCGGGGAGCTTAAGGGAAACACATCAGTTAAAAGTGCTGCTCCAGTAGACTTCTGCACTGAAATCCATTTCTCAAAAGAGAAAACAGATATTTTTATATTCAGTTTTGAAATCTGACATGGGGCTAGCCATTTTGTCAATTTCCCAGCTTCCCCAGTCATGTGACTTGTGCCAGCACTTTAGGAAGGAACTACTTTCTGGCAGGCTGTTGTTTTTCCTTCTCAATGTAACTGAATAGTACGCAGTGGGACATGGGTTTTACTATTAAGTGCTGTTCTTAGATCTACCAGGCAGCTGTTATATTGTGTTACGGAGCGGTTATCTGGTTACCTTCCCATTGTTCTTTTGTTAGGCTGCTGGGTGGGGGAAAGGGAGGTGGTGACATCACTCCAACTTGCAGTACAGCAGTAAAGAGTGATTGAAGTTTATCAGAGCACAAGTCACATGACTTGGGGCAGCTGGGAAACTGACAATATGTCTAGCCCCATGTCAGATTTCAAATCTGTTTTGAGAAATGGATTTCAGTGCAGAATTTTGCTGGAGCAGCACTATTAACTGATGCATTTTGAAAAAAAATGTTTTTCCCATGACAGGATCCCTTTACCCCTTTTATTGTAACCACCTGTGTATCAATGTTTCAGGGGGTTCATTTGCTGTTACTAACAAGTGGCCCATTGATTCATGTCAACATAGACTTGAATTGGCCCGAGTGCCAAACGATCAGCTCAATCTGATTTTGACCAGCATGTGGGTGGTGACCTCACAAAACTACTATTCTTTATGTGTATGGCTTGCTTAAGATCATACCTCCCAACTGTCCCTTTTTACACATTGTCATCCTTTTTTGAATTTCCGAAACGCATAATACAGCAATGTAAAGAAAATGTCGTTGGTACCTGCCCCAGGGGATCTTATATTCTATTTTTCCTAGCAGCGGCACATACACCTACATCAATTTCATCACAAACAGATTAACCTGCTTGCATCTTTGGGAACTGTGGGAGGAAATTGGATCATTTGAAGGAAACTTATGAAAGCATAGGAGTGCGTACAAACGCCTCAAAAATAGTGCCCCATGTTCAATAAGAGACCCTACAATGTGTAGTGAGGGAAGGTTAATTACACTGGGGGAAGGTCCCCCTACTTCAATAGATTACGTGTGAATCCTACAATAAAAATACAATTCTTTGTCCCTCTGCCTTATGTTAAGAGCTTGGACTAATCCTATAGATCAGGGGGAAGGTCCATGGGGGCAAAAATAAATTAAAAGGATACCATCTGTGAAGGAAAGGCTTATTCCTGTTGGGATGTCACTGTTTTTAATAAACATCTATTAAATGTTAAAGATTCACCCAGAAAGGTTCTTATTAACTATTACCTTTTATAAAATGCTAGCCAAGGTGTAGCGCCAGTGAAGGCTGACATTTTCATTTACAAATTTGACAGCGTGCACCCTGGGAATAGGCTGCGGTTTAAAAAATATTTAAAAAATATGTGACCAATTCTCCGGGAATTGAATTTCAGCCATTATTATTAGAATTTACTACTAGTCCATCCAGTTAATCAAGAACCTTGATGTCTCTGTTGAAGAGACATATATATCATTCTCTCTATATGGCAATCTAGTGTCATCATTTTCAAACAGCAAATAGTAATAATCATAATATTAATCAAAGTAAATAAAAATACAGTAACAGTTTAGGACATGAGCACAGTTCACCCTAGTTATAAAACCGGGCAGAACACATTCCTGGTGTGAAAATGTACAGAATAAAAAAGAAAGTACTGTAGTCTTTTAGATCTAAACAGCCATATTGTTTTTATATATTTTACCTTTAAAGATATCCAATTTAAAATCCTGTTCTCAGTTACTGGGGCTGTGGAGTCTGTGTTATAATGAGAAAGCAATAAAGACTTGAGAAATAGGTTTCTGTTGTGGTTGACAAGAGCCATTGATTTATGGGTCAGCGATTCCTGCTGCCTTCTAGGGCATTCACAAAACCTTCCCCATTTAAATCCATCACCAATTATATTATTGACTGTCCGATGAAGATGAAGAATGAGGTGATGGACTTATAGAAGTGAGTGTGAGCCACTAAACCATGACTGGTAATTTCCTTGTATTCAATCACAGCAGTGAGAAGCCTTGCTATGCTATTAGATCACCTTTTCTGACCTAAAATAACTGCACTCCCTTCCGTATCTTCCTTTGATAGCAGGGATGAATAGCAACTTGGTTATGGTGCAGGCACTGTTTATCAGGCTAGAAATAAATACAGCATTGGAATCAACCTGACATGCCATACCCCAGTGGCTGAAAGGCTTACAGCCCCCTCTCATTCACTTGTCTTATGGTATGTTCCAGTGGAGCTTAAAATCTGAACTCAGGACCCCATCTCTGGATGACAGACTTGCTATCCCGTCAGCCAACATCCTACCCATGCTTCAACATATACTAAGCTCCCTGTTTGCAGGCCAGGCAGCATCTAGCGACTGTTCAAGGTTCTGCACATTTTAGGAAGAAAAAAGTAAATTCAAAGGTATGCACCAAAGTCTCCACGGCTGTAGAGATGAAGACAATAGCCTCTAGTTAACAGCTGTAGTACAATAGTTGCAGATGGTAGGCAGTAGCAGTGTAGCCTATGCCAGCTTCACAAAACCAGGTTGGTTCTGTGGAAAACTGATATGCTCAGCCTAGTTAGAGCTAATACATCCATATCAGAAATATTATGGATGAAGTTTTAAAAATGAATGGCACTACTAGAATGCAATGCAAAATGTTGCACCTCACTTAAACTTGTAGGCGGGTGGTGCGCAGCATGAGGGAGTTCCCTTGAATGCTCCCTAACCTGTCATTCAGACACAATGAGGGGTGACACAGATTATCTCTTTATACACTGCATGTACACAGCTCCCCTGTGCCTGCACTCAGCTCTAGGTTTTTAATCTAGACAAGTGGCACAGTCTGAACAGATGACTGAAGCAGTTCAACCTCTACATGCATATGCCAAAAGGAAGGCAGTTTTTGGGCTTGGTAAATGAGTCCTGTAGAGTAAATTCTGAGTCATACTTACTTTAAGTATATGTGTATATGAAAAGAGCCAGTTTTATATAAAATCGGGCCTTGCAGGAAGGCTGAGTTCCTTTTGAGACATAAGCAATAGGTTGTCCTGCATGCCAGTCACATATAAAATTATACTCCATACCAAGTAACAAACAACGGCTAGTCCTCCCAAGACAATCTTGATGGCAAACTTTTCAGGACCATTTTAATTCCAGTTTTTGTAAAAACCAATCCACGCAGTGTGCAAAGAACAAAAAAAGACACAATTGGCCATTTTTTAACAACGTTTTTGGTGCCTTACTTGTAATGTTACTGGTCTCTGCACTCATTTTTCTGAGAGGATTGACCTGCAGCTTTCAATTTAAAGGCACTGCTGATCCAAGAGGAGCAGACAAGGGGAGTCATGTAAGCGTGTCCCCATTTGTCCCCTAACTTGTGCATCATTCAGATTAGCTCCTTATCTCCTCCTGAGGCGGCTCTCTCCTGCTCGCGTCAGATTTTTAATCCAGCATGAAGAGCAGAGAACAGCTTTCCCCAGAACACAAGTGCTTCCCCGGGGTATGGTAAATGACCATTGTTAAAAATATATTTTTCTACAAAAATATATATATTTGTTAGTATCTGTTAAGGATATGTACAGTGGTGTGAAAAACTATTTGCCCCCTTCCTGATTTCTTATTCTTTTG
>CM044439.1:136735702-136760914 GCA_024363595.1 Xenopus borealis
ATGCAAAAGAATAAGAAATCAGGAAGGGGGCAAATAGTTTTTCACACCACTGTAGATACTGTGCCATACAAACCGATTTATACAGAACATATATGTATATAATGTACATAGTATATTGTTTGGTACATTATTGGGATCTTAACATTTTAATTATATAATGTTCAACTGTTTCTGGACCTCATTGTCAAGCAGATCATAATACATTATTCATGACATCAGCAGTGATATTCCAGAGGTGTGCAAGAAGAGGATGGGGAGTGAGGGGACATGGGGTAGGAGACAGAGTAGGTATGTGCCTGGCAGCACACCCCCAGCTTTGCACCCTACGCACATGCCTACTCTGCCCACCCCTTGGCCCGGCCCTGTAGAGGTGTATCTGCTGACACATCCCATGCTAGATACACAACACATGACTCATCTAAACTCATATCTGCTGTAATGTGGCCCTTTGTGACATTATCCTGAATAGGTTATCTAATACTTTAATCATCTTAGTAGCTTTAAAATGTTCCTCCATCTTGAGTTAGTTTCTCCAAGTGGTCAATGGTGCAACTCAAGTTCTCAAAATGTGACCCATAACTATAGTTACCCATAACTATCAATCTGATAGTTCAACAACTCGCCAGTAAATGCCACCTGCTATGGGTTACGAGACCTGTAGCAAGCTTTGTAGCTATTATTGCATTACCCCTATAAACAGAATAAGGGGCCTAGTACCACTGACCTTCTAAAGACAGATCTGTTAAGGATGGGTTTTTGTTTGATTCTTACAGACTACTAGTGGCTATTACACAGCAGTTAGGGCAATTGTTTGGTTCCTCAAAGGAACTCAAGGGGTTTCATTGAAACTGTAATATAATTAAAGATAAGAATATAAATACATCCTAGTCCTTGAAGATATAAAAGACAATAAATGTTTTGTGAATGAGTACAATCCAATATCAATTGATAGGTAGTGCTCACAGCAATTAAATACATTACAGCTTTTGCCTTTGGAGTTGTATTTCAACTGAAGTGCAGGCTATATTTCCCTTTGTACAGTCTGTCCCATAGCAGCAGTCCCAGATTCCCAGAATGCAACAATGTTTATGACTGTTATGGTCCCCATAGATGCAAAAATCTTTCTCTGCCTGATCTTAGGGAAATCCGACCAATCTGTCAAATTATCGTGTGGTTAGTGGGATACCAACGATCGTACATCTTATGATTTTTTATCCAACATCGGTCTGAAAATTGATCGGCCAAGTTAGAAAATCTTTATCGGTCCCCATGCAATCTACCTATGTTTGCAGGACAAGCAGGCAGCGACCCTTCAGTTTTGCTGGCAATATCGCCTGAAATGGTCTTTTTAGTTGATGGACACATCAGACATTTAAACAATCGTTTTGAGACAATCGTGGTCTCATGATAATCGTTCAAAAATCTTTACGTCTATGGCCAGCTTTACTGGGCATTTTTTTAATGCAAGTGCTGCTCTGTAAACCACATTCCTCTATATGTAATATAAGGAACTAAGTTTGCCCAGGGGCAGTAACACATGGCAACCAATAAGATGTTTGCATTTAAACAGGTGACTAGTGAATGCTACTTGCTGATTGGTTGCTATAGGTTACTGCCCTTGGGCAAACTTAGTGCCTTTTATTACTTAACCCCAATTATGCTTAGTGCTCATAGCACCAGTGGTATCTACTTGGCTCTGGCAAGGAATACTAATATTTATTATTGTACAGATTACTGGATAGTCAAGGCGCTTTAGTGAAACTGTGATGTAACTGACACAGCCAACCTGGAACCCTACATAAAAGAAGTTGGAAGGGACAGTGTCATGGGACTGGCTAATAAAAGATGTCAACTTGCCTCCTTCAGACAAACAGCTTATAGATGTTTTTTTATTTAAAAAAATTAGATGTCTGCATCATGACTCATGTACCCAAGAAAAGTGCCGGCACACCACCCTGAAATGGGGGCTTTGTAACCCAAAACTAAGCTGTTCTGAGATACTCAGCTCACCTCAGGACTCCCAAGCTTTACTAAAATCTATATCAGAGCAACTGTTACAATTTGATGTATTAGCTTTACACTGGCTGATCATGCATGGCATCTGAAAACACAGATACCATACCAGTGACAATGAACATTCATGGCCATTCAGAAGGAAGAGGCTGCCAGTGTGGTGCACTGACAGATAAGATTTTTTATGTAATCTGACCCGGCACTGTTGTACAGTAGGGTCAAATTTGGGCAAACTGCTCAACCAAATCTGTGCATGCATGGTCAGTTTACATTCTGTTATAATGAAGAGTGAGCAATGGGACACAATCTGGGTGAAGTTTTTTCAGAAAAAAATACAGGGGAAGGAAATTATTTTGCAGCTGGTTATTCACAATGACACAAATAAAAAGGTCATCTTCACCCACGTTGAAGGAGGTTTAATGTGGGCAGCAAAACATCCCATTTGCCATTGCTAGGCTTGCCTCTTGGCTGGTATTTTACTGGCCTGACTGATAAATAGGGTGGTTGATCCCAATGTTATTAATAGGGAAAAATTATAAATAAATAGGAAGGCCAGTGTTTTTTTTCCAGAAAAGGTGGCAACTCTAACCATTGCCCTATGAGATTAGCCCTTTTCACCAGTGCCTAATGTGCCAATCACCCCCCCCCCTGCAAAAAGAATCTTAAGAGAGCACCAGCAGGTACAGGTACTATAAAAAAAACCCTTGAAGGACCACCAACAGGATACTGTTTTATCCCATCACTGAGATGCGAGTTGGACTTTTGACCTGGATCTAAGGATATCTACAATTGTGCATATACACCTGAGTGCGTGCTTATGAGACTGGATTACACCATCTGCAGTGCAAACACTTCTCAGGCTTCCTTACTTCAAACCCAACACAACGTGCTTTTTCTCAAATTACCGGTATTGCTGATCTGAACAAGGCCCCTAGTGTATGTACAACAGCCAGGAGGATACAATGATAACAGGATTACAGATGTAAAATGTGCCTAGGCCCCTGAGATTGGCCATTAGCAAAATGGAACACTTGTTTTAAAAGATTTGAAATTTGGCCAAATAACTGCAAATCTGTCAAGTAAGCCAAACATACACCGCTGGAGAGGCAATAACCTTCTACTTTTTCCATCGTGCAGGGGATTAGGAAGTAATCTTGCTATTGCCAAATGTGGACAGGCTCTGAATGTACTTCACTGTTTACCTTACTAGTGGTGACAATGAGGACACTGATCTTCTATTCTTCTGCACCCAATAGAGAATTATTTATCGGGAAAAGAGACTGGGACCTTGCACTTTGTGTCTCATTGTGTTTATCAGCCGATTCTATCATTTACATTATTTATTGTATTTATTCCTTGTGCTTTGATTTGCGTGTTATCTCCCAACATTTCCCTTTATATAGGGCTTATGGTAAAAGCAAACGTTAGGGTGTTATTGTAATCTGAACAGTTCCCATATTTGTTGTATTTAAGGGAGCTAACCATACATAAAAAGATTTACTTGGTTGAGATTACAAAAAAAAATAGTTCCCCCTAGTTTGCTATGCAAGCTGGGGGTCAGAGTGAGTTGATCGTAATGTTTGGTCTCAGGGCCAGTGGTCAAACAATACTAAAGATGGATTTCCTGCAATATCGTACGAATGGTTGGACGTCCACATCTCCCGACCTGCCACTAACCTTCAGTATAAATGAAGTGGTAAAAGATCAGATCAGCCAATGTTCTGCCCTGACAGCAATCGTACGAAAGTTTGTATCCGACAAAGCTGGTGACAGTCTCCCACTGAAAATAGTCAGATCAGCAATACACCCAGAGATATGGTCTGCAGCCAACAGAAATCTTTCAACCTGTCCGATCAACTGAACAACCACTCGGTATGGCATTGACAAATGTCGGGACACTCAACATGCGGTCCAAAAATCGTATAAAACGAGGATTCATACAGTCAGATCTTTGCATCCATGGCCAGCTTTAAGGTCTAATCAGGCAAAACTGTATCAATAGCCAGTTGTGGTCCTTTGCTTAAAGCTACCCTTTTTCAGATATCAGCTTGTCAAACCATAATTTTTAATCCATACACCGGTCAATAAGCTGCTTACTTTTTTCAAGACCAAGCTCAAATGTTGTGCAAAATAATACTGTATTTGCCATTTGACAGAAACATTTATAGGGTATACAATGTCTGGAACTGAAGAAAAAAATGTGAAATTGGCACTAAACATCAGCTCTGTTGCCTTAAGTAGCACTGGGAACCCATGATCATATTAAATTATAGCCTGTGCTTATATTTTGTAGTGTGGTAGTTCTGGAACTAGTGCTAGCAGTCTATATCATGTAGTTTCTTGTCACTATAGACCAGTGATCCCCAGCTAGTGGCTCACAAGCAACATGAGGCTCACCAACCCCTTGGATGTTGCTCCCAGTGGTCCTGAGAGGAGAAGGAAAGCTACCGTAGCAGTATTGCCAATAGATTAGCCACAATAGTGCAAGCTATAACACTATATTTATTCTGTAGAATACCTTACCATACCTGAGTATACAGCTCTCGAAGCTCTCTCTGTTTGCTTAGAATAGCAGCTGGCATAGTAGCTTGGTGTGACATCACTTCCTGCCTGAGTCTCTCCCTGTTCACTCATAGCTCTGAGCTCAGATTACAGCAGGGAGGGCAGAAGAGAGGGAGAGAGGTGCAAACTGAGCATACTCAAGCCCTAGACCTGGAGGTTTAAGTTGAAATAAGGAAGTGCTGTGTTTCTTTTGGCAGAGGAATCATTGCAACATTACTTTGAGGGTTTACTGGTGTAGTTATATAGACCTTTCTGATAAATCTTACTTCATTTTAGCCTTTCCTTCTCCTTTAAAGCAGGCACTCTACTTTAAATTTCTTACATGGAGGCAAATGTTGGTTGCATAAATGTTTTGCCAAGCAGGTCCTCCTTTAGACTGCCAGTCCACATAGGGCTAACAAATAGCCAATAAGAACCCTTATTTGTTCACCCAGGAACTTTTTTTTTCATGCTCATGAACAGGAGTAAATATGCAAATGTTTTTAGTGCTTTGCAAACACAAGAACAACATAAAGCACACACAGGTATTCCAATGGGCTTTTAACTAGGAAAAGGAGACAATTCGAATAAATATTCTGCACCTGGGTAATACAGAGGTATTTATTATTAACATGTATTTCTGTAGCGCCAACTTATTTCGTAGCACTGTAAAGTGAATGTGATTACACAACTAGATCACATGAATTACCTACATAGAACATAAGGAGTTACATACATCACAATAAATATGGGGTTACATACATCACAATAAATAAGGGTACAGGAGGTGAGGAAAGCCGTGTACAGAAAAAGCTTACAATCTAAAGGGAAGGGAATGATACACAAAGTGTGGGAATGGGCAAGATCAGAGTAAAGTGGGTGATAGATGTAGTACTGTAAGTGGTATTGCATTGGGTAGTTAACAGTGAGGGTAGGCTTCTCTAAAAACGTGGGTTTTAAGAGATTGAAAGCCGAAAGATTGGGAGAAAGTCGGACAAACCATGGGAGAGAATTCCAGAGGAGGGGTGCAGCTCTTACAAAGTCTTGAATGTGAGCATGTGAGGAGATAATGAGAGAAGAGTTGAGTAGCAGGTCAGTAGAGGAGCATAGTAAGCGGTTGGGTGAGTATATGGAGATTAGTTCAGAGATGTAGAGAGGGGCAGAGTTATGAAGTGCTTTGAATGTCAGGGTCATTCAATTAATTCTGAAGGGCAGTGGAAGCCAGTGCAGTAATTGGCAGAATGGTATGGCAGAGGAGGAGCGGTTGCTGAGGTGTATAAGCCTAGCAGCAGTGTTCATTATGGACTGGAGAGGTGACAGTTTCTGGAGGGGAAGGCCAATTAAAAGAGAGTTACAATAGTCTAGACGCGATATGACAAGAGAGTGAATACGAATTTTGGCAGCATCTTGGGTGATAAATGATCGTATTTTGGATCCTTAGGTGGAAGTGACATGACTTAACAAGTGACTGGATGTGAGGAGTGAATGGGCAGAATCTAGGATAACCCCAAGGCACCGGCCCTGGGGAGACGGGGTGATAGTGGGTGTTATACTTTTAGGGTGGGCTCGTGGAAGTGATACCGACTTACTGGATAGCAGGGGTCCCCAATCTTTTGTACCCATGAGCCACATTCAGATGTAAATAATTTGGGAAGAAATGCAAGCATGAAAAATGTTACTGAGTTTTGCAAAATGATTGGCCATTCAGTAGACCCTATGTGGACTGGCAGCCTACAGGAGGCTCTGTTTGGCAGTACACCTGGTTTTTATGCAACCAAAACTTGCTTCCAAATCAGGAATTCAAAAATAAGCAACTATTTTAGGCCACTGGGAGCAACATCCAAGGGGGATCACTGTAGGCATCAACAGTACTGAGCCATGGGAGAAGCTGGTTGAACATATATTTCAGAAATGGAAGTGAGGGATGCACAGATGGCAACTGTTCTACCAAGCACACAGCTGTTTAGTGCAAATGTTAATGCTTGGTAAATCCAAGTATCCTAGCATTGTATTTTGGTAGGCTGGCCTCTGGAGGTACTGCTTTATTAGTCTATGGTTTACCACACTGTCAACATAAATAGTATGGTATCTCCAAATATGCCATAGAAATATGATGGTAATAATGGCAAATTAAATTTATTTCTGTCCAAAAACCATGTGCAACCTGTTTTCTTTGTCACTTGTTCTGCGTGCTTGCATGGGTTTCCTCCAGGTAATTAGATTGTTATCTCCCCTGGGACAGGGACTTGGTCTCTTTTAATCACTGCTGAATATGTTGACAGTACAATATATATAATTATAGTAATAATTTGTGCCATCCACCTTCATAACTAACCCAACTGAGGCTGATACATGTCTGTAAGCTTTTCATTTTCCTAAATCTAGCCCTGTTAATTTAACAATTTAAATTAATAAAGACATTATTATATTAAACAATAGCAGGCTTTCCTGTGAAATCATAGTTAACAAATACAGAGCATTTCATACGCTTGTGGCTTGGGGGATGCGAGTATTAATGTTTTCTGGTTAACATATTGAACTATAAAGGAAAGGATAATTGTTTGTTTTACCTTGGAGTACTGTTGAGCTTGATCCCTTGCATAAATACACAGCTAGTGGTTATCTATATACAGAGGCAAACACTATTGTTCTAGGCCTGTTTGTATTCAAGGCAAGTACTGATTCGGCTGATTCCTAAACCTCCAGATAGCTGAAGGAGAGTGTATTGTCCCTGGGACACTTAATCAGGATTATAATTACAGGCCCTTAAAATGATGCAAGCATCAGGAAAAGGAGGCTTTGGGTCACTCTTGCATTTCAAAGGCTGTTTCATTCTCTATAAAGCAGCAGCGGAGAAGGTGTAAATCAGATTTGGAACACGGCGTTGCATTTAATACACAGTGTTTTACAGCTTTCACATAACATCCATCTTCCTTAGCTACAGAGGTGTATAATTGATCTAAAGAAAACAAGAATAATGAAGTGGAGAATGGCACATTGTTTAATGGGAGAATGGATTCGTATTCCCTCTCCGCTAGCAAAATACCCAGTAGGTGCCTAATTTCTCAGGCTGACACTGCCTTCTTGCTTTTATTTAAGAATATAATGGATCACATTTTTTGTTGTTGTAGCTTTTTTTGCAAAAAAACAAGTTTGTTGTCATATATTTTGGTTTATGTTTTTTACCCTGACCTTATACAATACTGCAAAATGTGTTGTGTATCTACATTGCTACAATTGATAAAAATCCTGTACATTTGGAAGAAAAAACACTACCCCCCCCCCCCCAAATCAGGTATATTTAGAGATGATCTATTTTTTCTATGCAAATTTGTGTATTATAAAGGGAGTTACAATACCTAGGTCACATTTTAAAAAATCCAGTTGCTGCAACAGCTTATCAGCACAGTCAAAAGGAAGCACCACAAGTATGGAAAATGCCAGGGCCTATTTCAACACCCACTCCAGACCTGGCAATCAGATTTAGTGAGCTTATACCAGCTTTATTTGGGGCTAATGCAATTTTCTAACATTCAGAAGGTAAGTGAACCATTTGAATGATGTCCTCTTTCTTTTTACTGTGCCATGTGTGGCTAGGGTTGCCACCTTTTCTTGAAAAAAATACCGGCCTTCCTATTTATTTATCTTTTCCTATTAATAACATAAAAATGGCCAGACCAGTAAAATACCAGCCAGGTGGCAACCATATTTGTGGCACATGGGAGGATTTGTTTACAGCGAGCTTTAATGAGCGGCTGTGGGAGGCAACCTCCAGAGGCAATATTAGATTTAGCAACAAGTTGAACATAGGGTTGCCACCTGGCTGGTTTTTTATCAGACTGGCAGTAAAAATGATAGTTGATCCCAATGTTATTAATAGGGAAAAAAATTAATATATAGGAAGGCCAATATTTTTCTCCAGAAAAGGTGGCAACCCTAGTTCTTCAATTGTTGCCAATGGAGAGGAGATTCAGGAGATTTGTCACACTTATTGGCCGTGTGGGGGCCATCCGTCGGGCTTCCCTGATCGATATCTGGCCGAAAGTCTGGCAGATCTCGATCGGGCAGGTTAAAAAGTCCCATTGGATAGCGGTCACATCTGTGCATTGATGCGGTCCCGCAATACAACAGCCCGTATCTCCTCCAGTCTGATCCATTTGTTGGGCCCTAGGGCCCAGGATCGTATCAGCCCAATATTGCCCACCTTATCGCCAAACAAGCGGATCTCCCTGTGTATGGCCAGCTTTAGTTTGGTTTTCCCAATTCAGGATGTAAGTTTACCTTGCACTTTATATGAAACACTGTTTTCACTGACTATGTTATGTGATGAGTCTTTTCTAATTTTTTGTAATGAATCACTTATACCCTTCAAGACAAAAATGTTATGTTTCCTTTATTATGTTCCTTCCCTGCAAGGCAGAGGAGATGTTCACCCTGCCTTGCAGTACTTGCTATCAGGGCAGTCATCAGAAATCATAGGGGCTCGTACAACAAGATGTTCTGAGCCCCCTGGTCCCTACCCACCACAAGCCCCACCATAGATCCCACCCACCCCACAGTAAAAAGGCCACACAGTCATCGCTAACAAATGGTTATAAAAAGTCATTGGTGGTCAGGACTCCATTATAAGTTAAAAATATTATTGGCGGCCAGGGTCCCACATAAAGGTTTTTAAAAAAACATTGGTGTTCAGGGCCTCCCTACAAATTAAAAATAAATCATCAGTCAGGGCCCCCCTATAAATTGAAAAAAAAACTTTGATGCCAGGGCCCCCATAAAAATTAAAAAAAAAACATTGGTGGCCTTGGCCCCCTTACAAGTTAAAAGGAAACATTGGTGGTTAGGGCCCCATAGAATATTTTAAGAAAACATTGGTGGCCAGGTGCCTATAAAGTATTAACATAATACATTTGTTGCCAGGGGAAAAAAACCCATTGGTGTTCTGTGGAACTTACCTTAGGGTTGCCACCTATTCTGAAAAAAAAATACCGGGTTCCTATATGTTTTGCTTTTTTCTCTATTAATAACATTGGGATCAACCATCATTTTTACCGGCCAGGCTGGTAAAATACCGGCCAGGCGGCAACCCTACTTAGGGTCCTTTTGTGGATTCGGTTCTTTTTACAGCTTCGGGTCCTTTCGTGGCTTTGGGTGTTTTGCAAATCCAGGACTTCAACTTCAAGTCTTTTCACGGCTTTGGCTCTGTTCGTGGCTTTGAGTCTTCAGCATTTCAGGTTTTTCACGGCTTCAGCTCTGTTTGCAGCTTCGGCTCTTCTATGCTTCGGGATTTTGGCTCTTTGGGATTTCAGATATTTGGGATTTCAGATGTTTGGGACTTCTCCGGTTCAGCGCTGTCAAGGGGGCCCAGATAATTCAAAATGTACAGCACCGCTCCCCTTTAGGCCCGGTACAGATGTACCCCTCTGCACCTCTGATGACGGCCCTGCTTGCTTCTATGTGTCATTTGCTGAGCACCTCCATGCATTATGATTTGTAACAATTTTCCCTCATATGATTATGACAATAGTAATGCCTGGGATGACATCTACCCTGCCATTGCAATGGATCTTTATATTATGTAGCTTAGTATGGCCGATGCATGCTTGTAGTGGATATGATGCAGAAACAGCATAGAAAAGCCAAGGGGTTCCTGAGTGGTGTCCACCTGTTACTAAATTCATCTGCAATTGACAGAGCATTTTATATAATTTGTAATATATAATATACACATATTTACAACAGCTTTTTGGCCAAAAACCTGTTCTCATTTCTTGCTTTAAAAACCCTACTAGGCCAGTCACGTTTGAATGCAAAACCTCCAGACATGTTTATTGCCAAGCACTCATATTAACAATAGTCTGGACAAAACCAGTACTGTAGAACAGACTCCATGTGGTTTATGAAGTTATTCAAGCATTACATCTGTTGGTGGCATTAAATATAATGTAGGTTGAATGATAAATAGGACACAAATGTGCATTAATGACAGAAAGGGAGATATTACAGGTACAACTGAGCCAAGTATGTTAACTTAGTTCAGCAAAGCATGAAATGAAAGTTCTAATTTGCTTGATGTGATACAGTATAGGGGAAAGTATTTTAAGCTGTATGTTTACTGATGGCCCAAACAGACAAAAAGGTAGTTCCATGCAAACAATGCAAGAATGGACTTTTATTCTCTTCGTCCATGTGTACATTTGGAATTCTACAAAGGATAATGTGAATAGACACGCCTGCATGCTTCACTGAAGCATATTACTGGAGCTGGGACTTGCCCTTCTATTATAATATGTAATAATGATGTGTGAAATATGCTGGGGTCTAGCTTCATTGCCTTCCTTAGATAAAGCAGATAATGTAAACCAAGGAAGGAGGAGGCACAGACTAAGGATGATGTCAGAAAAATTTGTCTCCCATTGACTTCAATGCATTTGGCGGATTTTTCACAGTTTCACTTATTTTCGGTAAAGTGAAACGGGTAAGTTTTCCCCTGCACTAGACTTATGACCGATGCTGTATTGAAGCACTTTATAAAACATCAGCTTTCAAAAGTATCCTACCTGTCAATAATTTCCATAGCTTTTTATGGGAAAGGTAGCGCCTGAAGCACAAGTAGTAGTTATAGGCAGTTATGGAACATTTAGCAAAATACAATTGATACTAAATAGTTTTTGGTGCAATTACTATGTACATCACTGGCTTGTGAACTCCATTCCACATCACCATAAAGGGATCCTGTCATGGGAAAAAATGATTTTTTTTCAGTTAATAGTGCTGTTCCATCAGAATTCTGCACTGAAATCCATTTCTCAAAAGAGCAAACAGATTTTTTATATTTCATTTTGAAATCTGACATGGGGCTAGACATATTGTCAAATTCCCATCTGCCCCAAGTCATGTGACTTGTGCTCTGATAAACTTCAATAACTCTTTACTGCTGTACTGCAAGTTGGAGTGATATCACCCCCTCCCTTTCCCCCACCCAGCAGCCTAACAATAGAACAATGGGAAGGTAACCAGATAACAGCTCCCTAACACAAGATAACAGCTGTCTGGTAGATCTAAGAATAGCACTCTATAGTAAAACCCATGTCCCACTGCATACTATTCAGTTACAATGAGACGGAAAAACAACAGCCTGCCAGAAAGCAGTTCCCTCCTAAAGGGCTGGCACAAGTCACATGACCCGGGCAGCTGGGAAATTGACAAAATGGCTAGCCCCATGTCAGATTTCAAAAATGAATATAAAAAAAATCTATTTGCTCTTTTGAGAAATGGATTTCAGTGCAGACGTCTACTGGAGCAGCACTATTAACTGATGCATTTTTTAAAAAAAACGTTTTCCCATGACAGTTTCCTTTAAAGTAGGTGCTTATTTTTGAATTTCAGACTTGGAGGCAAGTTTTGTGTACTACCAAACAGAGCCTCCTGTAGGCAGCCAGTCCACATAGGGATTACCAAAGAGCATTTACTTCCCTTATCTGGCACTCCTTATGAGCTTTTTTCATGCTTGTGTTTCTCTTTTTACATTTGATTGTTTTGCATAAAAAAGGTTGGGGTCCCCTGATCTACATGTAGCACAGGGGTTAATGTATAAACAGGCCCGCCATCAGGGGGGGCAAGTGTCCCGGGCCCGGGGCTGAAGGGGAGCCCTTACGAGCATAGAAGCGTTGTGCGCTCTATGCGAAGTCCTGCGCAGAATGCGGAAGTGCCAAAGAACTACGAAGTCCTGAAGAGGCGGAAAGACCCAAAGTCCCGAAAGGAGCCAACACTGAAGTCCTGAAGCGGCGAAAATACCCAAAGTCACGAAAGGAGCCGACACTGATGTCCTGAAGCGGCGAAAAGAACTGAAGTCATGAAAACAGCTATAACTGAAGTCCTGAAGCCACGAGTTCAATTCTACTGACACCAATGTGTTTTTTTGTTTTTTTTTATCCTCTGGCCACCATTTTTTTATTTTAATACTCTATAGGCCCCTGCACCAATATTTTTAAAAATATATTTTTTGGGGGCCCCAATTTTTTTTTAAACTTGTCGGGGGGGCCTGACCACCAATTTTTTTAAAAATAATTTTTTTGGGGCCCCAGTTTTTTTTTAACTTGTTGGGGGGGCCTGACCACCAATTTTTAAAATAAAAATATTTTATGGGGCCCCAATTTTTTTTTTAACTTGTCGGGGGGAGGCAAATTTTTTTTTAACTTATAACGGAGCCTTGGGGGGGTTACGTTTTTAGCGCTAATATCTGTGTGGTCTTTTAACTTTGATGTGGAGTGGGCGGGGATTAGGGGCAGGGCTTGGGTGCTAGGGCAGGCGGGGCCCGTGGGGGCCCCAAAAATTTTGTTTTGCGGGGCCCCGTGATTTCTAATGGCGGCCCTGTGTATAAATACAATAGTATGTCAGATATCTCTTAGTTTCTGATGGAGAGGAGAGCACTGACCAAAATATGAATAATGAGCTGTAGCTCTGGGGCATGTGTACCTACCCAGACCCCATGTGTAAAATGATAATATTTTCTTTTTACATAGCTATGCACCGAGAATGTCTTTATTGTATCATGATATTTGTTTAGATAGCCAGACTGATTTGATCAGGTCAATAGTGATGGGCGAATTTATTTGCCTGGGGAGAATTCCTGCAATTCACCGTTGGCAAATAAATCAGCAAAACGCCAAGAAAAATTTGCCTGGCAAAAATTCACTGGCTTCTTGTTTTGGACGTGGGCGTCCAATTTTGGACGCGGGCATGCGTCCAAAACAAGACGCCCCAGATTCGCCCATCACTACAGGTCAACAGATCAGGGGGATCTTTTCCTGACAGTAATGGTTTGAGGAGAGCACTCCAGGAGCAATTATGCTGTGAAAGAACTTTATTTAGTGACTACATCATACACAACGAGTTTCGGGCCTTGCATGCCCTTTTTCAAGTGGGATCTTTTTCTGATTTGTCATGTAAGTCAAGTAAGTAACAGCCAAGGTCTGCAGTTGTTTGGAGACCTTAGCTCCAATTAGTGCCACAGTTTCTACTCTATCAGATAATGAGTTTCTGAATCTTTATCTCATCTTAACTGCCGAGTATTCACTCAATCACATACAGAGTCCTAATGGCACTTTGTAAAGTCAATGGGACATCTGTTTATAATATATAGGTAATAAAGATTTGGTCACTTGTGAGATATTCTCCATGAAAATCCTGTTGGTTTCCATGATTAATCATTCATATCACAGAAAAGTATATAGCTCAGTTGCATTTAGTGCTCTAGTTCAGAATGTAAAATGTGGAATAAAATGGTTTCACCATGACATACTCTACAGGAGACACTAGCCAGAATGACTAAACTTGTATTCAGTCCATAAGAGCTCAGCTGCTGCCTATTACTATATATACAAGGAATCACTGGAGTCAGTTCACATGTTGCGTTCCCTTGGCAGTGATAAAAGCACAATGGGCGTTTATTTATTGGCAGGGGTTTAAAGGCCTAATGCGTTCAGAGCTTTGTTTCAATCCAACTGCCTCAATGGAAGTTTGCTTGCTAAAGATACAAGGGATTTTTTTGTAAAGAAAATGTATAAATTGAAGTTAAGATGAGTCTCATTTGTGGTTTAAAGTGGGTTTTAATCAAGCTACGCCCCATTACATGTTCCTATTTATATTGCTTGAGTTTATTATAACCTCCTGTGGATTGTCCTATCTGCCTAAATAAAATGTATCTATTATATGTAGAGGACGCAGAGAATATGATCAGTGGAGACCCATGAATTTAAATAGTTTAGGATGACCTGCTCTATCTAATCAATAATCGTGCATTATTTGGCTCCACCACTTATGCTGTTGCGATTGCTGGCATCAATAAACAAGACATGCATATCTATGGTCGTCATATAATAAAGTTCTGTTTCTCCAGCAGGTCAATCATTCAGATACTGTGCACATCAGACAGTGAATGGCCTTCATAAGAATAGTGCCAGATGAAGCGGATCTTGGCCTGCGGAGAAATGCAGGCTGAGAATCCACTCCTCTGCTGCTCAATGTGCCTGCACCCAGATACATTACCTTGGCTAGGGTGCAGCCAGATGCAGATTCTAAGCCTGCACCCAGCGGAGGACCGAATACAAAGCCTGATTTTCTCCTTAATGTGACCATATACAGGCAGATAAAGCTGCCGATTTCAGTCCTTTAGACAAATTCGGCAGCTTATCTGTCAGTGTATAGGGCTTCCGACGGGTCTGCCGGTTCGATATCTGGCCACGATATCAATCGGGAAGGTTTCATTTTTACAACTACCGAACAGTTGAAGCCCATTGTTCCTGGTTCTAATCCTTTGGCCCTGTGGCCGAATGTTCAGATTACCCCCATATAGCCCTGCCGTTAGTGGGCATATCGAGGAAAGTATTCAGTTCGGGATTCGGCCAGGATTCGGCCTTTTTCAGCAGGATTCGGCCGAATCCTTCTGTCTGGCCGAACCAAATCCGAATCCTAATTTGCATATGCCAATTAGGGCCAGGGAGGGAAATCACATGACTTTTTGGCACAAAAGAAGGAAGTAAAAAATGTTTTCCCCTTCCCACCCATAATATGCATATGCCAATTAGGGTTCGGATTTGGTTCGGTATTTGGCCGAATCCTTCAGGAAGGATTCAGGGGTTTAGCCTAAACCAAAATAGTAGATTCGGTGCATCCCTATTGACGTTGTTGCCAAACAAGCGGATCTTATAGTGTATGGCCCGCTTTAGGCTGAGATCTGCTCCATCTTGCACTAGCAGCTTTTGTACTTGTATTTGTGCTCAAAATACATGACCCCTATTGTCTTCATGTTGCCTGGTGTGTGTGTGTGTTTTTAAATGCTTTATCCTATATATCTTTAGGTCAGTTTTTAGTTTTCTAACCAACACAAAGTGAATCAATGCATGCATGTCGTTTTTGTGATTGCTGCATCGCTATATCTATTTCTCTCCTTCTCTTAGGCAAATATCCATGCCCAAATCAGGGGTAAAAAATGAGTTGTTGCTAATGAAGTTATAACCTTGACATCGGCAAGCGAAGTGTTTGAGTTCTGCGCAGATTAATTAACTCAAATCTGGACTTGAAAGAAATACTAATTATATTAACATGCACAGAGCGTGGCATCTCCCTCTGAAGAATTCTTTTGTGGATCCTGGCTGTCTCTGATTAATAATTTGTACTTTTCCAAATGGATTAATAAAGATACAATGAGGCTGTTAATAAAGGCTCAGATGGAAAAATGAAAGTGCCTGCCGGATAAAATATTACTTCCTTCTCTATATTTTTCAAATTGAAGCACATTCCTTTAATTTAAAGGAACAAAGTACTGAGCATTCAATTGCTTTGAAAAGACCATAAATGTTTCTTAGTGAGTAGAAGAAGTGCTCCCATGTCTGTAAGATGCTTTAAAGCCCATTGCTTGGTAAAGCAAAGAGAAGAATCTTGTTACATGCCACTGGGGGCACTGTTTTTTGTCTATGAATAATTGTTCATTTAAATTGAAGCATCATTGTAACTCTCACATGTGTGTACAAATAGGTGTGTACAAATAGGTTGTAAAATAACATATGCCCATATTGTACTTGCCTTTACAGAGATATTAATTATATATTTATGCATATATTCCCAACAAATACAAATGGGATGGTTTCACTTTAAAGGGATACTGTCAGTAGACTGCTGCACTGAAATCCATGTCTCAAAATCCATTTCCCAGCTGCCCCTGGTCATGTGACTTGTGCCAGCACTTTAGGAGGGAATTGCTTTCTGGCAGGCTGTTGTTTTTCCTTCTCAATGTAACTGAATGGAACACAGTACAGCAGTAAAGGGTGATTGAATTTTATCAGAGCACAAGTCACATAACTTGGGGCAGCTGGGAAATTGACAATACATCTAGCCCCATGTCAGATTTCAAAACAAAATATAAAGAAAAAATGTTTGCTCTTTTGAGAAATGGATTTCAGTTAAGAATTCTGCTGGAGTGGCACTATTAACTGATGTATTTTGAAAAAAACATTTTTCCCATGACAGTATCCTTTTCAGAAGTAGAAGAGAACATTAGTCAGTGGCCTAAGCTTCTGACCAAAGCATTCCCAGCATTCATGGTGGTTTATTCTAAGAAATTTTGAAAAACACAGACCTGTATAGTAACAGGCCAACCAGATCCACCAACCTTTAGGGCTAGGGCAGACGGGGAGATTCGGGGGCATTTTGTCTCCTGGCGACTTCTCGCCGTGACTTGTAGCCCCCGAACCTCCCCGAATAGCTAAGTCCTGGGGCGCACCGGCGTTACTTGAAAACGCCGGCGCCTATTCACACGGAGCGGCGCGCTTTTTGAAATCGCTCCAGATTGCCTCGTGAGTCAATTTGGAGCGATTTCAAAAAGTGCGCCGCTCCGTGTGAATAGGCGCCGGCGTTTTCAAGCAACGCCGATGCGCTCCAGGACTTGGCTATTCGGGGAGGTTCGGGGGCTACAAGTCGCGGCGAGAAGTCGCCAGGCGACAAAATGCCCCCGAATCTCCCCGTCTGGCCTTAGCCTTACACACGCAGCAAGAGATGAGTCATCTCTCTGTTTAACCCAGCCACTGAAATGCCCAACCCCATGGCAAAGTCTTACTAGCTACAAAGTACAAGATGGTTTGACCCAAAAAGATGATGGAGATCAGGGTCAGACTGGAGGCTTGGGGGCCCACTGGGTTCCAACTTCCGGGGGGGCCCACGCACATTTCAGAGTGTGTTTTGTGGACGTCAGCACACGGTGCAAATGCACAGAAACCGGGCGTGCTGCATATTATTGGGTTTTTTTTGTGGAGGCAAGTAATTCAGGGCAGAGGGTCTGAGCCGGCGGGGTCTCACGAGGGCAGTTTTTTTCCCGGGGTCCTGCCGGCCCAGTCTAACCCTGATGGAAATGCTGTAGGTGCAAAGCATAGTAGGAGCAGTATTGTGCTGACAAATAAATCATTGCAGAACTGGCCTTAGGGAAAATAACACTTTGTACAAAAGAGAGCAGTAATTACCCCATGGCAATTAGAAATCTGTGATGCTCACTGTATCGATCACCTGGACAATACTGTTTATAGTATCTCCCCTAATATTTTGGGGGTAATATTAAAACTAATAAACATCAATTTTTCAGAAAATTCACAATACCTTCTCCTTCCATACTGCCCCTTGTATGGCTGAACAGATTAAAGCACATTCAACCAATGGTCAAATGTTTGCTAAATGACTATTTAAAGGGGTTGTTCACCTTTAAATTGACTTTTAGTATGGTGTAGAGCACCAAGCAATACACGCAGGAAAATTTTTCCTGGGTTAAGGGTTGTATTTGGCTATTGGTAACCCCTATATGGACTGGCAGCCTACAGGAGAGAATGTTTGGCAGTACATCTGATTTTTTTATGCAACTAAAACTTGCCTCCAAGCCTGGAATTCAAAAATAAGCACCTGCTTTGAGGCTACTGGGAGCAACATCCAAGGGGTTGGGGAGCAACATATTGCTAACAAGCTACTGGTTGAGGATCACTGGTGTAGAGAGTGATATTCTGAGACAATTTGCAATTGCTTTTCATTTTTCATTATTTGTGGTTTTTGAGTTATTTAGCTTTTTATTCAGCAGCTCTCCAGACAATTTGCAATGTCACCAATCTGGCTGCTAGGGTCTTAATTAACCTAGCAGCCATGCACTGGTATGAATAGGGACCTGAGGAGAAAGATGAGTTTTAAAAAATAATAACCATACATTTGTAGCCTTATAGAGCATTTGTTTTTTTAGAAGGGATCATTGACACCATTTGAAAGCTGGAAAGAGCTACAAGAAGAAGGCAAATAATTAAAGAACTGAAAAAAGAAACAATGAGGACCATTTACAAAGTTGCTTAGAATTGGCCATTCTATAACACTAAAGCTGGCCATAGACGTAAAGATTTTTGAAAGATCAAATAATTATCGTGAGACCACGATTGTCTCAAAACGATCGTTTAAATGTCCAATGTGTCCATCAACTAAAAAGACCATTTCAGGCGATATTGCCAGCAAAACTGAAGGGTCGCTGCCTGCTTGCGCTGCAAACATCGGTAGATTGCATGGGGACCGATAAAGATTTTCTAACCTGACAAATCAATCATCAGACCAATGTCGGACGAAAAATCGTGAGATGAACGATCGTTTGTATCCCACTAACCGCACGATAATTTGACAGATTGGTCGGACTTCCCTAAAATCGGTCGTTAGGCAGGGAAAGAGCGTTGCGTCTATGGGGAGCTTTAGGGGCAGATTTACTAAATTCACATGAAGGATTCAAAGTTCGATCAAATTTTCAAATTCAAATTCTCGAATGTTTTTGAAGACCACTTCAACCAGTGAATTTTGAAAATTCGATCGAATCTAATGATTCAAACAATTCAAATAAAATTATATTCGACTGTCGGATTACTTCCTGTTTAAATTTTTATACGACTGCCTAGTTCGCCAGATCAAAGCTACCGAATTGGCTTTCATTATTTTTGATCGAATAAAAATATTAGATCGAATAGTGAAAATCGTTTGAATCGAATGATTTTTTCGATCGAATATTTTATATTCGACCGTTCGACCAATCGAATTGCGGTAAAATCCTTTGAATTCGATATTCGAATTCGAAGGATTTTACTTCCCACAGTATTCCCGTCTATTCTCATGGTTGAATTCGAAGGTTTTTTAACCCTCGAATTCGACCCTTAGTAAATCTGCCCCTAATAGTTAACTTCAAGGTGAACCACCCCTTTAAATCACCTTCAATGCAAGGCACTTATGTAGGGCCCCGGGATCAAACCAAATTAAAGGCATCACTGCTAGTAATAGGGGCTGAGTCTCTGAGCAGAACAATAAGCCAATGTTTTGTTGTTTAAAACACTGAAGCAAGGAGAAGCCTGAGAAAAGAATGAAAGTAATAATAAAGTGGTGACAATGTTTTGGTGTTATCCTTTGTCCCAAAAAATAAAATTTTCCTGGCTTTACTAAAGTGTACTAAGGAGAAATACAAGCTGCAGAAAAACAGCGGAACAGCAAGATTATGTACTGTATGTAAAGTTCTGTAGCTAAAGGAAACCCATTGTATCCCTGAATGAATACATTGTAAGCAGAAATTGTTAATCAGCTTTCCAGTACCTGTCCGGCAAGTGCTCCCTTAATTCCCACACAGCATGATCTGGCCCTAATTCGGTTTTAAAGAATGTCTTATTTATGTGAAATCATTAGCAGTCACACAGCGCCGGGCGAGAGAAATCTCACATCAAACAGGGAGAGTGTGAGGCGATTACTCCTCATGTGTGAGGCACAGCCTCTATAGAGGCCTTCCCTTGAGATGGGCCAGACCCACATTTCACAGCTAGATGTAAGCAAATGAATCAAGAACATGTTAGACACATGCACCTGTCCTTTAAAGACATGCACAGGGGGAACAGGAAACCAGCGCTCTCATAAAAATATCCAACATGCCTTTGTCCCAACAGACCGTGGGGCTGCGAGGAGTGACAGCTTCAAATTAAATCAGCTCTGGAATATAAATTAACACCTTTTGGGCAGGAGGTATAGAAGTTTCTGATCTATTAACTGTTAGGCTTAAGGTTTATGGTTTAATTACATGGGTAATAGATTTCTGCATGTCTGGGAGGCTGAACAGCATGTCTGTTCTGGTCTGTTCTAGTGACAAATATATATATATATATATATATATATATATATATACTGGTATGGGACCCAGAATGCTTGGGATCTGGGTCTTTCCAGATAAGGGATTTGTTCCGTAATTTAGATCACCAATTACATAGATCTACTAAAACACCATTAGGACACCATTATAACCCAATAGAATGATTTTGCCTCCACTAAGGATTAATTATATCTGAGGATCAAATACAAGGTACAGTTTTATTATTACAAAGAAAAAGGAAATATTTTTTAAAAAGCTGAATTATTTTCTTAAAAAAGAATCTGTGGTGGCCTTCATGTAATTCAGAGCTTTCTCACGATAACAGATCCCATATATCCATATATATTTATATTGAAAAAAGAAAAAAGTTAAACCAACCATAGTTGATTGTGAACCCAGGTGTAAAAACTCCAGGCCGTCACATAAATCTGTATCAATGATAATGACCTCAAGCCATAAACAATTTTGATTCAGTTGCCAGAGTGCACTGTCCCAGACCCATAGCTTGGGGTGAGGCAACAATCCTTGTAGAAGTAGATTGTAGATGAAAAGATACTTTATTTCATTTTGTGAATGAAAATCATTTTCATTGCCAAACAGCTGACCAAATGGAACAAAATATTTTAGAGGACTTCAGTCTATCATCCCTTTACTCCAAAATCACACTCTTCAGATCTGACCATTGATATTAACCATATGACGCCATAAAATAATTATTATGCATTGTGGAAAAGGGCTAAAATGTACCTTGGGGGCAGGACTGGACTGAGATTCAAAATAGACCCTGCCATTCCTGCTATAAAGAGGCCCAAACAGCCCCCACCAGCCCACTTAATAGTCACTTTCTATGGCAACTTACAGTAGCCCATCTGGCATTTGCCAAAACCCACAGATTGCCAGTCCGGGCCTGCTTGGGGGTTTCAGGTGCTGAGCTTCTGTCTGACATCCGTTCACCCCAAAAATCCAACACCTGGCTGAGCCATTCCATAGTATTGCAGAACTATTCAGCAGAGCATAGTGGGAAAGGACCATTATTGTTTAAAGTAAATGTGTTTATACAACTAAATCACATGAATTACATACATATGGAGTTATATTCAATCACAATCAATGCAGATAAAAAGGTGAGGAAGGCCCTATGCAGAAAGAGCTTACAATCTAAAGGTACGGGAGTTCTACATAAGATGTGGGAATGGGCAAGATCGAATTAAGTGGGTGAGAAATGTGGTACTGTATGTAGTGTTGCATTTGGTAGTTTAAGAGTGAGGGTAGGCTTCTCAAAAGAAGTGCGTTTTAAGAGATTTCTTGAAAGCAGAAAGGTTTGGAGAAAGTCGGACAGACCGTGGGAGAGAATTCCAGAGGAGGGGTGCAGCCCTTGCACACCATACAGGTAAATAGGTGGTTTCAGGTGCCTCCCATCTAACCAATCAGAAGAGTGATTCCATATTGTTTGATCATGTGATATTCTAAGAACCAGCCACCTGTCCAACACAAGGACCAAGTTGCAGACCCCTTGGAGTCCTAAGCAAAGATAGGGATTTGTTCTGGCAGATTTACAAGAAAGTGCTATAATTTCTTCTGAAAATCCGCAGGGAAACCTCTGCTTGTGAAGTGGTAGAGATTTGTCTGTACAGAGGGGGATGAACAATGCACACAGCTGTAGAGTATATTCTGGGCAGGTGGACAAATCAGTTATGGAAGGATCGTTCACCTCTGTAACTGTGTTAGTTATACTAAATTCCCCATGTTGTCATTTTTTTTGGTCAATAGCTTATACTTAGAGGTAAGTTCTCAGAAACAAGAGTCAGGTTTTCATTATACAACAGGATGGTTTGCATGCCTTTCTCTCACTTGAAAGGAAAAGAGCTAATTTTGAAAAGTTTTCCCCAGTTGCATACCCCT
The DNA here is from genome assembly GCA_024363595.1 of Xenopus borealis. NCBI lineage: Eukaryota > Metazoa > Chordata > Amphibia > Anura > Pipidae > Xenopus > Xenopus borealis. The sequence goes on from CM044439.1 coordinate 136,757,850, forward strand.
GCACAACTATCCTGAGCTGTTTCCAGCAGCTGAAAGATTGATGCCCTGAAAGGAAAGCAAGTGCCTTCTGTGTTCACTTTCCATATGTGTCATGATGGGAAGGCTTTGCTCTACCAAGATGGATGTGACAGGCAACTCTGAGTGACAATGAGCCTCCCGGTTGGAGACTGACACTAGAAGCAGGCGCAGCACAAAAACACATTTTCTACTGAAGGGAGGATAAAACCAATAATAAAGATTCTGCTGAAACATTCACATATCCAGTTTCCTTGAATGAGGAATCTGGGAAGTCAGGAAAAGCAATTTTATTTTTCACAGTTTCCTTGCTGGTCATGAGGTCTTAACCTTGATTGCTCCCTACAAGAATAAGGGGAGAGTGCAGTAGCTAATGCAGCATTCAGAACAACAGAATTCAATATCCAGTGCTGGATTTAGGGCAGAAAATTAGCCCATTTTCTCTGGGTCCACAGCATGATAGAGCCACTTGGGGATAAAAATGCAAGAGGCACAAGCAGGGCCAACCATTGAAAATCATGGGCCCCGTACAACAACATTTTCGGGGCCCGCCCATAAAAGTTTTTTAAAAAACGTTGGCTTTTATCAGCCTATGTATGACCACCATAAACCATTGCTAAAAACAGGAAAATGTACAGTAAGCAGTACATTTTATTGACTAACTTAGTAAATGACCAAATGCAACCTGTAGGGACTACTTATGTCTCTTCTTGGCATTAATGAGTTCAGTTAGCAATTCAGTTACCAATCAGTCTGTGGTTCATGATACAATACTGGGAAAAGTAGTTTAATAAGCGAAATACATAAATAAAAAAATCAAAGGAGAAGCAAGAAAATATAATACTGTATAAGGTGGAAGCTCTTGTTTCCATAGGCAGTTCCTCTTCCATTGCAGAAGGGAAAATACTAATATAGGGAAAGAGCACATCTAATAATATTTGATTAATTTTTATTTGTATTAAATGTGCATATATTATTCCTTTTATATTAGTAGGTCATGTCCACCATTTAGAATAGTTATAACAAATTTGGCCTGGCATTTGCCCATTGTAAAACAGCCAACTTTAAAAGTGATGGACAGAGTCTCCATTCTGCTCAAATAAAACCTGCCATTGTTATAACTTTTTTGCTCTTCTTTTTGGCTTTCACAGTTTCAGGCCTGAAACGTTTGCTTGTAGTCTCCTACTTAAAAAGGGTATGTCTTTACTCTGGTTCTATCAAGCAATACTATATTGACTACCTTATTGCTCTGAAATACACAACAACATCCATTAGGGCCTCTTATCTCACATGAGAGCAGTCTGAATGGAAATCCATTGTTTATCAGAGCAGACTGGTCCCATCATAAATAGACATATAATGCCTTTATCGATTGCTGGGATCCTGGTTCTTACTTAAGGAATCTAAGGTTAAATCTTTACCAGAATAGGGTACTCATAATAAACCATTAAAGGAAATATAACATCAATTGCTTAAAAAAACATTTTTGTTTCTCCTAGGGATGCCAAGGAAGATGCTGACTGAAGATAACATTGTCTTGATGTAAACACTTACTATTCATGGGGTGGATCTATGGGCAGATCCTACTGTATCTCTGAGGTTAACACTGGGTCATGTGGACACCTCAGGGTCTGAGTGTCTCCTATATCCCACCTCACTATCTAGGTCCCTTGGATACATCTGGAACAGGTGATCTCAGGTCCAGGGCAGTGAGTGACGTGCTCCACTCAGAGTAACACATACTGACAGCTGACAAACTCAAGACAAAAAGTGCATTCCCTGATCTGGAAGAATTGTCTTACCGCATTGATCACAAGCGCCAAGATAAGGAAGGAGAGGATCAGTATGATGTTTTCCCAGATGGGAATTGTAATTATGCATTGTGTTGATAGATGATGAAGGATTGCCTTGCTGTATTTACAATGAATAATAGCATGCTAAATCTTTCAGTTCTGAAGCGGCCGTGTAATTGAGAAGCGCAGCAATCATCTTTGTTTCACTGTTCCATAGCAATACACTGTATGCTGCCTACTAATTTCCAGCATTCAACAGCAGCAAAGGAGAGAGCCCATAACTCAGAACCTTGCCCAGGGGAATGTAACCTCCCTATAAACTGGGAAACATAAGAGACTTCAGGACAGTCACATGGACATTTTTTTCCAAAAAGAATAAATTGCATTCAGAAAACTCACAAGATAGGTGTTGCTATGTGTATAACACAATAAATTAAAACAATTAAAACAACTAACTAACTGCATTTTATTTCCTTTTTTCTAGGCAATAATGGTCTGAAGTTCAGAAATTAGGATATATGGATCAGACTGTGCTCTTTCTTTCTGCCTAGGGGCAAAACTACACTGTTCCTTTTCCCGCACTCAGATCCTTTGACTTTTAAAAAAAAACCAGAAAAGTATCACTTGTTACAAGATTATAAGTTTTCTATACAGGCTGTGGGCTGTTACCCTTAATAACTCCCAAAAGCAGGTGGTTGGGGCAGCCTGATTGCTAGCTGTGGTAATTCTTGTGTTGAATGTATATTGGTTCTCCTAGATCAATTTTGCACAGGGTTTTCCATGCCTTGGCATGATTACCACCAAACCTAATTGTTCAAGGGCCAGATGAGAAGTGATGTCCTGAATAAAACTTATGGTTGTGCCCGTACATGCTCCTTTAAACTTGCAGCTAATGCCAATGCACCCTTTCAGCCTGCTCTACCTGCAAGAGAACCTTGAGTTTACTGGCAGGCTGGACCTGTAGTGGTCCTTAGCAAAGAGGTTCTGTAACTGTGGGGTTGGTCCTCCTATGGATGCTTGGATAATTGTCAAGGGGGTTCACCCCAAATGTCAGTTATGGTGAGATTTGTATAAAATGCTTATTTACTGTCCTACATACTCCTGAAAGTCCAAGTTAAAGTCAATTACAATTTTGTTCCCTTAGATTTTCTTTAAACTGTGACTGAATCACTGATTATCCCAATGTTTTCCCATAATTTGCAACCTTGTGGTGAGCTAATGGGGCTCTCTCTAAAAAGTTGTAAATCCAAGGGGCAG
>CM044439.1:136774341-136798044 GCA_024363595.1 Xenopus borealis
TGACTTCACTTCCTGCCTGAGTCTCTCACTGCTCACTTATAGCTGTGTTATCCAGGGTTGGACTTTGCCGGTGGGACAAGTGGAGACCAGCTCCATAATCAGCCGGAACTAAGGGCAGGACTGCACGGACGATTGACCTCCGTTTTCAGCAGATGCAGTGGTCAACGGGAAAGTGGATGCGATGATACTGCAGAATATGAGTAAGTAATAGAAAGGTCAGATGGCGTCGGATGAAATATCTGACAGTCGTGTTGCGTCGCATCAACCCTGCGACACCATCCGAGTTTTCTATTACTTACCTTTTCCTGTCACATCTGACTCGTCGCTTCCATTTTCGCGCCGACTGTCGCATCTGGCGAAAATGGAGGTCATACATCCATGTAGTCCTGCCCTAAAAGAAAAATGTGTGACAGATACAAGCCGTAGCTGGACACTGGAATTTACTTTTTAGGATGTCTTAAGTACAGAAAGGACAAACCCCTCACCCTAAGAACATTAATTGTTGGCTTCAGTTTAGTTATATGTACAGTATTTTAGAAACTTTTCCTTCTTCTGACTCCAGCTTTCAAATGGGAGTCAGTGACCCCATCTAAAAACAAATGCTCTGTAAGAAGGCTACATACTGTATGTAAATTTATTGTTACTTTTTATTACTCATCTTTCTATTCAGATCCTCATCTATTCATATGACTGCCTTTTATTCAAATGAGTGCACGGTTGCAAATTGTCTCCGAATATCACTCTGTATATTGTAGTAAAGTTAACTCAAAGGCAAACTTTCTTGTTGAAAATATTTATAATTTTTACAGGCATGCTTAGGACCTGGGGTTTTCCGGTTAAGGGACCTTTCTCTGTAATTTGGATCTCCATACCTTAAGCCTGCTTAAATTAATTTCAGCAGTTAATAAACCCAATAGACTGGTTTTGCCTCTAGTAAGGATTAATTATATCTTAGTTGGGATCAAGTGCAAAAAATGGAAATCATTCTTTAAAAAAATTATTATTTTATTAAAATAGAGTCTATGGAAGATGGGTTTCCTGCAACTCAGAGCTTTCTGGATAATGGGGTTCTTTATCTTTTTTTCCCTAATGCCCCAAAATGATTTACTGTCCTCTATGATCCCCATTCAAATGCTACAAACTATGGGCAGTATATAGAAATGTCTCAGTCTCGATTTATATATATATAGATATGTATGTCTTTTAATATTATTGCACACTTGTTATTAATGTCCCTTCATTTAGATGAGCAGGAATTATATAAAGGCAGCATCACACAAAACAAAATAACCCAGACTTTGCTGATAGGTGCTCTGTCATCTTGGTGCTTTATTTGAGGAACACAGCCCTATTCATAATACATTGCTGTGTATTTAGACTCATTTGGTTGATATATTGACTTTCCAACTACAATAAAGTCTGGGTGAGGTGCTTCAGATTAGGCAATAGCTGACTACATCCTCTGTTACAAAACATCACAGGAATGTGTAGCTAATATATTCATAATTCCTCATCATTAAGACTCTATTTATATACTTAAAGAGATCTTTAAACTTGTTCTGCTTTAACCCTCTTTAAGCAATGGGAAAAAAAGAACCTTTCATGTTCAGACAGAATAAAAAAATATAGAGAATTAAAAGAGTTAAATGTTTTTCAATAAAGTGTTAGCACAATGCTTTGCCTTTAAGGATGCTTGCCTTTGAGATGTTCGGTTCCTCCAGGGAATAGTTATTTCAATTAACTAAAAACAGATGAAAATGATTCCATCTCCATATTCAGCTCATTAATAGCAACCCATTTAATTAAAATTTGTATTGGGAGTGAAGTAAACACATTTGTTGTGGGAGTTCGTAAAATAATTTAATCTCTAGAAATCTGTTGTGTCACTGCTGTGTCAGTGTTTGTATCATTCTAAATCTAGCCATGCACACGGCCAGTCTGAATGTTCAGCTCTTGGGCCAACAATGCTATCATGTAGGGACAATCACAAAAATGGTCTCTTTTTTATGTTATATATAAGGACAAAGAAAGGCTGAAAAAGCAGCTAGTAGCTAATTTATCTCTCTCTCTGTCTCTCTCTCTATATATAAATAGGGACCCATAAGGGTTCATCTGCCCCTATGACTTTAAGGCCCTACGCTTTTTCCTTTCTCCCTAGTTACTAGGCCGAAGCCTATGTATCTAATTCTTACTTACAAATCCAGTGTTATTGGCCAAGAGGTGTAATGACCACTTCCTACCACACTTCAATATAATGTAATCTTCCTCTTTGGCTGCTGGTGTGCTAACCGTCTGGATGTGCCCATTTAGCCTGGGTGCACCAAGGCCCAGTAAAGCCACCGGCCTAAAGGAACCTGTACCTTTAGTGACTGAGTCAGAATTTTTTTATTCTGTCCATGCTCATACCATTAGCTGGACACTTAACTAATGTGTAGATAATATATATATATATACATATTCAACTTTTAACCCAACTGCCTCAGGGTCCGAACTAGGGTAAGAGAAGGCGGTAGAAGAGGTGTGTGCCTGGCACCCCTCTAACTTTGCACCCTAGGCAAATGCCTCTTCTGCCTACCCTAAGTTCTGACCCTGACAAACAACGTTTCTAGCATTACCTTTTCTTTTCTGCTTTGCCTTTTGTAAAGTAGCACAGGCATCGTGGTAAAACAACATGTGAATATACTGCTTAATCTTTTGTCATCATCAGCTGGTATGACTGGGTGGGGCCTTATAAATAAAAATTGTTTAAAGTTTACCCAGTTCCGCCTACTAGTGATGTGTGGGCCGGCCATGTTTAGGCCGACATTTTTACATGATTTACAGGCCATGGGAGGGTTTGGGCTGAGCTCTCCAATCCGTCCTTACCTCCCACAACCTTTTCTGGCAGGCTTCCTCCTCTGGCAGCCTCTATTTATAGGTGTGCACCTGCCCACCATGCCCCCATTGTGACATCAGAATGGGGCAGGTGAATGTCTATAGAGATGCCTTGCCTGGTCAGGTTGAGCACCAGTTTTGGGTGGACGAGTTAGGGTCCGGTACTGGGAAGCCCACATCTCACTACTTCCTAATGCTAGCTTTACCTTTATTCTTTGGGGTACTGCTATCCTTACTCTGTCCCCTCATACCCATATTATCAAATTTAGAAACAGACAGGGTCCATGCCCAGCTTTGTATTTGTTTGTTTATATATATTAGGAGTAAATCATGTAGTCAGCTCCCGATCCTCCCCAAAAACGAAGGAGACACACTGGGGTGTATTTGTGTGTTTTTTGTATTTCTCTAAAACTTTAATAATTTGAGATGTATCAAATGTAAAAACCACGAAAACTCCAATGCAAAACTTTGGACATTAAAAGCAGTCAAGGTTCTATGGAAGTCGGGAAGTCCTATAGAAGAAGGGAGCTGCGCTAATCCAATTGGACTTTTTTAGATTTTTAGACTTTTTTCAGATTTTTGTTCGCTAGTAATTGATTGAAAAACTAGAATTTTTAGAGGTTTTTGAATCATTCAGTGCATCATTCAGAATTTTCTTTTCATTCATACGTTTTATATTCAGATCTTTTAATTAATGACATGACATTTGCGGTTTTAGAGAAAATTTGTGTATTTGTGGTTTCAAAAACCTCTAAAACCTTTTATCTCCTTATACTCTTCCTTCCAGCTCATTGCTGCCTTCTGTGACATAAATAATACAAGTATTTTAATTAAGACAATTCCTTTTAAGAAATAAGGTAGTATGAGTTGATTTCCGAGAGAGAACTTTTTACAGTGGCACATTCTCTTTAGGTCTGATTATTGCTTGGAATACTTTATTAGAGTAGTTGGTCCAGTTTATTTTTATTAAAGTCTTCCCATAGGAAGAACAAAGGTTACTAACAATGAGAATTTTACTGGCGTATAATACCCCGTATGAAGCAGAAAACTTTTCTGTGAACAAGATATTTGTGTCTGACTGTCAGATCTTCTCACCTCGTGACTTTCCTTGGAGAAGAAAAGGAGAAGGTTAAACTAGGACACATAAACTGTAATGGGAAAATTTTGCACACAGAACTACTAAAAGAGATTGATAAACACGAATTATTTGTTTACATTAGAGTGTAGTGCATTTACTCTGTACTTAACATTTCCCTATTCATTCATAATTTTTTTTTTTATACATATTTATTTTAATAGTAGCAATTGATTGGAAGCACTAGTTCAAGAACATGCAATTTTCTATGTTTTTGAAGGGGTGCGTTTGGGGTGAAATCTATGTGAAAAAAATAAAAACCCCTGCAAACATCCCATGTGCAATTGCTCCTGTCTCTTCACAGGGGAACAAATTAGACCTTCTGAAAAGTGAATAAATCCACTATCATTCCAGGAGGCAACATGCAAATTGATGACATAAATAAAAATGGACCAAGTGCTCAGCATTACTGCTCCACATGTGCCCAGTTTATAGTGGCCAGCACTCCTCTCTCAATCATTAGCAGCAGCATTACTCAGTGGCGGTGAAAGGGGTTGGTGGGAGGTGTTCCAGAGGTGAGCCCTTCCCTCAGATTTTTTGGTGGCCCCCTGGCTTACTCAGTCTGATACTGGCAATTGAAGATATAAGGGGCCCATGCTAACTGCCGTCATTGGTCATAACAAAACAGGACAGTGTTTTTACTATTAGGAAAAGATGACAGAAACCATTTAAGTTAAAAGAATGAAATCTAGTTGCTTGGGTTACAAGTATATTGCCATTTATGAGGCATAACGAAACTCCACATCTCTCTAACATTAGAGCCTTGAACTCTCCATTAAATTTATTAGCCAAGCAATTGCAATATCTGCTTCATTATATATGCCATTGTGGATGAAATTTTTTGCTGTTTTCCAGACACTTAAAAAGATGCTTTCATTAACCTGACGGATTCAATGTTTCAGCAATGGAATTCATCAAATTGAGATTGTCATGAAAAAGGCATGGTTCCTCTATTAGACTCTCCAACCACTGGTGAAATGAAATGTAAAAAAATATTTCCCCGATGTTATTCCACAGATAAATCAACAGCAAAAAAAATAAAGGTCTGTGTAAGTGTATTATTGGTGTAACATTTCTATTATATACCTAGACAGGCACTTGTAATACATATACAGAGTGTAAGTGAAACTTCCCTTTCGGTGATAGTTCTACTATTCCTGCAATCAACCCTATTAATGCAGAAGCAACTCCCCTTTATGTCTCCCTACTACAGCCAGCAACAGTAAGGCTCCTGAGATATATGTTCTTTCCCTAGAGGCACAATTAACTTATTGCCATGATTCTTTTGGGTATGTTGTGAACAGATGCTGTTAAGACTGTAAGGGTCAGCTAATATGGCCCATAAAGGTATTTATGAGTTCCTCTTGGTCATCCCATCAGCCTGGATGACAAGTCTTGCCTGTGTGAAGAGACTTCATTTAAGAACTAAAGATCTGCCAATGGAATGAAGCTCTGCTGAGACCCACTTGAGACTAGGGTGTGAAACAGCCCATTGATTGAGCTATTTCCAGAGGAAGTTCCACTTTTAGAGATAGTTAATAAGAATCCAACAAGCAGGATGAATGTTATACAACTTTATTGCTTGTGAAGTGGGCATAAGTCATAGATCAATCAAGGGATTTTTAACATCATAAATGCCCTCTTTGTTGTTAGTGATGTTCTTTCCTCTTGAGAAAAGTGAACACATTTTCCCACAGCAAAATGGAAGAAACAAAAATGACATGAATACTTTAAAAATAATAATGGTTGTTTATTTGAGTGCTACTAATTTGACCAGATTTCTACAAAACTCTATCCTACAATATATGTGTATATCTCTCTTTACATGTTCATCACCTCATTAAATGCCTGAACTAGAGTCATAAAAATTTAGATATGCCATAAGGACATTGAGTATTTATTCAGCAGCTCTCCACATTGATATTGAAGCAACTTGGTTGCTAGGGTCCAAAATTACCCCAGCAACCAAAATTACTCTAGCAACCAAAATTACCCTAGCGACCATGCACTGATTTGAATAAGAGATTGGAAAATGAATAGGCGAGGGCATGAATAGACGAGTAAGAGAAAGTAGCTATAACAATTCATAGCTTTACAGGGCATTTGTTTTTAGATGGGGGCAGTGACCCCACATGGTTTCTCTTCTCACCACTAATTAACATATGAAATTTAGGGTTTGGTTTGGCCAGGCACAAGGATTTGGACAAATCTGAATCCTGCTGAAAAAGGCCTAAACCTGGATTCGGTGGATCCCTACTTTGTTATTATTACAGAGAAAATGGAAATCATTTTTTTTAAATTAGATCTGAATTAGAAGGATTTGCTTACAAAATATTCTATGGGAGATGGCCTTCCTGTAATTTAGAGCTTTCTGGAAAACAGGTTTCCAAATAAAGGATCCCGTATCTGTGTTAAAAGGGAGAAGATACTCCCAATAGGTTTGTTAATTATATCTTAGTTGGGATCAAGTGCAAGGTACTGTTTTATTATAACAGAGTAAAAGGAAATCATTTAAAATAAATTTGAATTAACTGGTTATAATGTAATCTATGGGAAATGACCTTCGTGTATTATGGAGCTTCCAGGTTAACATGTTTTCCAGATAATAGATCTCATACACCTGTATAAAGTACATATTTCAGTTTCTTTATTTTCCATTTGCTTTCCTCCTACATCTCTTTATCTCTCCAGCTTATTAGGAAATACAAACAAAATCCACCTAAACCATAAAAAGTTCCACTCCTCCAGAAGTATTTTAATGGCCCTTGTAGTCCAGAGGGGGATAAAAAGGAAGAGTGACTGATCATTGTCTGTATCAGTTGCCAGACCTGTTATAGGTGTAATGCAAAATAATCTCTCAATTGGGCAAATTCACCCAATGAATGAATTTTCGCCAGCCCGCCGCTAATTCACTAAAATGCGAAGGGAGGTGAAAAGTAGCGAAATAGCTACCGTTTGTCATGCAAAGCGCATTTACGCTAGCGATGCCTAATTTGCATACGGTGCGAAGTTGAAAGTATAATAGAAGTATATGTTACAGCCACTACATTCCACTACACAAGCCCTGGAAACCTTTAATAAATAAAATAAAGTTGTCCTTTTGCCCTAAACATGTGCCCCCTGTATTTCTGAGTTGCCATATGTTAGGAAATGTAGGGGGGAAGGAGGGTAACCCCCAAAAAAATTACTAATTCATCAGACTATCACCCTAAAAAAAGTAAAAGACGCCTTCGGTTTTTTTGGGACTTTCAAGTTTCAAGATTGGAAATTTCAAGTTTTTTTTTAAACTCCTATCTATTGTATTGAACTTCGCCAGGTCTGACCTGGCATTTTAAGTGGTCAATGCGCAACTTTGCATGGTGTAAGGGTGCGAAGTTGCGCTACTCTATCTACTTCACTAGTGAATTTTCGCCAGGGACACTGTTAGTAAATTGGCGAAGTTGTGAAATGACGCCACGCTGGTGAACTACCGCTAGCATTAGACGCTTCGCTCTTTAGTGAATTTGCCCCAATGACTCTATTTAAAAATAAAATGGCATTTTAAGCGGATGCAGAAGTAGTAGTTACTGGCCCTTCCAGCACAATGTATTTAAACTGGCAAATACATAATTAAAAACAGGGACAATACGATCATTATTGCAATGCAAAGAGTGAGTCAGGCTGAAAAAATGCCAAGGCAGAATAATTACAGCATTGCCTATATATATGTATTGGGTTCCACCCTGGTATTTGGTTGACCCTGTATTTAAATAATCATTGCAAAATATCAAGTATAATGAAGCTAATAAATAAATGTAGGGCAGCTTCTTTGTCTTTGCTAACAATATCGCATTTAACAAAGTTGGATCTTGCATTTGCATTTAAGTAAGCACCTGACTCCATTGTACAACCAAATGGAACTGTGATGTGGAACAATTGGGGCTAGAGAGAGTGCATTATCTCTGGAAATAAAGCCTTGATAATTTGTCAGCTGCATGCACTAATAACGCTTTTATTCTTCTGCTTTTTTAATAACCTCCAACAGAATACAAAAAGAAAATCTCTCTAAACAAATAAGGCTTTGATGTCTCTTTTCAGTCGCTAAAAGGCTGAGTCTTTCCCAAGAGCCCTTGTTGTTTTGAGACTACTTCTCTCGCTGCTCAGAAATGAGATGTACAAGTTTCTGCACGTTAGCATACCTGGGAATTTGGGAGGCTTAAACTGAGGCTTGGCAGTACCAAAGCTGAATCATCCAATTCCTTTTCTTCCTTGCCCCACGCAGACCCAATAATAGGAATGGTAATCTCAGTGATGTATAATGGATAATAAACATTGTTAGGATAACAGTTTAACAATACAATGACAGTGAACTTATGTGTTAAACCAATATATTACACAACTCTCTGCAATACATTTTTATATCAGAAGCTGCCATTTTCCTTTGTAGTGCAATTATATTCAATGCTCAGTAGAGGGATCTTCCTGCTCCATCCCAGTGCCCCTCCTGGATTTTGTCTCTCTTCTTTTCAATGCAGTTGCCTGACTTTGGTAAGTGATGATCAAAGCCTCCTCTTCTGGCTACTAGGGGTGTAACCAGTTACTGTCAGAGTGGGCTGTATGACTTTAAAGGAGTTGTTCACCTTTAACTTCTCTTTTAGTATAATGTAGAGCAGGGGTCCCCAACCTTGACCCGTGAGCCACATTTAAAAATAAAAGAGTTGGGGAGCAACACAGATATGCAAAAACTTCATGGGGTGATAAATAAGGACTGTAATTGGTTAATTGGTAGCCTCTGTGTGGACTGTCAGACTATAAGGGGCTCTATTTGACAGTACACCTGGTTTGTATGCAACCAAAACTTGCCTCCAAGCCTGGAATTCAAAAATAAGCATCTGTTTTGAGGCCACTGGGAGCAACATCCAAGGGGTTGGAGAGCAACATGTTGCTCCTGAGCTACTGGTTGGGGACCACTGATGTAGCGAGATATATTCTGAGATAACTTGAAAATGGTTTTAATTTTTTATTATTTGTGTTTATTATTTTTTATTATATTTTGTGTAGCAATAACAATACAGTTGTTGCCTTACAGAGCATTTGGTCTTTAGATGGGTTCAGTGACCCCCATTTAAAAGCCGGAAAGAGTCAGAAGCAAAAAAAAAAACCAAATAATTCAAAAAATATAAAAAAGGAAAAATAAAGTCCAATTGAAACATTGCTTAGAATTAGCCATTCTAGAACATACTAAAACATACCAATTAATAGTAAAAATAGTGACTGTCTATAGGATCTTGCACCAGGCCTGGTTGTTCTTGTTCAAATCTTTTACTGAGCATAAAGAGCATTGTGTGTATACACAGATAGTATGCCACTCTGCAAAAGAACCAATCTTTGCCTGATTTGACCACCCATTTGGTATAATATTAATCTGAGAAGCAGCCAATGTCTCTCACTATTGAAATACTTGATAAATGGCTTGATAAAGGGTCAGAAGGGCCCGAAACGTTGCCTTGTAACACTTGAAGTAAAAATCAAATTTTTCAAAATACCGGAGTGCTGCTGTCTTTTCGATATTATGTCAAGTTACCCTGGCAGAGGGTACAGCGTGCACCTGGGGCTGCAGAGAGCCAATTTGCCTTCTCTTGAAGCACACATGAATTGAATCGCTCACTAATTAAATACTGTTCCTCGTTGATTTTCAGAGCTGTTGCCTGGACCCACAGATGCACTCCTGAGCTAAGCAACTATTGGAAACACTACTGACTACTAGTGATGGGCGAATTTATTCGCCAGACACAAATTTGCGACACATTCCCGCGATTCGCCTCTGGGGAATAAACTCGCGAAAAGCCAACGAAAATTCACCTGGTGAAAATTCGCTTGCGTAAAAAAAAACGAGATGCAATGCGTCAAAATAATTCGCCAATTTGCGAATTTTTCGCCGAAACAAGATAGATTCGCCCATCACTACTGAATACTCTACTATATGCCAAATCCCTTGGTGTCTGTGGCACATTCGGAGTATATTCTTTGCTGCTGTAGGTGCTGGTTTTAGACATAACCCATAAGCTATTAGTAAACATTTAGAAAATATTGTTGTTCTGGGCTCTAATACTTTTTTTTTAATTCTCTTACTATTTATTTACAGCCAATTCAGGTAAGACATTTTTGAGCTGAAAGTGCAGGCAGTTCACCCATGGAAAGGCACAGTCTTTTTGATGTTTGGCTCCTTTCACTATGCTATGTTATGAGGCATCTAAAGGCTTTCCATACACTAGAATGCATAATATAATTATATCTATAATTTAGAGGGGGGAGGAAGCCTGTGCTTTGGAATAAGCAAATGCAAGCTCCAGCAATCACACAGACATGGACAGACACATGCATCATAGCAATCTTTACTGTGAAACCTTCAAAACACAGAATGAGCACTTATCAATTTTTTAGTATCAACATTTCCCTTACAACATTTATATATGCCTGCAGAACCACCGAGTCCTTGTTCCCTATTACAGGTTTGGAATCCATTATCCAGAAAGCTCTGAATTAAGGAAAGGCCATCTCCCATAGACTCCCTTTTATCCAAATAACCCAAATTTTTCAAAGTGATTGCCTTTTTCTCTGTAATAATAAAATAGTACCTTGTACTTGATAAACTAATCAGTGGCGCTCCGTCAATGAGGCGAGCTGAGGCGGCGGCTAAGTCTCCAGGGGTGGCAAAAAGCTGCTCCTGGTGACTTTAAGAGCCGAATTTCCGGTTCTTAAACCGGAAATTCGGCTTTACCAGTGCGAGTGAGCACTATTGCGCTCTCCGCATTAGCGTTGCTGCCCCCCCCTTCTGAAAATTCAACGGCCTGGGGCGGCGGCATTACAGGAGACAAAACCAGCCTATTGGGTTTATTTAATGTTTACATGATTTTCTAGTAGACAAGGTATGAAGATAAAAATTACAGATAGATCCATTATCCAGAAAACTCCTAGTCCCAAGCATTCTGGCTAACAGGTCCCATACCTGTATAAGTAAGCTTTCTGTCTGTGTAATTGTTTAATAACTGCCATTCAGTAGCCTTTAATTTGTACTCAGAGCTAGTGTAAATGTGAGAAAAGGAAGTTTTGGACGCACACCCTGGCCTACCTGTTTGATCCCTGGTGCTCAGTCCTCGTGGGGAGACGGCACTCCCATGTATCAGCAATCGGCAAACAATTGAAGGAACCGGCACACAGGATGCAATGCAAGTGGGGGTCAACCCCTACGTGTTTAATACGTCAAATGATGCACAACGTTTCGGTTCCTTCTAGTGTAAATGTGGCCATACACTGAGAGATCTGCTTGTTTGGCAATGTCACCATACAAGTGATTCTCTCCCCGATATGCCCACATTGAAGTGGCTGATATCGGGCTGATCCGACCATAGGCCCTAGGGCCCAACGATGTGATCATAACAAAGGTAAGCAGACTGCATCACCGAACAGATGCGGCCATGATCTGACAGGAATTTTAAATCCTGCTTAATCGACATCTGCCCGACTTTCGGACGGATATCGATCGGATCAGCCCATCAGACTGCCCCATACACAGGCCAATAAGCTGCCTTTTATCGGCCCGTGTATGGCCAGCTTTAAAGATTACAGCCCCCAGGTAATGTAAGCAGGCTTGGCCCTAATCTGAGGGCAAAAAAATTTGAGTTAAGCCTGTGATTTGCACCTTCAGACCATATTGGTAGTTTATCTGCCTACATACGGGGCCCTCCAATGAGCATATCTGACACATATCAGGCAGGACCTCCAGTCGGATCTAGGGCCACATCTGCATGTTGATGTGGTTCTTGATCTGGCAACTGGCATAGCAGCAATTATGATCCCATTGTTGGCCCGAGACCCAAACAATCAGATCAGTGTGGTGTTGCCCACCTCAAGGAGGGTATATTGGTGAAGAATCCACTCAATCTACTTGGGTAATGCTGTATTTTGGGTCCTGTGCTGGCAGCAGCTGGGGTGATTTTTTTTGGTAAGCTTTTTTTTAGAATTGGCACATGCCCTAGGCACAGGTCCTTGAGTGCCTCATGTGTCTAAGGCCCTGACTGTAGGAAGGAGCTGAGACCTGTAGTTCAGTGATTGCAGGGGGCACATGTTGGACACAGTGGGACTCATTTGTAAACTTTGTGCATTACAGAATAGTTTGCACACTGAACATATTTGCAAAAACCAGAAAAACAGGCACAGCGCTGCAATATTTTAGCATTCAGGGAAAAACATGGCCAGTGCAACCATTTGGGAATAAATACGTGCTGCCCAAACTTTATAAGTGATTCCAAGTATCTATATATTTAAAATATATCAGTTCAGTTACACAATATATGACTTTGTGAATATTTGTTTTCCTCCTGCAGGTGCTGGGCACCCAGGGCCTATGCTGTAGCCTATTTTATACCCAGCCCGGTAAACTGGGCCCTGATAGTGTCTTACAGGAACTATGTTCTTGCCTGTGACAGTTGCAGCATTTACGTCCATGATGGAACAGTTTTCTTCCTACATGATGACTGATGGAACAGGAAGGTTCCTCTGCTCCACGAGAGGGTCGCTGCTTTCCGAGGCTGCTCCGACTGTCACGGCTCCTTAGAGTTCATCAAGCTGTTTTTAGTTCCTCACTCAAATATTCATAAGAAAGCTGTTCTGCAGTTTTCTGTCTGGTAACAGCTTCATTTTCTGCTCTTACGGAGATTGCCCTGCGGACTGCCTTGCCACGGCCCCATTGGCCCCTGAGTGGTCATATGACCCTACAAAGATAATGGAGTTTCCCTGGGAGAAGGCGAGAGAGGCATGTTGCACATTTTATCCTTGCCTGGCCGGGCAATGAAAATAATTGCACTAGACAGTTATGGATTATCAACGAAGGCTGAGAAATGATAAAGCCTGTATCAAGCACTGCTCTGTGTCGCCGCTGGGAGAGCAAACGCTAAATTATTTACCTGCTGGGACATCTCATACTTCAAGAAACCAGAAAACAGTCACCGCTCTGTGCAAATATTTACCTTAGCAGTATTGTACCAAAGCACCGTAATAAAAACAGCCAGTGAGGCTGGGAAATCTTCTGCCTAAAGGCCAAAGAGCTGTGACATTTCATGACGGGTAGGGGCCACAGTCACATGTTCCTAGCAACTAACTAGCGGTACGACTATAACATCACACTCAACATCTATGGCAATGTAGTACTTAAAGCATAGCAGCAAATTACCAAGCCAATTGCAGTTCCATAGCTAATTAAAGGAACTGTAACCCTTGAAACAAATGAATATAAAATTGCTCAGTGCTTTTCTGAGCACCGCCAGCGTAGCGCCACCTGCTGTATATTATGGTCAACCAGTAGAAATTTAAAGGAAACCTAGCCCCCCCCCCCCCAAACAATGTAGGTCTCTATAAAAATATATTAGATAAAATAGTTAATAGGTAAAACCCTGCTTCATGTAAATAAATCATTTTCATAATAATATACTTATTAAGTAGTATATGCAATTGGGTAATCATAAATAGAAAACTGCCATTTTAAAAAATAAGAGCTGCCCCTTGGGATCCTACAGGATTAACAGTGCACACAAACATACCAAACAAACTATAAAGTTAGGTCACATGAGCCAATTAACAGACAGAGTTGTGTCTTTTGCTTCCACACTTCTTCCTGTTACAGTTAGAGTTGAAATATTTCTGGTCAGGTGATCTCTGAGGCAGCACACAGACCATCACCAAATGGTGGTTCAAGGCAAGAGATGTATAAGGGCAATATTTACTTAAATATATATACCAGTTTAGTAAGATTCTTTAATATGTCACTTAATTTGAAATAAACTCTCTGTTGCTTAAGTATTCATTTGGGAGGTATAGTTTTAATTCAAGTTAGTTATAAAAAGAAAGTCTAGTGCTGTTGCTGTGCTTAGAATTGACCAGAAAAATGTCAGGTGACTCTAGCCTGCTCACTAACTTCATTTCCTGAGCACAGCAACATCGCATGACTTTCCCTTTCTCACTAACTTTTTCAATTTTCAATCAAGTGTGTCCAGTTGGCCTAGATGAACAGCAGACACATTCATTATATTATCAGTATAAAAACCAATACCTTGAAAAACAGAAAAAGAAAATAGAAATTGCATAAGTACCGACCAAGACCATTTTTGTTTACAAATGAACTTATGTCTGGTTTGCGATTTGACCAACATTTTGAGCGCTTCAGAGTCCGCGTACTGTGTATAGAAAGAGCTTTCTCATTTTCAAGTGTCACTAGCCCTGTAATAAAATCATAAATGAAGAAATATTCCCAAATACAAAAAGAAAAATATATCTTGTTTCATGATGTATTATAGTTCAGTAGACAGTTTATTACACTTCAGACTGCCCAAGGGCTTTACCACCTGACCTGCTCGATATTTTATTGATGCAAGCAGCTTTTTCAGTAGGAATAGTGGTACATACAATGCAGCTACAAAATGCACAATTGTTTTTCTACATAAGGATGAGGCATTGCAGCTAAACCTATATAAATTCTATAAAATCCCCCCAAGAGAGTGAGATTATGTGCAGTTAGAGCGGATGCATCCGGCAATACAGGAATCCTTAGCAAGTGGAACTGAGAATCCCGCCTCAGCCCTGGCAGCATTCAGTATGCCAGGACTTCCCATTACATTCCTTTCCTCTTCTTTATCATTTGATCTGTTTAAAAGATTCGCTTTCACTTTCTTATAACAAGAAGGCAATTCTGATTTTACACATTTGTTAGATTTATTTCGATATTATCTGTGCGCCCCCCCTCTGAAATGCTGCTGAATGATCCATTGTTTTCAGCATGAAAGCTCACCTAGTTAGCCAGAAACTTGAAAGCACTTTAGTGCCCCCTAGTGGAACAGGAATAAAGCTCCTGAATTTGAATTTTATTTTCTTAAAGGACAAGGAAAGTTAAACTAAAGAAATAGGCTAGAAATGTTGTACATTATGTTTTGTGCTTGTGTACCAGCCCAAGGCAACCACAGCCCTTTAGCAGTAAAGATCTGTGTCTCCCCAGTAGATGCCCCAGTAGCTCCCCATCTTCTTTTCTGCTGATTCACTGATTCACATGCTCTGTGCTGCTGTCACTTACTGAGCTTAGGGACTGACTCAAAATATACAGTACATATAGAATATGTCACAGTATAAGGCTGATTAGTAATTGATGTGGATAATTACTACATGGCAGTACAGAAACCAGTGTAACTAGCATCAGAATTTAATAATCAGCCCTGTAGCATCAGCTTATATTACAGACCAACCTCATTTTCTGCTGGATAATTAGTGACAACCCCTAAGCTTAGCTTCTCAACAGCTGCTCAGAGCCCACTGAGCATGTGAGTCACAGACACTTTCCAAGATGGTGACTCCCTGTGACAAATTTGAAGTCCTGGATCATCGCTGCTATTGAGAAGCTGAAGCTTTAGGCTGGTGCAATAAGTTCAGTGCATAAAACACGGCAGTTTTAGCCATATTCATTTTTTAGGGTTTAGTTCTCCTTTAAAAGGATTCTGTCATGATTTTTATTGTGTTGTTTTTATTTCTAAATTATACGGTTTACACTGCAAATAATTCACTTAATCTCAGATCATTTTCCTGGTCATGTGCTTTCAGAAAGAGCCAGCATACCTACCAACATTTTGGAAATATAAAGAGGGACAAAAAAGTTGCAGCTACATTTTTTGACACCCCCCCCCCCCCAATTACCATGTTAATTTCACAAAATTTCTCAGGTTATGAAAGTTTGAACAGGCTCAATGTAACTGAAGGTGTCGCAGTGAGACACAGGTTTTTACTATTGAGTGCTGGTTGCTGTTATCTGGTTACCTTCCTGTTGTTCAGCTTATGGGGAGGGGTGATATCACTCCAACTTGCAGTGCAGCAGTAAAGTAGAGTCACATAACTGGGGGCACCTGGGAAACTGACAATATGTCAGTTTTCAAAATTAAATGTAAAAAAAAAATCTGGTTGTTCTTTTAAAAAAACAGCACTATTAACCAGGTCCGGACTGAGAAATAAAATAGGTCCTGGCATTTCAGGTACACAGAGGCCCAAACAGCCCCCACCAGCCCACTAAATACTGACATTCTATGGGACCTCATAGCAGCCCCTCTGGCATTTACCAGGACCCACAGATTGCCAGTCCGGGCCTGCTATTAACTAATGCATTTTGAAGAAGAAAAACATGTTTTCCAATTACATTATTCTTAAAGTAACACCAATAATGAAAATCATTCATGTGACCTGAAATACAATTTATTTCTATTCTGAAAATGTAATTTTATTTGTTTCTGTTGTAGTATGGGATGGCATGGGATCTTTTTTTCTAAACAAAGCCAGGTCAGTCTATGGTAACAAATGGAGTCTTAGTTAATACATATGTAATAGAATGTCCCCAAAATCCCCACTAGCAAAACAACAGGGGTCTTCTATATAAAATCAGAATAGAAATGAATGGAAAGTGGCAGAATTTGACTCCAGAGAACTGTGTCCATCTCAATCTATTTTTGATAAATATACCCCTCATATATCTTGACTTTCATCACAGTCACATTTCCTTGTTCCCACACATGCCATGCTATGAATTATATTCTTTGTGCAGCACTGGCACCTACTGGCCTAAGCAGGGACATACAGGAGGTAATGTTTGTTTAAAGTAAAAGCTATAAATCAATATTTCACATATCAATTTGTCTGTCAGAGAGGGCAATCTTAATGGTATAGGGCCTCATTAAAGGAAACCTATACAATCTAGGTCTCGATATTGCATAAAACAACTCATATGTAAAACCCTGCTTCATATAAATAAACCATTTTCTTAATAATATACTTTTTTAGTAGCATGTGCCATTGGCTCATCGAAAATATTAATTTTAAAAAATAAGGACAGCCTCCTGGGATCGTATGATTCAACGGTGCACACAAACATACCATACAAACTATAAAGTCAGGTCACATGAGCCAATTAACAGAGAG
Organism: Xenopus borealis; assembly: GCA_024363595.1. Classification (NCBI taxonomy): domain Eukaryota; kingdom Metazoa; phylum Chordata; class Amphibia; order Anura; family Pipidae; genus Xenopus; species Xenopus borealis. The sequence continues at coordinate 136,791,335 of CM044439.1, forward strand.
AGTTGTGTCTTTTGCATCAACACTTTTTCCCGTTTCAGTTAGGGGCACATTTACTAAGCTCGGGTGAAGGATTAGAATGTAAAAACTACAAATTTTCGAATTTTTTTTTTCAACTACTTCGACCACCGAATTTGCTAAATTCGAATAAAAAACGTTTGATCATTCGACTATTCGGTGGTCGAAATTCCTTTGGTTGCCTACTTCGCCAGATTAAACCTACCGAGTTGCTATATTTGCCTGTGTGAAGCTCCCATAGGCTTTTTCTAAGTTTTTTTGATCGAATATAAATCATTCGATCAAAATCGTTCGATTCTTCTGAGAAATTGGATTTCCATTAGATCGTTCAATATATGACAACAGTGGTAAAATCCTACAAATTCGATATTTGAATTCGAGAATTTCAATTCAGGAAAAATTTGAGGTTTGAATTCGAGGGTTTTTAAACCCTCGAAAATTCGACCCTTGATAAATCAAGGCAAGAGATGTAAAATGGCAATATTTACTTAAATATATATTCCAGTTTGATAAGATTCTTTAATATGCCACTTAATTTGATATAAACTATCTGTTGCTCAAGTATTCATTTTGGGGGTATAGTTTTCCATTTCCACGGGGCAAAATACAAATTCCAACCATCCTTCTTTTTTTTTTGCACCTTGCCCTGAAGTGAACAACATAATACGAATAACATAATGACATAATAACATGAAATTTCACAGTCATTAGACAGCACACTAAACTGCTGAGAAAGTCCTCTGGGAGGGTCCATTTGGAACCCGTGGTGACTGACCAGTGCACTTTCCAATACCAAAGTGCTGTTTAAAAGCAGATAATTAGTGATGGGCGCCAGTGGCAAATTTTTCCGGCAATGGGCATCCAAATTTTTCGCCGTTTCAGGAATTTCTTTAGAAACAATGCATTAGACAATGCATTCATTGGTTTACTTTGATTAAATGATTTGACTTTCCCCTCCTGTGATCTTTTGAATGGCGTGCACCATTTCTCCACACGCTATTTCAATAAACCTGTGTCATAAGGCTGATCAGTTCTTCTCTGGGTATTTGTGAAACCTTATCTCATGTTCCGTTTAGATTAAAGAGGAATTAGGTTTAAAGAAGTAATCCAAGTTTGGATCATTATTGCCTCCATAACAAGAGGTTAGTTGTTAGAACTGCAAAGGGTAGGAATAAGGAATAACTTTATTAAAGGAGTGGTTCTCCTTTAAGCAAACTTTTAGTACGTTATAGAATGGCTAATTCTAAGAAACTTTTCATTTGGTCTTCATTTTTTCTTTTCTATAGTTTTTGAATTATTTGCCTTCTTCTTCTGACTTCTTTCAAATGGGAGTCACTGACCACAGCTATAAACAAATGCTCTGTAAGGCTACAAATGTATTTTTTATTGCTACTGTTTATTACTCATGTTTCTACTCAGTCCGCCTCCTATAAATAATCTAGTCTCTGATCAACCAGACTACTGAAATTATAAACTGGCAAGATGCTGAATGTCGCCAAACGAGCGGATCTCTCTCCGATATGCCCACCTTGAGGTGGGCGATATCGGGCTGATCCGATCATGGGCACTAGGGCCCAACGATCAGATCAGAATGATGCTGATATGGGCGGTGGGATCGCGGGACCACATCAACGAAAAGGATTTTTAAACCTGCCCGATCAACATCTGGCCGACTTTCGGTCAGATATCGATCGAAGAGTCCCGTTGGAGGGCCCCACTCATGGGCCGGTAAACTGCCGACTCTATTGGGAGCTTTTATCAGCCCGTGTATGGCCACCTTTAGGGAGCTGTTATCTGGTTACTTTCCCATTGATCTGTTGTTAGGCTGCAGGGGGGGGGTGATATCACTCCAACTTGAAGTACAGCAGTAAAGAGTGATTGAAGTTTATCAGAGCACAAGTCACATGACTTGGGGCAGCTGGGAAATTGACAATATGTCTAGCCCCATGTCAGATTTCAAAATTAAATAACAACAGTTAATGCTTTTTCCTCAATGTATACTATCAACCAAAATTACCAGCTGGTGGTTCTGTTGTTACAAAATTCATTATAATGATGAAAATTGTCTATAAATTGGAACCAAACAAAAAATAATGTAAATTGCAAGGTGCTTAGAACAGCACTCTGGGAAACTCTACCCACACTAGGTACTGTTTGCAGAGCACTGTGTAGGATTGCCACCTTTTCTGGAAAAAAAATACCAGCCTTCCTATATATTTATCTTTTTTCCATTTTAAAAACATTGGGATCAACCATCATTAAAATGGCAGTAAAATACCCGCAACCCTGTACCACATTTTCTCTCTTTCTAATGTGCTAATTCTAGGTGGGGAGTGTGCAGTAGATGTGCAGCACTACAAGATGATTATAGCTCAGTATTTAACAAACAGTGCCCTGGGATGGTGCATTTTTTGAAAGAAGAGGAGGGCAGCGGGTAAGCAACTAGAATCCTAACAACTAGGCACCACCCAGTGATTTTAAAAGGATATTGTCATACAACACATCAGTTAATAGTGCTGCTCCAGCTGAATTCTGCACTGAAATCCATTTTTCAAAAGACCAAACGGATTTTTTTGTATTTAATTTTGAAATGCAACATGCAGCTAGACATTGTAGGGGACAAGAGAAATCATTCCCCTGTTTTTCTTCCTGTGACATCATCAAACCCAGTTACAGGCTGGAGAATGATCCAATTGGCTGGGCACCCCAGTGCATCCTTAGGAGAGAGGGTGTGCCTGATTTTCGAGCCAGATCTACAGTGTCTTCAGGTCAATTCTTTGCAACCCGTACCCAACCTGTACCTGCAACCTGCACTCCACAACCCTGACCCATCACCCGCATTCTTACCCGCCTGGACCTGCTACCCGACCCACAAGTACCTTATCCGCAACCCGGACCCATGACCAGCTGACCATCAAGAATTAGGAAGTGCTGTCATGCTGCCAATCAAGAATCAGGAAGTGCTGTCATTGTAACCAGAACCAATCGCTATTGAGAAGACCGAGGCCCGACCCGCAACCCGCAAACCTGCAGAACCACCAACCTGCGTCTATACACGCCGGAACCTCTACCCGCAAACCGCAGGGTACCACAGGTTTTTGCGGCTACTCGACCGCTGCAGGACTTTACCAACACGAGTATCTGTAAGACTGTCAAGTACAGAGAAGCTGTTAACTCTGTGGAATCTATGGAGGTACAGATTGAGCCCAGCCTGTCCCCTACCAAGTGGCTAGAGACTCAGAAGGAGAAAGGTGCCACTGTTGAGATTTATCCTGTTGCAGAGCTGCCTGTAATCTCCAGTGTGACTGCCTCTGACAGCACCCAGGTGAGTGAGCCACCCAAGGAAGGTTACTGACAAGGATACAAGCGTGGGCCCCAAAGTGAAGACAAATCTTTAGTATTTACCTGCTATGTGGAAGCTGCTGCTAAATTCCAAAGGAATTGGTACTTTTGGGAAATGGTAGCACTACCTGGGGAATAAGAGCTCTGGGGAAGGGACATTTCATTTGAACTGTGGCTTTTAACCCTTTCCCATAGATTGGGACTTTGATATTAAAAAGGACTGAGTTGGAGCAACAGTTAAAGGGCCAGTAACATCAAAAAATTAAATTGTTTCAAAGGAATAAAAATATAATGCAGTGTTGCCTTGTACTGGTAAAACTGAAGTGTTTGCTTCTGAAGCACTACTATTATTTATATAAATAAGCTGTTGTGTAGCCATCGGGGCAACTAGTCAAAGGAGAAAAGGCTCAGGTTACACAGCAGATAGCAGATAAGCTCTGTAGAACATAATGTTATCTGTTATCCATTATTTATCCTGTGCCATATAGATGTTTTTCAATTTCCACCATTGCTACTTAGCAGCTTGTTTATATGAACTATAGTAGTGTTTCTGAAGCAAACAGATCAGTTTTAACAGCGCAGGGCAACACTACATGATATTTTCATTACTTTAAAACACTTTAATTTTTTGGTGTTACTGTTCCTTTTAGTACCTAATAGTCATTTGGGTAGTGTTCCATGTGTCCCCAGTGCAGGAGTGCATAGTGTATTAGTTTGCCCAAGTTTTGCTACAGTTTATATAAAGTTTATGTTTGTTTCATTTGCAAACTGTGTGTGTATTATTATTCCTAGTGGAATCCCCCTGAAGTGCATTCCTCAGTGTTCCCTAGGAAGAGGCACTGCACTGTAATTCCCAGTTCCCGGCACTGGTACTCATGGCTCCTTGATTGCCAAGGCTAAGTTGCTATTTAAAGAGACAGTAACCAAATTGGGGCGTATGACATATTGTCAGTTTTCCAAAGACCCCAGTCATGTGAATTGTGCTCTGATAAATGTCAATCACTCTTTACTGCTGCATTGCAAGTTGTAGTGATAACACCTCCCTCCCTTTCCCCTCCAGCAGCCTATCAGCAGGCCAATGGGAGGGTAACCAGATAACAGTTTCCTGATACATATAAGAACAGCACACAATAGTAAACACCCATGTCCTGCTGCAACCCTATTCAGTTACATTGAATAGGAGAAACACTCAGAAAACAGCACTGGCTCTTTCTGAAACACATGACCAGGCAAAATGACCTGAGATGGCTGCCTACACTCCAATATTATAACTAAAAAAAATACACTTATTGGTTCAGAGATTGAGTTTTATATGGTAGAGTAAATTATTTGCAATGTAAACAATGTAATTTAGAAATAAAAAGGACACCATAAAAAGCATGATAGAATACCTTTTAAGTTTTAAACACCAGGTTTTTAAGCTTAGTGTGAATTTGGAAGTAATTTGTGAATAGACTTACAGTGTTCAATGAAATAGTGCTAAGAAGTTGATATTTATCAGGGCGCTTTAGTGAATCTTGGCCTAGGTGAGTGTGGGGTGAAGAGTAAGAGACCAGAAAAAAATGTGCTCCATCTGCATTGCTTTAGTCTTCTCAAGAATTGACAGCACTAGATAGTTGTGCTATTTACTGATAGTGACCTAATTTTTACTGGGGGAAAAAATTCTCTCTTCAACTTGCATTTCAGGTCATCATTACTTCTATATAATGCATAAAAGCTGAGCTGTGGCTACTCAGACAATAAGACTGCACCACATCCAAAAGGTGATAATACAGTTCTCATTACTTAAAGTATTTTTTCTCGCTGGAACCCTGTCATTCTCTAGAGCATTCACCATAGCATATATATAGCTATTCCACAGCTACACATCGATTCTCTGTCTCTATGTGTATAACATTGCACTTGAACTAAAACAGCTAAAATTGCATTTTAAAGATTTATCTGACATTCTGGCACACACTGGGACTTCAAAAATTGCTTATCAAGAAATTCAGAGTAACTGAAACCTTTCTTTTCCCTAACCCACTATTTTGTCAAATTGAATAGTACTTTGCTATCTCTTATTTTGCAGCGTCGCTGAAGGAATAGAAACCCCAAATATAGGAGATGATAGCGAGCAATTGCCCAAGGGGAATTTGAAAAAACTAGAATAATTTGACTCCATACCTGTAATGGGAATGTAGCTCTGATGGGCCCATTGCAGGTAAATATAGAGTAAGGTGATACCTTTTATTGGCTAATTTAGCAGATTATAAAATGCAAGCTTTCAGGACAACTTAGGCCCCTGCTTCAGGCACAGTATAATCATCACATTTTATAGTCTACTATGTTAGCTGTAGTATCACACATTTTCCTGTTTTGATCAATGGCTAACACTGCAGTAAGACTAATGTGTAATTGGCTTTGATTAGGGAAGCAGCAAATCCAGAATTCAGTTTGGGATTCAGCCAAGATTTGACCTTTTTCAGCAGGATTCAGATTCGACTGAATCCAAGTGAGAACCAAACCAAATCTGAATCTATCATATCCCCTTTTAATCAAAGAAACATGGAAGTCAAATAATTTGTAGCGGCGCATGCAGCACACAGTTCTCTTTCACCCTTGTTCCCCTAATTTACATATGCAAATTAGCAGTAACGTAACTAGAGGCCCTGGTGCGGGACGTGAAGCCCCCCCCTCCATACACGATTTACCACATGCATTTCGCACACAAGCTGGCGGGTTCACTCGCACCCCCTACACCCCCGGTAGTTTCACCACTGCAAATTAGGGTTGAAATTCAGTTTGGTATTCGGCCAAATCTTTCTCAAACTATGCCGGATTTGATTGAATACTAAAATAGTGGATTCTCTGCATCCCTAGTTGTGATAGTTTATAACACCAGAGTAGAAATTACTATTATATACGTCTCTGTGTCGTAAGAGTTGTTTTTGATGGATCAGGAGGGGAATGTATTTACGGTTGTTTTGTCATCTGCAGGCTGCAACATTATTCCTTCACAGTAAATTCTAGCAGCTGAAATTCTGTCAGATGGTGTAAAATGCAGTGCGAAGGACCAATAGACAATTGTACTGGGTTTAACTTGGCACAGGTCTGAAAGACACAGTAATACAGTTAAATGCAAAAGTTTGCCAAATGACATATTTAGTTTGTTTTTATTTTACCAACCTTAAAACATGGGAAGATAGAGAACTGCTGACTTCTACACTGAAATCAATTTTTCAAAAGATCAATCTGATTTTTATATATTTCATTTTGACATCTGACATGGGACTAGACATATCTTCCAGGAGCCCCAATGCAAGTGACTTGTGCTCTGCAGTCACTCTTTACTGCTGTACTGCAAGTTGGAG
>CM044439.1:136822191-136836359 GCA_024363595.1 Xenopus borealis
CCCCCCCCCCATTCTTTATGCAGTTTAACATATTTGATTTCTGTTTTCTTATTTATTTCTTTTTTATTTTCTTGATCCCCCTGTCTTTGCAATAAAGACAGTGTTAGAAATGGGCCGCACTGCATGTATAAATTGTGCAATCTACATATAAATGTACATGCATATAAATCCAGCAGTACATTTCTGTAATCCACACTTCTATCAGCAGGTGGCAGTATTGCTCTTCTCAGTCTGGGCCCTCATTAGTGTCTGGCTGGTGCATGTCTGCGATATACAGCAGCTCTCTCCCTGTATTCTGTTAATAAACAACTGTTAACTGTAAATACTCACATTTACTTTGCAATCTTAAATAATTTTAATGCACCTTTAGCTCTAGGTAATTTACAGCTGACAGTGAGTAATAGTGCAAAATGGCCTGTGGTTACTTTATACGGGTTCCTACAAAAAGATGTTTCCTTATTTCTTTCTCATGTTGGATTTATTGTAATTCAGGTAATATAGAAGAGGTGTCATCTAGGGTTCCAATCACTTGGTGGGGACCTATTGTGAGGCTTCCCATTCCCTGTCATCTAAATGTCTAATCCAAATTACCAGGCTATAGCCTATCTTAATGGGATACTGTCATGGGAATAAACAATTTTTTCAAAATGCATCAGTTAATAGTGCTGCTCCAGTAGACTTCTGCACTTAAATCCATTTCTGAAAAGAGCAAACTGATTTTTTTATATTTCATTTTGAAATCTGACATGGGGCTAGACCTATTGTCAATTTCCCAGCTGCCCCGAGTTATGTGACTTGTGCTTTGATAAACTTCAGTCACTCTTTACTGCTGTACTGCAAGTTGGAGTGATATCACCCCCTCCCCCACACAGCAGCCTAACAACAGAACAATGGGAAGGTAACCAGATAACGGCTCCCTAACACAATATAACAGCTGCCTGGTAGATCTAAGAACAACACTCAATAGTAAAAACCCATGTCCCACTGTGACTCCTTCAGTTGCATTGAGAAAGAAAAACAGCACCCTGCCAGAAAGCAGTCACATGACCAGTGGCAGCTGGGAAATTGACAAAATGACTAGCCCCATGTCACATTTTAAAACTGACAAAGGGGTACGCCCTGAAACGTTGCACGTTCGCTCACATTAAACTGCAAGGGGTAACCCTACATTGAAATTGCCTTGAGTGCCAGAATCCTTGAATTTTCCCATGACAGTATCAATTTAATAAAAACCCTGTGCCAAACTTTGTTTGTTATTTAATGGTTTGACTATACCATCTTGCCTCCTTCACATGTATTCGACATTGTGCCCAGGGGTTTACGTACTGAACCAGTAGCACTATATAATGCACCAATTGTAGAGCTTTGCATCTGATTTACCTAATCGGCTCACAATGGCACTCTGGGCCTTCTTACAGTTACAGTGTGGCCTTTATTTACATTTATCTGCTATAAGCAGGGGTCCCCAACCTTTTTTGCTCGTGAGCCACATTTAAATTTAAAAAAGAGTTGGAGAGCAACACAAGCATGAAAAAGTCCATGTGGATGTCAAATAAGAGCTCTGATTGGCTTTTTGGTAACCCCTATATGGACTGGCAGCCTACAGGAGAGAATGTTTGGCAGTACACTTGGTTTTTATGCAACCAAAACTTGCCTCTAAGCCATTAATTAAAAAATAAGCACCTGCTTTGAGGCCACTGGGAGCAACATCCAAGTGGTTGGAGAGCAACATGTTGTTCGCGAGCTACTGGTTGGGGATCACTGGCTATAAGAGTAACAGCCCCAGAACAAATGAGGCTTGGATTTGCATAGAAATTTCCCCATTTCACCATGAAACTTCATCAGCATAATAATGTCCATTGACTTCAATATTCAGGGTTGGACTGGGGGGGGCGAGGGGCCCACCGGGACTACTGTCCTGGGCCCCCCTCAGCCACCAGGGCCCCCCTCGGCTGCCCCCACCCCCTAATGCGGCGGCCATGCTGGTGCGCATGCATAGATGTTGCAACGCGTATGCGGGGATATCGCCGTCATGTATTCGCAGAGTAGCGTGGGTGCAATTTTTTTTTTTAAATAAGAGTGAGGGTCTGGCCCAGGTGGGGACCATAAAAGTCAGGGTCCAGTCCGACCCTGCCAATATTCCTCAAATTCACTCTAGGCCCCTGTTTCTCTAACTTTTGGAGCACTTAAAATGCCAAAAGCCTTGCAAACACACCATATTTCACAGCACTGTACAATAAATAGATGTATAGATTAAACATGCAGTGTTCACCAATAACCAACACAAAAAGAGATTTTCCGGAATGCCATTAGGGGGGTCTTTTCTGTAATTTGGATCTCCATGTATTAAGTCTACAAAAAAAATATTATCAAAGGAAAACTATACCCCCGGACAATGTAGGTCTCTATAAAAAGATATTGCATGTAAAACCCTGCTTCATGTAAATAAGCCATTTTCATAATAATATACTTTTTTAGTACCATCTGTTGCTCAAGTATTCATTTTGGGGGTATAGTTTTCCTTTAAATAACCCCAATAGGCTGATTTTGCCTGCAATGAGGATTAATGATATTTTAACTGGGATCAAGTACAAGGTACTGTTTTATTATTTTAGAGAATAAGGAAGATTTTTATGTGAGTTTGTTATACTTGGAAACCAAAACTTGTGCTGAAGTGGGGCAGGTTTGACTTAAAATTAAATGAAGGTGTCGCTATAAGATATTTGTGTATATGGTCTCAAGCAGGTGGCTTGTATTCATTAATTCACGAGGCAACAGTAGAATATACATGACGCATTAGGGCCCCACCTAGTGGCAGAAATGTTGCTCTGCAGCTCTGGGCACCTGTTGGTAGTGGCTACTCCTGGAAGCTCATTGGTAGCCCTACAGTATGACCATTTCCCAGTACAGATGATAAACTGGCAGAACTGCAGCACAAATAATTCCACTTATGACATGAACCCAACTCTAGGGGCTTTGGGACCATGCAGAACAATTAAAAAGCAAGCAATGAGGAGGACAGACTGATGACTCCAAAATAGAAGTAGAAAGAGAGCAGAGCAGCTCCACTCTGGCAGCTCCATAATGATGCCTATAAGGTCACCTTTGTACAAAAGGAAAACAATATTATTGTAACTAGGCCCATGTGTGATACTGAAAGCTCTTGTATAACAACATCCAAGAATGATTTTTCAAGTTGATCCAAATCTCGGCAAGGAATCCACAACACTGGGAACGGGGCAGCCTGAAATTACTTAGTCTGACAGTTTTGTCTCAAAAACAAAGCAAAAGACTGACCGAATTTGGTAATGAACTGCAGGTCCGTCTAGCTTGCCTCCCATGGGAAATATTTGCTTCTGGGAAGGATTCCCTGGTGGCACAGAGCAAGTAGCTTTGTCAGCGGAAGGGGCGTCTCATTGCTGAGCACAAGGCTGTTCCACATCCCAAACCAATGGCCTTATAGGAGTGTACATGTCTCTGGTTAAATGGGTTAAAGAACAAGTAAATGTTTTTTTTTTCTATCTGCAAATTTGCTCTAAACAGCCCCCCAGATTAATGTACCTTAGTCCCTGCTGCAAGTCTGCTCTGGTTTCTGTGTTATCAGCAGCTTGTTTCCCCTTCTTCCTGGTGCAGAGTGAAGCCCCGCCTCTTAGCTTACTGAGCTGACCTTATCTCTGTGACTAGTCCTGGAGATCATTTGCATGCTGTGACATAGCAGAGACCAGTGTGTGCAGCAGCTTTTTTTTTTTTTTTCTCCTCATGTGCACTCTCTGCTCCTTCTGGTTCATTCCATATCACAGCAGCACTGAGAGGAATATTTCTCTGACACTGCTGATGTACTGTAGGTAAAGTAACAGCCCTTTCTCAATTTATAACACATTTTATAATGCTATTGATTGCTATGCCTGATCTTCTGTCTGCTTATGTAAAGAATAAAGCTGATTTTTTACTGAGTTTGATTAACTCATTCATGTGTCCCTTTACTGATCAATTTATGTACAAAGCTATTTTCCATTTCTGCATACTGACATAGATTAACTATGGTGGTTGTGCAAGTGATTGTTGATGAGCCTGGGGGAGCTGATTTATTATCAGTTAGAATGGCAAGTGGGGATTTTATTTAGAATCAGAATGGCAGCCTGTTCTGGGAGTTGTTCATTACAGTGAATGTTCAGAGCCTTATGCAAGAAATGTTTGTGATGCTGGGGGAAACTAGCTTACTAATGCACACACTGGCTCCCTCTTCCTCTCTATTGTGTAACAGCAGCAAATGGACTGCTCAGTAAGCTAAGGGGCGGTGCTTCAATCTGCACCAGGAAGAAGGGGAAACAAGCTGCTGATAACACAGAAACCAGAGCAGACTTGCAGCAGGGACTAAGGTACATTAATCTGGGGGGCTGTTTAGAGCAAATTTACAGATAGAAAAAGAAAAACATTTACTTCTCCTTTAAGCAGCTCTGCAAGAGAGAGAGGGAGAGCAACTACAATCATTTGTATTGTCTGCATATGGAATAAACTGAAATGAATTCATGAGGGCTTGTGGTTTTACACTGATTATGGGACTTTGCTGGCCAATTTTCACCTGAACTTTTGCTGAAACTGTGACAAAAATTCTCAACATTAAAATTCGCTGCGACAAAAAAGCCGCTAAGACAAAAATGTTGCAGAGATAAAAAAAAAAGTCACCATAAGAAAAAAGTCACCCATTGACTTTACTGCATTTGGAGCACGAAAAATTCATGCATAAAAAATGTTTTTGATGACTTAAATGTTTCACAAATTTTTTCGGAGAAGTGAAGCGGGACAGATTCACTCGTCACTACCATTGCCTGGCTTTCATTTCTTTGATGCATCAGCTTTCCTTCGGATACCCTGTGGCCACTATCTCCCTGTAGCCCACGTAAGATGCAGCACATGCAGGTGCCTAAACTGATGCTGGAAATTTGTTAAAAAAACATAGCGTCATAAATTAAAGGAGCCCTATTATGTTATATGAGAGTGAGACAGACATAACCTTCCCTGGGTTTCCACCACACACGTCTTTCCATGTGACTGAATGTTAATCCATATTAACTGTCATAGTGTGAATGCCTAAAGGATAAATTATTAATTGCTTGAAAACAATTCCCATTTAGCCGTTACAGGGTATAATTACACAAAAGCAGAATCCAGTGTGAATAGAGTCATGGTAAATACAATTACCTCCAAAACAGGGATATGACAAAACACGAAATGGCAAACCCCATGTGCCTTGTTTCACAGCCTCACTGGATCCAAACTGTCCCTCTAGCACTGTGCTAGTCAATTGCACACCCGTGGGCCCCTACCAGTATTTACAGTGCCAGAAAGTTGCTAAACAGGGGAAACCCAAAAGTTTACTTTAACAAAATATATTTATTTTGATTGCTATTATTTTTTTGATAATCCAAAGTAAACCTGACTCAGAAGTTTGTAGTTTTCTGTTCCATGAACCTATATAATATTTTATATTTTATAAGTGGCTAAGCCATATGAGATTTATTGCACCCTGCAACTCTCTAGAGAATATTAAAAAAAAAAAAGGGAAAGGGGATTCCTTTAGGTCTTTGATGTTGATACTATGATTCATTAGTGACTTGTGCAGTTTTACAGAATTCCAGTCAGAATGCATGATGTGGCTGCTTGTTTAATGGGAAAGAAGCTGATGACTACCAGTAATAATGAGCCTCCTACCCCCGGCTCTTTGGTGCACAATTCCCTACCATTCTTCATCAGGCAACGCACATGAATTCCACCATTTGCAGTTGTATCTGCTGACAAACTCATGAACTTGGGAAACATGAGCTCTCCTTTTTACATTCTACAAAGGCTACTGTAGTGCTTTCTATTGTTTTTTCCCTTATGGATGCAGAGCTTGTGTATGATGGAGGCAACTTATATTCAATATACTTTTGAGAAAACATCTCCCTGAAGTTTGGGGAACTGTAAAATGTTTTTGTTGTACAACCAAGCAATTGCTTTTTTTTTTTGCATGGACAATGGTTACCTTCCATATCTCTCATGGTGGCCATACAAGGGCTGATAAAAGCTGCAGGCAGACTAAATTGATGCGGCCCTCACCCCAATAGCCTATATCTACATCATTCTGATCATTAGGCCCAACGGACAAATGATTAGGTCAGCCTGATATTGCAACATAGCACAGTCATTTAGGCAGAAAGGAAACATTGATATTCTGATAATGATCCTGGATGAAATATGTAGCAGGCAATTATTTTACTGGTTCTGCTGTTCTTGAATGATCAGGCAGGATGAAAAATGGTAGGCTTCTCATTTACTAATGGGAAAATGCTTATTGAGTAAAAAAAATGCCCTACCTCCCTACATATTTTCTACATGATCAACGACAATGGAACACAACTATACTGTAGAGTTCCACTTTTTTACTTAAAGGGGTACTGTCATGGGAAAACATGTTTTTTTCAAAATTTCAGTTAATCAGTTAATAGTGCTACTCCAGCAGACTGCTGCACTGAAATCCATTTCTCAAAAGAGCAAACATAGTTACATAGTTAAATTGGGTTGAAAAAACAAAGTTCATCAAGTTCAACCCCTCCAAATTAAAACCCAGCATACACATACACACACCCCTCCACTCTTTCACACAAACTGTATTTGCCCATAGCTATACTTTGCATGCTTAGTCTCAAAATAGCCTTTGATATTATGTCTGGCCAAAAAATCATCCAAGCCCCTCTTAAAAGCATCAACAGAATGAGCATCACAACATCACCCGGCAGTGCATTCCACAACCTCACTGTCCTCACTGTGAAGAACCACCTACGCTGCTTCAAATGAAAGTCCTTTTCTTCTAGTCTGAAGGGGTGGCCTCTGGTGCGGTGATCCTCTTTATGGGTGAAAAGGTCCCCTGATATTTGTCTATAATGTCCTCTAATGTATTTATAAAGTGTATGTCCCCTCACAAGCACCTTTTTTCCAGAGAAAACAACCCCAACCTGGACAGACTACCCTCATAATTTAAGTCTTCCATCCTTCTAACCAATTTAGTAGCACATCTCTGAACTCTCTCTCCAGCTCATTTACATCCCTCCTAAGGACTGGAGTCCAAAACTGCACTGCATACTCCAGATGAGGTCTTACTAGGGATCTATAAAGAGGTATAATTATGTTTTCATCCCTTGAGTTTATGCTCTTTTTTATGCAAGACAGAACTTTATTTGCTTTAGTAGCTACAGAATGACACTGCCCAGAATTAGACAACTTGTTATATATAAAAACCCAAGAACCTTCTCACTTGAGGAAACTCCCAACACACTGCCATTTAGTGTATAACTTGCATTTATATTTTTTTTTCCAAAGTGCATAACCTTGCATTTATCAACATTGAACCTCATTTTCCAGTTTGCTTAGACAAATCACTCTGCAGAGTGGCAGCATCCTGCATGGAACCTATAGTTCTGCACAATTTAGTATCATCTGCAAAAATAGAAACCGTACTTGCAATTCCCACATCCAGGTCATTAATAAACAAGTTGAAAATCAAGGGACCCAGTACAGAGCCCTGCGGTACCCCACACTGGTCCAATTAGAAAATGTTCCATTTACCACCACTCTTTGTAGTCTATCTTTTATTTAGCCAGTTCTCTATCCAGGTACAAATACTATGTTCCAGGCCAGCATTCCTTAATTTAACCAGTAACCTTCTGTGTGGCACTGTATCAAATGCTTTAGCGAAGTCTAAGTAAATCACATCCACAGCCATCCCAGAATCGAGGTCCCTACTTACCTTCTCATAAAATGAAATTACGTTAGTCTGGCAAGATCTATTATGCATAAAACCATGCTGGAAAACAAAGAACAGCACGCACTCCTGCAGCCGGTCGGTGAGGTATAAATCAGCTTTATTCCATGTAGTTAAAAAGCACGCTAACTTTTTAACTACATGGAATAAAGCTGATTTATACCTCACCGACCGGCTGCAGGAGTGCGTGCTGTTCTTTGTTTTCTGGATTGTCGCTTGGGCTACGGGCTTGGGGCACTGCACCCGAGCCATTGATCGGACTTGGTGAGTTATCGAATCCTCTGATATACCATCACGATTGTTTATGTGAACTGGCATCCAATTAAGCGTTAGACTCGGGGTATTGACACCCGGGTCTATTATACCTAAGGGTGAGCTGTTGTAACTTGACCATATACATATAAAATAAGCTCTTATTTATTGGAAGGGGCTTGAGCTGGCAGTCACCAACCGTTTATTTGTAAAACCATGCTGACACAAACTCATAGTATTGTTATTTGCTATGAAGTCCAGTATTCTATCCTTTATTAATCCTTTGAAAAGCTTTTCATACCACTGAAGTCAGACTAACTGGTCTATAGTTTTGAGGCTGAGAACGAGATCCCTTTTTGAATAGCGGCACCACATTAGCAATTCGCCAGCCTCTCGGCACTATGCCAGACCTCAATGAATCCTGACAAATAAGTTGATGCTATAGAAATACATGTTCATAATAATAATAAAAATTAAGTAGAGAGGTTTGGCAATCACAGAGCTAATCTCGCCAAGTACCCTGGGATGAATCCAATGTGGCCCCTGGACCTTTGTTTATTTTAACATGTTCTAGTCTCTTTTGAATTTCATCATGTGTGAACCATGCATCATTACATGTATTATTAGAATTGGGACTATTAATTGGGACTATTAATAAGGAAACCTTCTTTAGCTGGTTCCTCATTTGTGTAGACAGACGAAAAGTATGCATTCAGTATCTGAGCTTTTTGCTTGTTCTCATCAACCAGCTGACCACTTCTTATAATAAAGGTACTACCCCTTACTGCTTAATTTTTTTACTATTAATATATTTAACAAATAATTGTGGATTCTTTTTACTGCTTACTGCAATATCCTTTTCCATATCGATTTTTTGCATGATTCATTGACCTCCTTGTACCTTATAAATGATTTGACTAACCCAGCTAATGTGAAAGCCTTAAAAGCACGTTTTTTCTTACTCACCTCAACACCAACACTTCTATTGAACCAAAAAGGTTTTGATTTGCAACAACGTTCCTTGCTTACAAGTGGAATACACTGACGTATATTTATTAAGCAGCATTTTAAATACTTCCCATTTTCTTCAGTGTTTAACCCTGTGAAAAGCATTTCCCACTTAATATGTTGCAGAGATGCCCTTATATTGTCAAAGTTTGCATGTCTGAAATTCAATGTTTTAGTTATTCCCTTATAGAAATTGCCTCTGCAACAGAATCTCAAAGAAGACCATGTTATGATCACTCCATATCACTCCAACTTGCAGTACAGCAGTAAAGAGTGACTGAAGTTTATCAGAGCACAAGTCACATGACTTTGGCAGCTGGGAAATGGACAATATGTCTAGCCCCATTTAAGATTCCAAAATGAAATATAAAAAAATCTGTTTGCTCTTTTGAGAAATGGATTCAATGCAGAATTCTGCTGGAGCAGCGCTATTAACTGATGCATTTTTTTTTTTACTTTTTTTCTGACAGTATCCCTTTAAAAACACAAAGGTCATAAAGCAGATGCAATCCACCATTTTCTGGCCAACATTTGCCACATGTCTCTGAATTCCAAAACGGAGCATCATATTCAACAGTTTTGTATCCATGAGAGCTGGTCAGAGAGAGAGAGAGGGGTCCTGTCCTTTGCCTTTCCCTTAAAATGTGAGTGTAGGCTACAACACAGCCATGTATTTGCCACCTGTCCTATGGCAGGAGGCAAGGAGAGAGCTGCCTTGTGTCGGCCAGCACACTGTTCTGTGCCTAGCTCTGGATTATCAATCTGACTTTAGGTGCAGATCCCAGCCAAACCCCAAGCGCAAGTGCTTTTTAAATAACACCCAAGAGCACAGTGCTTAAATTGCAAAGTTGGTGCCCCAGTGAGTCCTACCAAAAGGCATGGGCTCCTTCTTAGTGCTCAGGCACCTGCAACCAGGGTCAAAGTAATTGATCCCTAAAATCTCCCTGCCTCCATTACCATAAACTATTCAAGTTGTTTCAGTCCAGGCTAGTTCTTCAGATTCTGGTATCATGGGATCTGTTCATGCAGTCAGGCATGGGATAAATATAGCTGCTCGTGAGCCTATTAAAATACATAAGAGTCATGAATATCCTGTAAATTGTATCCTTATAAATGGTGCTTAGTGATGTCACTGGTTATAATCGGAGCCTAGTGATGTGATTTCACTAAGAATTGTGTATTGTAGTAAATAAAATACCTCCTTGTTGTACAATATGGGAATATTAGAAGTAACTTCAGATGTATAAAAACACTTATTTACTTTATTCACTATATAAAGGTTTAGGTGACAAGAGGACTGACACATTGGCCCAGGAACATGTGACTGCTAACTTATAAAAAAAAAAAACATTCTTAGATGTGCCAGTGAAGAGAATAATGCAATGCACTTACTATACAGTGAAATATAAGGTAACACAAGAGTCAAAGAATAGGGGCTTAGAAATGGTATCTCCAATGACTTACTCTGCAGCTGTCGCAGAACTACAACTCCCAGCATTCCCTTGGGGTTACTGAGATTTGCAACAGCTGGAGGCCCACATTTTGCGTGAGCCAAAACACGGAGAGGGTTTCACAGAAGGGATTATAGGATCACCTTAATGAAATCCGACCTATTTTTTCAAATCCACCAAAATGGTTTACTTTGGCATAATTATGGATAAGTGTATCTGTTGCATTGTAATGATCTAATTCTTCAGTGAGATAGTGTCAGTTTCCTAATGCACTGTACATAATATAAATACAGCCCAGAATATTATGCAAGATTGTTCCGTTCTAGAGTTTCACTCTTATTTTTCTTTTCCCGATGCACTTTGCCTAAACACATTTGCTTTGGATTGTATGCTCAACTGTTAAAGTTGTTATTTATATGTTCATTGGATTATAGGAAATCCCTCTGGTGCACCCAGAAGCTCACTGGTAGCAAGAGATCCAGAGGGTAAAGCCTTATAATCCTGACTGGTGATAGATGCACTTGCAGGTCAATGAGGTTGTGCCCTGGTGTGTATGTACTTCTGTGTAATATATTGCTATATAAACATGGCAAGGTAAGAGTAAATACAAAGTGAAATTTCAAAGAGCTTGTGGTTTTAAATGCTGATCATAAAGCTACTGCAGTGATACGTAGCTCTAGTCTGTGAAGGTCAAAGTTTAGAGGCAAACTTAAACTCATGAGAACATAATTCTGCACTTTTTGTTGTTGGTGTCTATACAAGCCCCAAGCACCACAGTACACTAGGAGCGAAGATCTGAATTGATTAATAATCAGCTCTGTACCTTCAGCTTCATGTTTTAATGTCAGTGGTGACACCTGAGCTTTGCTTTTCAACTAGTGATGGGCGAATCTCCCCACTTTCGCTTCGGCGAAAAATTAGCGAATTTCCAGAGAAATCCGCGAATTGGCAAAAATTTGCGAAACGAGTCGCGGCACGCTTTTGACGCGCGTCGCGTCAACTTCAACGTGTCCCTTTCGTCGCGCGTCGCGTCGTTTTCATCGCGTTTTTGACACGTGACTTGTTTTTTCGACTAATTTTCACCAGGCGAAATTTCGCTGGCGTTTCGCAAATTTATTCGCCAGCGGCGAATCGCGGGAATTCGCCACAAATTCGCCCCATGCGAATAAATTCGCCCATCACTATTTTCAACAACAGCCGAGAACACACTGGGAATTTGCTGCTCACTAGATGAAGGTTTAAAGGGATTGTTCCACCTTAAAATTAGCTCATAGTATGATGCAGGCTGATATTCTAAGAAAATTTGCTAATTAATTTAAATTTTCATTATTTGTGGTTTTTGAGTTATTTGGCTTTTAATTCAGCAGTGCCCCAGTTTTTAGTTTCAGAAATCTGGTTGCTGTGGTCCAAATTCCCCTAGCTACCATGCATCGATTTGAATGAGACAATGGAATATGAATAGGAGAGGGTCTGAATAAAAAGCGAGTAATAAAAAGTAGCAATAGCAATCAATTTGAAGCTTTACAGAGCATTTGTTTTGGGATGGGGTCAGTGACCCCCCATTTGAAAACTGGAAAGAGTCAAAAGAAGAAGGGAAATCATTAGAAACCCATAAAAAAGAAATAATTAAACTGCCTAGAACTAGCCTTTCTATAACATATTAAAACTTAACTTAAAGATTAAAAAAAGAAATATCTCAAACATCCTATTGGTTATTGTTTCCAATGAGATCAGTTGGGTGGTTATATACCAATAGGAAGTAAGAGAGGCTGCACCACCATCTTTAATGTTTATGAGCATGCAGGGAAACCAACCAGATAAAGGCTATTTCGGTATCATCCAGTTACACTTGCATTACAAGCTATAGCTCTCACCAACCTCATAATTGCCATTTCTACAAGCTGCTGAGCTTTAGGTAAGACCATGATAGAGTGTTAAAGGGATACTGTCATGGGAAAACATGTTGTTTTCAAAAAGCATCAGTTAATAGTGCTGCTCCAGCAGAATTCTGCACTGAAATACAATTCTTAAAAGAGCAAACAGATTTTTTTATATTCAATTTTGAAATCTGACATGGGGCTAGACGTATTGTCAGTTTCCCAGCTGCCCCCAGTCATGTGACTTGTGCCTGCACTTTAGGATGGAACTGCTTTCTGGCAGGCTGTTATTTCATTTGTATATAACAAAAAAAAAACCACCAAGACACATTTCACTTTAAATTTGCAAAGTCTTTATTAAGAAATAACTTACCGATACTCCACTTGTGCTCCTCTTCAGAAAAGGCAACACAGAGACGATCCATTGTGCAGCACTCCCCTGCCTTCTATAGTAGATAGCTAGGGAGGAGAAATCATTCGTCGCCCTGTCGCCTTTCCTGAAGAGGAGCGCAAGTGGAATTTCGGTAAGTTATTTCCTAATAAGGACTTTGTGAATTTAAAGTTAAATGTGTCTTGGGTTTTTTTTCGTTATATACAAACAAAATGTAACTATTTAAACTATTTTTTTATGTTATTGGTCCATGGATACAGTCCAGGCAAATAATAATATGTCTACCACCCACAGCGAAAGCAAGATGGCTGATTTTGAAAATTAAAAGTAAATGCTCTCTAGTTTGGTCTAGCCTTTCAGTGATGTAAAGGACAAATTACCCATGTACCCTCTAATAAACATGTCTCCAAAATCCCATTTAGAAGTGAACAGCTCACATGGAATATTGAATTTCAAGTTGGGAGCACAGTTCTTCAGCTCATTCTGACCTTGGACAAATTACTTTCTATCCCTGTGTATCCCATGATGGTAGCATTAGCTGTTGTAAAATACTTTAAACCCCATGGAAAACAAAACCACTAGATAAATAACAATATTAGATGTCAGAATTCCTAAGCACTGAATGAGACATTGGTATTATTGGTTGGATACATTGTTTCTATCAACATTTGGGGGGATTATTAATGAAAAAGTGAAAATAAAGCTTAATACAGTTCATTAGGGGGGAAGCGCCCAGTACTCTGATCACTTTTATAGGATTTTACGGGAATATTTAACAAAGGGTGAACATAGCCCTAACAGTTTTTTCAGGTGAATAGTAAGCTGTGAAATAAACCTCCTGTGATGTATATTCTCTTTAATAAAATCCTACTAACCCCCCCATCTGTGTTTGTCTATTGGATCTTATATTTTAATTCTTCTATACTTTCCATTGTTTGCCCCTTCCACACATTTGAATATTCATATTTGCTCCTTCCCTTTTCTTGTCTTCTCTGTTTCAGTTCCTTTTTCACTTCTCTCTTTTTTCTCGCACCCCTTTTTTTTCTGCCTGTTAGGCTTTAAAAAACTCTGTTTCTTTATTATTATTACCTACCCCTTTTCTTACTGGACCAAGGACAGCACTCCTATGATTTATATAATCAACATACAAAAAATATAAATGCGCAAAAAAAAAGATTTATTACTCGATGTTTCTGTCTCACACAGAGACCTTCACTCCAGAGACCAAAATGTTGAGTGATATACCTTTCTTTTTGTGCATTTATATTTTTTGTATTCCTGATTATTTAAATCCTAGGAGTGCTGTCCTTGGTGCAGTGTAATTGTTCTGTGCTAGCACCCAGGTTTTGTTGCTATATATGGTGTGCACCCTTTGGAATATATATATA
>CM044439.1:136836369-136848280 GCA_024363595.1 Xenopus borealis
AGTAAACAAGTTCAAAGCCTTCCAAAAGCTCCCGAGGATGAATTTCGGATCAGAGCATCTGAAAGTTATTATTGTATGTATATTTCATTTTCATCATACCACCTGATATGCCACTTCATAATGCTCTCTACAAACATTACAAACTATTTGCAATAGAGAATAAATAGTGTAAATCTGATAAGTACAACAAGGCGTAAAATGTCACACTGAGAGGCCCAGCTCCACTCCCAGCCTATTTAAAGGAATATAGCTAAATTTATAAGAATATTGAACTATTATTCTATAAAGTGTTTTCTGCTTGTGGGAGGGTTTTATGGTGTTGCCTTCGTTTTTCATAAATGTGACAAATTAATTGTTTTTAAATAACAGAAAAAAATAAATTCTTGAAAATCACTTGAAAGGCATATTATAAAACTGCTTTTTGGCAGGGAAAGTTGGAACCAGATAAGGTTCCCCACATGCTTCTACGGTAGTTAAAGGGATATTGTCATTGAAAAAAATATTTTTTTCAAAATGCATCAGTTAATAGTGCTGCTCCAGCAAAATACTGCACTGAAATCCATTTCTCAAAAGAGCAAACATATTTTTTTATATTTCATTTTGAAATCTGACATGAGGCTAGACATATTGTCAATTTCCCAGCTGCCCCAAGTCATGTGACTGGTGCTCTGATAAACCTCAGTCACTCTTTACTGCAAGTTGGAGTGATATCACCCCTCCCTTTTCCCCTCCCAGCAGCATAACAACATAACAATGGGAAGGTAACCAGATAGCAGCTCCCTAAAGCTCCCCATAGACACAAAGATTTCTCCGATTTTTGGCGAAGTCCAACCAATCTGTCAAATTATTGTGCGGTTATTGGGATTCGAACGATCATACATCGTACGATTTTTCAGCCGACATCTGTCAGACTATTGATCACTAGGGATGTCGCGAACTGTTCGCCGGCGAACTTGTTCGCGCGAACATCGACTGTTCGCGCTCAACGAATGTTCGCGAACGTCGCGCGACGTTCCCCATTTTGGGTTCGCCTTAGCTGGCGCTTTTTTTTTGACCTCTCCCCCAGACCAGCAGATACATGGCAGCCAATCAGGAAGCTCTCCCTCCTGGACCACCCCCACACCCCCTGGACCACTCCCCTTCCATATATAAACTGAAGCCCTGCAGCGTTTTTTCATTCAGCCTGTGTGTGCTTGGAAGAGCTAGTGTAGGGAGAGAGCTGTTAGTGATTTCAGGGACAGTTGATAGTAAGTTTGCTGGCTAGTAATCTACTTGATACTGCTCTGTATTGGAGGGACAGAAGTCTGCCTCTGTGCTTCAGTGGCTGCGACAAAAAAAATGACTATTTTCAGCATTTATATGGCATATTTTTTCTGGCCTCTGTGCTGCAGTGGCTGCGACAAAAAAAACATAATTTTTCAGAAAAGTACACATGCCTAATTTTTCAGGGTTCTGCAACAGTGGCAAAATCGCATCTTTTATGGTCACCGCAGGTGATCAATAAAGTAGACCAAAACTGGGCCCACACTGCAGAATCAGTGTTTTTTGGTTCACTTCACTGTACATTGAATTACCTCTGCCTGACCGTGCACGTGCGCACAAGCACGGTGACTGCTAAACACACCACTACAGAAATATTGCCACCAACAGGACGAACATCCTGGAGGTGACAAGCTCAACTAGTAATTAACAACTATTATTTGCTCACTTGACGGTATCATTCATTAAAGCTCTTTGCGTTTTTTTGCGTTGCAGTAAGCGCCGCATTTCTTCTTTGCGTGTGAACAGGCTGTAACCTTTACACGACTTGATTGGCATGTAGACGCCGGACGTTTTAAAGCAGTTTATTACACAGGTTTAGAAATGTAGTGTGATTTCTGCCCTTTACAGCACAAAACGCAGCGCTGTGTCAACAATGGATTTTTCAGATACATTTTTGCCCTTGATCCCCCTCTGGCATGCCACTGTCCAGGTCGTTGCACCCTTTAAACAACTTTGAAATCATTTTTCTGGCCAGAAATGTCTTTTTTAGCTTTTAAAATTCGCCTTCCCATTGAAGTCTATGGGGTTCGCGACGTTCGCAAACCGTTCGCATTTTTTGACGCAAGTTCGCGAATATGTTTGCAAACTTTTTTTCCGACGTTCGCTACATCCCTATTGATCAGCCAGGTTAAAAAATCTTTATCGCTCCCAGTGCAATCTGTCTATGTAGCAGGCAGCTACCCTTCAGTTTTGCTGGCAATATCACCTGAAATGGTCTTTTTAGTTGATGGATAATTCGTATGATCGTACGATCGTTTTGAGATAATCATGGTCTCAAGATGATGATCGGATAGTTTAAAAATCTTTACGTCTATGGCCAGCTTAACACAAGATAACAGCTGCCTGGTAGATCTAAGAACAGCACTCAATAGTAAAAACTCATGTCCCACTGTGACGCCTTCAGTTAAATAGAGAAGAAAAAACAACAGCCTGCCAGAAAGCAGTTCCCTCCTAAAGTGCTGGCACAAGTCACATGACATGGGGCAGCTGGGAAATTGAGAAAAAGTGTCAGAAAAAAATTTGTTGCTCTTTTGAGAAATGGATTTCAGTGCAGAAGTCTACTGGAGCAGCACTATTAACTGATGTGTTTTGAAAAAAACATGTTTTCCCATGACAGGATCCCTTTAAAGGTTTGGAGGCTGAAGGCTTTACAATGGACAACACGCATCATGTCCAACAGATCAAGCCCCTTTGTATAAGTGATGGTACACTATATATCCCCTTGTCTCCATATTTTTCTGCTAGTTCTGGGTGACAACTCAAATAATCAAAAATGCTTTGGCCCCTCTTCACTGCCCTGTACCATGCACTGGCCTAAGGGTGCATCAACATATTACATTTTCAGACCTAGCTGACTGACCAATCCATTGTCGTTTACAGATTTGGACTACAGCTGCAGTTGGGTTCCTACACTTTTCCCAGTAATGATTTGCACTATTAAACCCATTCATTAAAGGTGTTTGCATCAAAAGGCCCTCTTTGTACTTCCGTATAGTTTGACGACTTCTGTTCCAAATCGAGCAATGATTTGCTTTTGAACTCTAGAGCTACCACATGGGGTTTCCCTCAAGCCCACTGTCACTAGCAGAGCGCACTTTCACCTAAAGAATCAAGCGCAGATGTCAAACACCAAACAACAGAAATGATGCCAATCCCTACGATTCAATTTGCATTAATTTCATTGAATCAAATGTACTTGCGCCAGACTCAGCGCAGTTGTGTCAGATGCAACAACCCCTCTTCTGACCTCAACAATGCTGGATTTCGATTATACAGTTATGAAACCTTTTATCCAGGGTCTGTAATTTGGATCTTGATACCATAAGTCTACTAGTTTGTAGGATAGGATTGTTTTGCCTCCAATAAGAATAAATTATATCTTAGTTGGGATCAAGTACAAGGTACGGTTTTATTATAGCAGAAAAAAGGTCATAATTTAAACATTTTTTAATTATCTGATTATAATGGAGTCTATGAGAGATGACCTTCCAGTGATTCAGAGCTTTCTGGAAATTGGGTTTATGGATAGCAGTTCCTATACCTGTAATTAAAAAATAATGTTTCATGAAATTTCACTTTGCTCACTGCACTTGCAGATGTTCATGAGCCCTTCAGTTTTGTACAGTTTAATTGGTACAGGCATAGCTAGTTTAATACCAGTCTTAGTTACAGTGCTTTTTTTTTTAAATGCCATAACTACCCCCCACGGCTCCTTTTAGCTTGAAAGGGAAACACATAGTAGAGAAGTGCCCCTGCTTTGTAGCCTATTTTCAACATTTGCATCAGGCCATGAGTTCTTAGTTTGCAGTGTTGGTAAACATTTCCCAAGGAAAACAAAATTCAACACCATGTAGACATACGTACAGTGTCAACTAATGTATTTATGCAGAACATAACATTCCACATAAAGTGCAAGGATAATTACAATTTCACACGGTTATTCTCCATATAAAGGCTACGCAACAGGTATGTGTTTACTGAAGTGAGGTCAAAGATCCAATACTATACTGTCAGCTAAAATGAGAAGTTTATCTTAAATACATGACTGTGCTTAATTACAGCTTCTCAACCACTGGCTATTAGACTTGTGCCAGACTCTATTATGCATAAGGGGTCATTAACTTAAAGATAGGCAGTGTGCAAAGTGCAAAAAATTAATGATCAGCCATCATATTCCATTGAAATGTGCAAGGAGGCAGTATGTGCCACCCACCAGTGCCAGACACCAGAGTTGTATCTAACGTGTGGTGCAGAGTACAGCCAAAATGCCTGGAAGATGCCATAAAAAGTCACTATTTAGTGGGCTGGTGAGGGGCTGTTTGTACTTGAAATGCCATGGCCTGTTCTGAATCTCAGTCCAGAACTGGATATGCACTTGGTGGTCTTGCTCTTCTTCTCCTTGTCTTTGTAAATAGCCCCCATCATGTCTAAAATATATTGCAAGATTGGTCAAAGACCAACTATTCTATGCAACTCTTTTACAGAGCATAAAGCTTATATATAGTCTCCATGCTCTTGTCTTTATCTCACATATAGCTCAGCATGCTCTGCAAAGTTCAGGAAGGCATGCTGAACAATTTATCTCTAAGTAGGATTAGCATGGAACAAAAACAAAAGGAAAACAAACAGCACCAACACAGCTCTGAAAGGTGAAGTCTGGGACAACTTTAATGAGTCTTGCATCTGGGTGGAGGAAGCTGGAGGATGACTTCTGGCTACCCCAAGGGAGGCACCCAGTGATCAGGCCAAATTGCTGCAATTCAGAATTCAGGCAAGTTTCAGTATGTCAAAGCTGTCAGCGTGGAAAACCTGTTCTACTGCCTATCATGTTCAGCCAGGATAGGAGAAAATAAAGGCTTATTATAAAATGTCTCCTCTGACAAATCCATCACATTTAGTATTTTTTAAGTATTTATTTATAAACTGCATCATATTCCAACATATACATACAATTTCAGAAGAAAATACAAACACACATATATGGATCATTGCAAGTGAAAAGAACATTCGGCTGTGAATTGTAAAAGTCTGGTTTGCTTTAACCCATTAGTAATCACAAATTTGTTGTTTTTGGTCCTTTTTGGATAATTATGACTAATCTGACCTGTCCAGTAATTTATGAGAGCTATGGTGTTTCAAATATGAGACACAAACATTCTTGGGTTTTATCATAGGGAATCCTATAAATATAGAGAAGGATGGTATTAAATTTTGCGTATTTAAATTCAGAGTTGGCATGGCTTTGCTGAAAGGAGACCCAATGCAGGCAGATTTAAGATTGCTGGGGCAATGGGGCAAATCTCTTCTCTCTGTCCTAACCTAGAACCGGTTTTTGATATCAGATCTATCAAAGTATATATGGCATTAGAATAAATGTTTGCAGATTGATTCCTTTGTATTAAATTCTATTTGTCTATTATATGTATTATGTTTATGAGCATTTTCCTTTAACTCTGTTTTTTTAACTGCATCACATAATAATGGGAAATGCAGATTCCATGCCTTGGAGAGCTTACAATCTAATTTTGATTCCTAAGGCACAGTAAGAGATAAGACGTGCTGACATTTAGATTGAAACCACTTCACAGACCATACATTTCTTATTACTGAGAAAGTCCTTCAGCTAAATACCATTCCAGCTGACAAGGTTGCTAAAACCGAAAATCGATATACTTTACACCCTTAATCCCAAACATTTGTGTCTTTAATTTACCCCTGCACCTCAGGTTGAAAGACAGACTGTGCCCCTAAAGGGAAATCCAGCAACAAATTATATGTTGGAGAAGTGCAGGTCAGACAACTGCCAATGAAGCAGGATATCCTAGTTTAAGATAAAATTAGATTACATCTTAACACGTAAAGGCAAAGTGAAAGTCTGCCATAACATTCCATGTGGCCCGAGGCAAGAGGCTTGACTTCCGCTGTAGTGTGCCAGTATGGGAGTAGATTACCTTAATTTTTGCAAAATATTGTTTTGAATATTTTTGTATCTTATTTGTATTTATGTAAACATAGTGTGTAGGTTTACTGCTGTTTGGATTTTCTTTAAGGTTGTATTGGCCTGAAAAAATGCACACTTGCCCTTCATTTCAAGACACCTTTACCTTTTTTCAAATAGTCGACAATATTGTTACTTTCTACGCACAGCAGCCCTGAAAAATATGGCTTTAATCTCATTGCTCCTGCAGAGGCATGACCCTTCTGAAATAAAGAAGGGGGAACACTGCATATTCTTCAGAGGCCAACACTGGCAGAGAGCAATCCCGGTATTGAAGTGCAGTAGGTGTGCATAGAGATATAAGGCCATATCTTTCTGCAAACAGATTTGCTGTGCATTAAGATCAGGATTCAAGCTCTGCTCAGTATGCTAATCATGGTGCACTCTTGTAATCCCCTAAACATAATCATTAGATGCTCTGGATGTAGGCTGAAGGGCATGCTGAAGGATGATGGTGTTAGAAAAGGAACCCTGAGTCTAGTATGTTATTTTAAACAGATTCACACATTGTAGGACTTTATGAGAAACAGGGCCACAGGGGTGGAAGTGGATAGCTCTGTTGCACCCTGAGGATGGCTGCAATGTAGACACTGATGTGCAGGAGAAGAACACGCACTCTAACACTCTAAAATGAGCCTATGCTTAAATTCAAAGAATGGTGAATGTGTCCAGTGTGATGTAAAATCATTTAGATGGCTTCCACTGAACAATAATGTTCTTCATCACATACAGTTACACAGCAATTTTGAGTTACTGTACAGTAAATCATAGTATTCATAATAGTCTTTTAACCATGACACTATAATGACCCTTCAGGGGTGGATCTGCTGAATATATATATATAAAGGTATATCCTCTGCCTCTAAATCTACTGTACAATCTTCAGTCCCTCCAATGGGAGGCACACAGCAAGGCTACTTATTTACTACACTCCTCATGGAAACCTTAGACTGCTCAATAAATAACAAATCTATCCTACACTCCTAGAATGGTTCAACATAGAATCTCACCACCATCTGGCTAATCTTAATTTACATGGTTCTTCTGCCTGACCCGGGCCCTCACTAAAGGTGCCAGGCTCATGACAGGTATATTCACTGGCTCCTTTTTCTATTCAAGGATTTAACACACACATACACCCACACCCTGAGGAGGATCAAATATGGCTACTCTGTTAATTTTATACACACCAGGGGAAAACTATAGATCATGACTTGACCTGCAGACGCTACACTACATACCCTAACAATGCTCACATGACACTAGCCGTGCTCTTACTAAGCGCCAATACGCAATTATGTGGCTATATATATTAATCCCCTTCACCAGATTTTAAAAAAAAATGTGGCATCTATGATATACACATTTCATAAACACACATTTATCTTTGGCAAACATATACCAACTCATGTCTTTTCTTATACTGTATAGGATTATATATGCTTAGCTTCTATATTTTATGCCGCAGGGACCTTTCTCCTCCAGTACATCATCACACTTTTTCTTTGATGTATATTGTATATATTCGTATCTTTAATTGTATATACTTTCCCTGTTCATCCCCCAAGGAAGCACCACCAATTAATTGAAATGTGAAAAGCTGCATACACATTTGGCACAATATAATTCCAACTATACATACACAGAGTTACTTAGATCCCAGAAGATTCAGTTTGTCTTAACAGAAGCAATAAGTATTTTTTATGGATGTTGCTCCCAGTGGCCTCAAAGCAGGTGCTTATTTTTTAACTTCCAGGCTTGAAGGCAAGTTTTGGTTGCATAAAAAAATTAAAATGTGTACTGCCAAACAGAGCCCCCTATAGGCTGCCAGTCCACATTGAAGTAACCAAATAGCCAATCATCATCATTATTTGGCATTTGGGAATTGTTTTCATGCTTGTGTTGCTCAACAACTTGTTTTACATTTAAATGTGGCCCACTAGTAAAAAAAAGGTTGTAGACATTTGGAGGCCTATTTATTTATTTATTTATTTATTGAATTTTAGTGGTTTTAGAGGTTTTTGAAACCACGACTAATCACACTTTCTCTAAAACCATGAATGTTATGAAATTTATTTAAAAGGTGTATTAAAAAAGATGAAGGAAAGTCACAGCAACTGCAACATTTTTTGTATTGCTGCACAAAAGCCAGCATCAAAAATACCAGAAAACCTCTAAACCTGTGAATCAAAGAAGAATCTTCCAATTGTTCAACGGACATCTACAATTGACTTGTACATACATTATTCTGATAGGTGTTAGCTGGAGTATTTTTGTATTCGTAATTCTTACATAATGAATCCCGAAAAAAGCGTGCTTTTTCTTCCTGCCACTCAAAAAAGTTTTGTCTTAATAAATCAGCATTTTAGCATAATGTCTATGCTAGCATTCCAGCTGGGATACTGCTAAGAATCACTCAATTGTGCTGCATTAGGCTTAGTGACATTCATTCTGTATTGCAAAGAAAAATAGATATTATTCCTAATACATTTATCCATATTCTTGTGAATATTTACTTTATAAGGCCATTTGTATTTTTGGGTTAGCGTTCCTTTACAGGGTGGGCATAGACACCAAGAATACTATTTTCTAGACATGCAGTAGTTATTTTTCAATGAAGGCACATAACTAATTTTGTATCAAATAAAGTCAAGACGAGGGAAGGCTGAGGTCACCATTAGCTTTCAAACAGGAAGTGAACAATTAATGGATTGTGCACTTTGTGCCCAAATGAATAAATAGGATAAAACGCTAAAACAAGGCCTTGGGCGGCTTGTTTAGCCATAAAAGTGACGTTTTCAACCTCCTCTCCCTTTTTAATATTGTCATGTGTCATTTGAGTCACATGAAAACCCCTGCTTGGGAGGAGGGGGAGTACATCTGTGGCTGGTATATTTTGATTAATAAAGCCGTAAAAACAAAAGGCGGCTCTGTCTTTCATGGGACCATAAATGAGCTAGATATATGTAGCCTCCTAGCTGGTGGTGAATGCAAAAAAAAAAGAATTGTCTGTCTTCTAGTAAAACAAGAACAAAGTATAATTCCCCCAATGAGCTTGCATTCTATTTAATAATCTCCCAATGAAAAAAATGCCTGAGGAGGAAATGAAAATAGATCATAAAATCAGATCCCATGATAACTGCATTGTGACATTCTGTAATTATCTATAGGGTGACAGAGTTCATTTTTGGTTCATAAATATATCTTAAAGTACAAACGCTTCTTTAGAACCATATTTGAAAGTCCCAGTTTAATGGGACATGTTTTCATCAAAGACACATATTCAGAGAAATCCACTGCATGAATTTTCCCTTCAAAGCTTTGGATCCTAAACACTCTGAAAGCATTCGCCCCGAGATAATGACCTTCTAGTTGGGCACCCCAATTCAATGAAGGGAGTTCGCCAAACCTCTTACATAAAGGTATAAGTGTTGGACATTCAATTCAGGGTAATCTCTTGGCCTGGGAAAAGTTTCTCAATATTCATGATTTTAACAGATAATGACTTGCGCAGCACTCCATTGTACCATGGAGACCATGAATTACAAGTGCTAGGAAAATCTAACCTAATAAGCCCTAGAAAACATTTCCACAATGCTTACCATAGACTCTAGAGCTCAAGCTTACAAGTATAAATCCACACGCAGCCAACTTCTGTAACTATAAAAGCTTACCCCATGGCATGATGGCTTGAGACAAATGTTTAAAACCCAGCGGAAGGAGTATGGCCTTTTTTCAGCTGAACTACCCTCCACATTGCATAGTCAATATCTGTAGTAATTTATCATGATCATCATTTATTTATATAGTGCCAACAAGATATGCAGTGCTTTATTTATGTTTATATTTAATTACATATATAGCATATAAAAAAGGGAGAGAATAGAAAACAAAAAAGTCAATATCTAAGGTTAAGGAGCTTGAGAGGTGAATATTATTATCATATTTCCTATGTTTTCCCCTTTAAAATGAGGGATTGCTTTCAGTTAATAAAATAAGCTTCTTGTATTGCTAACGTTTCCTATCTCTGAGCCTCATCAGTGTGCTCCCTCCATCTGAGCAAAATGAGGCACAGGCAGAGATGGAATGCTTTATGATGCTGTTTATTGAACATATGACTGGAATTATTTCACTCTTCCCAGGGTTCTTCTGCAGGTAAGACAATTCCTACCTAAAGAGCCACCCTGTGAGGTTTAAAAGTTACTAATTCCAAACGTATGTTGATAAAAAAGGCTTTTATTTTTTCATACAGAATTGCTTCTTTGTGTGGATCATTTTCAAGGAAGGGCCTTGATTTCTGTACAGATTATTTCCCCCTTCAGCCCTATATCCCCCTCACTTCCTACTGTCAAGTCTCAGTTTAATTCCTCCCTTGTTTCCCATTCTCCCTCTTTTGCGTAATTTCCCCCTATCTTCCACTTTACTCATTATTTCCCAATGAGTCAGCAGTGATTTAGCCACAAAGGCAGATGAGTTAAGTAACCCCAGTCTACCCTAATGATTCAGGCCTTTAAGGTTCTCCATTCAGTCACATTGAACCTTGCTAAATAACAATCTTTTAAAATCTGTTACATCTCTTGTAGAGTCATCATAAGCTACAGGAGCTCCTAGTAAAATTTGATGTGTTTGTTAGACATGTAATGTTAAAGGAATTATAAAATGAAAAAAGCAATGTGGTTACAGAATATTTGTAGCATAAGGTACAATCTCTCTGCCACCTCTTCTGAGGTCTTGTACAAGCTACTGGGAACAAGCACACCGACTTTACTAATGCCATTTTTAGCCCTAGGCTTACTTCTTCACGCTCTTTAAAGAGCCTCCATGGGTGTCAAAACAGTATTATTGTTAGACAAAAGAGTTAAACAGGCTAAGGTGTGGGCAGGTGGCAAACAGTAACACTGCTCCTAAACATTCAAGTGCCCTATATAGTTTTGTACCCATTTAGGCACCACTCAGTGTACAATCTGGCACCTCCTGCGCCCCTCATAGTTACAACACTGCAAATAAGTCCGGGTTACAGAAGCTGGGTCGAAGTTAAAACAAGCCAAGATCATACAGTATCATCAATTTAAAAAATGTTCGAAGCAGGTACAGAATACTGAATATAAAGCAAGAATATCAGGGATGAACATGCCATCAAAGATGTTTCATGTAAGGAAAATATTTCTGTTTAAACAATTGAATAAAGTAAGTGCCAACTGCCCCTATTTTGTTAGAGCACCGATCAATGATTGGTGCATGAACTATGCAAGCCTCCTCCTAATTTGAGAATATGCTTTAGGGCAAATAGCAAAGAATGCGGTTGGGAACACCTGGAAGCTGAAATCTGGATTTTACAAGATGGCGGCTGCAAAAAAGGAGGCACAGAACAGACTGCAGACAGAGAAATAGATGAATCTCTATTATCAATAATAATTTCTCTTCGACAAAAAATCCATGATTCTTTGCCTTTTGGGTTTCATTTAATGGCTGCTGGAAAATGATTACATACAATGAAGTTCTTTCCACAACAATCTAAAAATAAGTCTATGCCAAACATCCATGCGCTGTATTATTTCTCAGGAAAAACATTAACTTAAGTGAACCTCAGTCCAATGCAGTGATTTAGTGGTTACAAGATATAAGATGAAAATAGCTCAGAAATCCTGCGGTAATCTGTGGTTGGGATGATGCATTTTCCTACCGCAATCTGACTTCTGATTTTTCTCTAGACTGTGGCACTGAATTGCCACTGGCAGCTTGTTTAGTGCAGCATTCGCCATACATATTTTATTTTTAATCATAACATGCCATCTCTGTTTTTCTTTAGATATATTTCACATTCTTGTTGTACATGGGTTCATAATCAGAGGAGAGGACCCCCCCCCCCCC
>CM044439.1:136862336-136880792 GCA_024363595.1 Xenopus borealis
ATTGTGTGTATGAGTTATTTAGCTTTTTATTCAGCAGCTCTCCAGTTTGCAATTCCATCTGGTTACTAGGGTCCACATTACCCTAGAAACCATGCATTGATTTAAATAAGAGACTGGAATATGAATAGGAGAGACCTAAATAGAAAGATAAGTAACAATAACAACACATTTGTACCCTTGCAGAGCATCTGTTTTTAGATGGGGTCAGTGATCCGTATTTGAAAACTGGAAAGAGTTGGAAGAAAGCGGCAAATAATTAAAAACCTTATAAAAATGAATAATGAAGACCTATTGAAATATTGCTTAGGATTGGCCACTCTATATAACATATTAAATTTTAATTTAAAGGTGAACCACCCCTTGAAACCATAGGATTTTACAAATAAAAAAATAAAAATAGTTTTGAATAGTGTGTTTGTGGGACACAAATGCTTAGGTAACTGTGTTTTTTTACACACTACAGGTGTTTTTACATACTACAGGTATGGGACCTACTATCCAAAATGCACGGGACCTCAGTTTTTCTGAAGAATTGATCTTTCCTTAATTTGTATCTTCATACCTTAAATCTGATAGAAAATCCATTTAAACATTAGATAGATTGGTTTTGCTTCCAGTAAGGATTACTACTGTTACAAGCTACTGTTTTAGTATTAAAGAGATAAAGAAAATCATTAAAACTTGGATTATTTGTATATAACAGAGTCTGTGGGAGATGACCATCCATAATTCAGAGCTATCTGGATATCGTGTTTCCAATTAATAGAGCCCATACCTGTACTGCTCACTTTGCAGTTGCAAAATAAATGTGATTCCAACAATTGTTTAGGGAATTATTATGAAGATGCAAAAAAAAAAAAAACACACATAACAACCTCCCCTTCTCCTTTTTTTTTGCCCAGGACTGTGAAGGCAAAGCACTTGGAGAAAAATTTGTGAACTATACCACATTCACAAGATAATGTGAACATGCCTCCATTGGCTGTACTTTTACCTGTTTTACTAGGCTGACATTTGCCTTACACTAATGAAAATACATAGTTTATCACTAAAGTTATTGGTTACTGTGGGTTACTGCTCTAGTAGAAAGGTAACCGTTTTTCCCTGTGTTCCGCGATTGTGCAACCACCTTATATACTATAAAAATGCACTACAGGTATGCGACCTGTTACCCAGAATGCTCTGGGGTTTTCCAGATAAGGGATCTTTTTGTAATTTTCATCTCCAGACTTTAAGGGGCCTATTTGTTATGCTGTGTAAAACAACATTTGCCGGAAAAACGGTGTAAATAGCTGTGTAAACAAATGGCAAATTTATCAATACGTGTATTTTACACCATGGGGGTTATTTATCAAGGTCCGAATTTATCTCAATATTTCTAGGTTAGAAATCCGAGCAACTCTGATACTACACAAATTTTCGACTTTTCCGATTTGTTTGGTCCGAAATCTCCGAAATAATCGGATACGGGGAGCAGCGCAGACACTGAAACCATTGACTTCCCCATTGACTTATACAGGACCTCTAGAGCTTTGAGATGTCAGAGTCGGACTTTTCAGGCCATCGAATAAATGCTAAAAAATTCTAATTTTTTTATAATCCAAAAACTATAAATTATTCAAATTACGGATATTTGGAGTTTGATAAATAACCCCCCATATGTATGCCAGATTTGCAAGCGTTATTTTACACTACTTCAGACCTTTGTAAGTAAGTTCCGGCGGACGTTACTCAAAGAAAAAGCTCATAAAAAAATTACGCCATTTTTACACCAAGTTTAAGGGAGACAGCCTTCCTGCAATTCAGAGCTTTCTGGATAACTGGTTTATATAGCTTTATATACACTGGCAAGGCCTGACCCCCTCTCCTGATCTCCTGACAACAATTTGCGGGACACGCAGCACCATTCGCGCATGCACACCACGTGGCTCTGTTCATGCATGCGCTCCATGCGGCAGCGCAGTAGTAGGGTCAGGGGGTCCGTAGAGGGGCAATGGACAGCAGCTTGTGACCCCGGGCCCCCCCAGTCCAACCCTGTACACTGGTTATAAAACTCAGTGCAAATGTACAGCAAATTACAAGATCTAGAAACTGATGCCATTGGAATAGACAGAGCAACAATGCTGCACAGATTTTATTTGGGTCCCAGTTTTTCAAATGGTAGGTAACCTTATCCTTATAGTTTACACATACAGAGAAACCCTTTATAATGACATTTTTGTAATGCTTGTTTGCTGTGTGTTTACTATAAAGCATTATTATTACTAATAATCATCACCGTATTATATATGTGTTTACTGTAACAAATGCAATA
The DNA here is from genome assembly GCA_024363595.1 of Xenopus borealis. Lineage (NCBI taxonomy): Eukaryota > Metazoa > Chordata > Amphibia > Anura > Pipidae > Xenopus > Xenopus borealis. Next base: position 136,864,651 of record CM044439.1, read on the forward strand.
CAGCATGACTTGTATTAAGGCAGCTTGAATTAGTCAGCTAATATAATACATAAATAAAATATCTGAGTTGCATAAAGGCAGCAGGAATTAGTCAGCTAATATAATGAATAAATAAAATATCTGAGTTGTATTAATGCAGCTGGAATTAGTCAGCTAATATAATGAATAAATAAAATATCTGAGTTGTATTAATGCAGCTGGAATTAGTCAGCTAATATAATGAATATTAATTTCAAACACATTTAAATAAGAACATTTTTTTTTATTTTTATATTTTTTTCAAATCTGTTAATGTTTTCCCAGTGTTATCAACTGAAACAATCAATCCCATACCCCCGAAAATAGAATGCATAAAAGAGATCCCTTGTGTTTCTGGTTCTACATCAGAGATATAAGCCAATGCTTGACTGGTGAGGGAATGACAATGCCAAATCATATGGTAAACATATCTAATGCCTTGCCTGCAAATCCAAGGGAACCCTCTTCTAGACTCAAACTCCTCTTATAGGGGGAGATTCACTAAAGCGCGAAGCGTCTAACACTAGCGCTAATTCGCCAGCGTGACGTCATTTCACAACTTCGCAAATTCACTAACACGGACTCTGGCAAATTTTCGCTAGCGAAGTAGATAGACTTGCATTTGCATTGACAAAGCATTGTAACTTCGCAAATTCACTAAGATGAACTTTTTCCTCAACGTTAGCACTTACGCTAGACGTTACTTCGCCTGGTCAGAGCTGGCGAAGTTCAATACAATAGATAGGAGGTTGAAAAAAAAAAATGTCAAATTTTTTCTAAGTCCCAAAAAAACGCTGGCGTATTTTAGCATAGGAGGGTGATAGTCTGAAAAAGATCGATAATTTTTTTGGGGGGTTACCCTTCTTCCCCCCTACATTTCCTAACATTTGGCAACTCAACTATACAGGGGGCACATGTAGGGCAATAGGACAACTTTATTTCATTTATTAAAGGTTTCCTGGGCTTGTGTAGTGGAATGTAGTGGCTGTAACATATACTTATATATTATATATATATTATAAGTTAAAGTTCCCGCCATATGCAAATTAGGCTTCGCTAGAGTATCAGCGCTCTGCCTAGAGAAGTAACACTAGCGCAACTATTCTACCGTTCACCGACCTGAGCGTAAATTTGCACTTTAGTGGATTTGTGTAGCGCTGGCGAAAATTCGCCTGGCGAAGTGCGGCAAACGCTACCGAAGCTTACGCTGGCGAATTTTCGGATCTTAGTGAATCTGCCCCCTAGACTCAAATATAAGGCACTAATTTGCCCAGGAGCAGTAACCCATGACAACCATTCTTGCATTTAAACAGGTGACCAGTAAATGCTGCCTGCTGATTGGTTGATAGGGGTTACTGCCCAAATGCAAACGTAGCACCTTTTATTACATAACCCAAAAAGTCTCATTTATGTCCACAAGTGAAGTGAGCAAAGTACAATTTCAAGCACTAATAATGAATGATTTGCTCTGCACTTTTGTATGGAGGCTTTTGGTTTCCTAAGTTTGTGAAACAAGGCAAAGTTTAAAAAGACAAATTAAAAAGCAGATCTGCTTTCTGGCTCCTGAGGTGACTAGCCAACATAAAAAATATAAAAGCCAATTGAAAGCAAAAATCTGTTACAGGTGGAAACAGTCTGGCAAATGAGTTATAGCTCTTGGCATGTTTCTACAACAGACTTTGAAACCAGTTTCTACATTCTAGAAAAAGAGAGTAATAGATTTGTGTTAATGTTTTTGATTAAGGCCCTGGCTCACATGCAGGTGAATAAAATGGAAGCAAATATGTCTTGCTGGCTTTAGAATACATGTTAGAAAATCCTTACTCTGTTCCACTTGATGTAATGTGATGGTGGCCAAAATAACACTCAACTTCTTTTCTACCACTCTATATTCCCAACAGCCTTCCCCAGTCTTGTATCTATTTCTAAGCCATCTAAAACTCTTACTCTTACATTCCACTCTGGATTATAATAAGAATCACTGGGAGAGCAGCCAAGGCCCAGCATGGGAATGACTCAGGCACCAATCCAGCTGCTCTGAGCTGACTTTATGGCAAGACACCTGCTCTGTGGAGATAAAGAGGTCCCTTGCCACCTTCATAATGATATAATCCACTGATACACCTGTCATGTTCCTTGCTTTATGGGGAAAAATCATGTGATTTCAACTGCAAGTTATATAGAGAAGATGCTTAGTGAGGTAGAATAGTGAGTAGAAGAATAATGAGGGGATCCAGAGACCAGTCAGGTCTACTACTGATGAAAATGTACGGCCTGAGGAGCAGTTGACCAACCACAGAGTCTATTCCTTGGTTACTATCCATTAACTAATTTAATCTTAATCCTCCACTGCTTTATTTTATTTCTTTGTTTACGCCTTTAAAAGACCAGCCATATTCTGACTCGTTGGATTCTTGAATTAAATTTTCTCTCGGGGGGACAGTTAATGTAGAAACACAGGACATAGTTTATTGTTGATTGGCTGCTGCAAATTACTTCCCATATCCCTTCATTAGCCCTTAAATTATAAAGGTAATAAAGTTTGGTGTGCCCTCTTCTGAGAAGTCTATGAGACCAGGTCTCACAGGGCATGTAAAAAGGGGGGTTGAATAAGATAAAGGAAGAAAAAAAAGAATTTCAAAAAAGGAAAAGAAATGTAGAGGGTATGTAATATAAGTTGGCACTATGTAAATTAATAATAGTAACGTGTGAGGCCTTTGAGAACATAGTTTAAGCCCTGAAATAAGAACCCATCCTTTAATAAAATGTATAGAATGTATTTAATGCCTGCATTTTATTGGAATAGATGCAAAAACTGTGCATAAGTACATAAGTACTTTAAGTTTTCAAAAGAAAGAAATAATAACTATTACCCTCACAACCAGCCTTATCATTTCTATTGTCAGTTTCAATCAGTAGACGTATTCAAAAAATCTACTATTTCTCTTAACTAATGCATGTATGGTAATGAGAGTAGGAATTGTCTGCTTGAATTACAGCAGTTTTATTTCGCCATTATGTTACAGCATTTACAAAGTAGACATTCCCAATTGCAGCTGTGTGACCCCCAACACACACACAGCGTTGTTGTGGTAGACGGCCGGTATCAATCAATTTAATTGTCATGAATATTAGCGAAAATGTAACAGGTGAAGAATAAAAAAAGAAAAGAAGACAATGTTGCATTGCAAGTCTTTATACTTGTTTATTTATTATAAATAGTAAATATATACTGCATTTTTTTGTACATGAAACATATTGCAGCATTTGTTGCCAGTAAATCTGGCAAAGCACAGATAATATGTAACTTCTTCCATCACCTCTAAGACGAAAGCCTGATTTCAACACTACCTTTTTTCCTATCTAAACCCCCTAATTTATTACCCATAATTCTTGAAGGAATGTATGCTTTCTACCTCGTTTTCTTGATTGGGTAAAACAGACAAATAAATAAAACCACCTATAATTTCCACCCCTTTACCAAATATGAATCTGCATTTTAGCACTTTCATGGCAGTGACTTCCTTGTTCCTTCGTTTTAACTGTTGAAATCAAAATCCCTCTTATCAATGCAAATAAGTGGGGCCACCTTTTGCATTAGACTTTTTACAGATAGCAGTAAAACATATCGGCAACATAGGTTGAGCTCCAGCTGGCCCATTAAGAAAGATTTTACATTTTGTTATATAACTTAAGTACTCAACATTTAGATCCATAACTCACCGCCAACTATACCGATATGAAATATCTCTTTTTAAATACGTGAACCAAACCATAGCCAAATCCACCCCTGAGAGTCTGGAGGAGATCCTTCAACAAACAATATTGTGGAATGTGTCTTCCCTTAGAGAGTAGAAAGTTCTCAAATGTAGAAAAGTGTCTATCCAAACTCAAACTTTTTTTTTTAACAATAAAATAGTCTAAAATACAAAACCACTATATTTGCAAAGCATGATACAGAGGTGTGGTAGTGAGGTATGGTATTGCACATTAATTGACAGCCGTTGGATCAATATTTTGGAGTCAAAAGGTGATGGTTGTGTGTTCCTCACTGTTTCTTCTTTTTAATTCCATTTCCTGTAGCGGATCCTAAATAATGAAGAAAAGTACTTTGCCTAGAGCTCAGAAATTGTGCTCAGATCAAACAAGCCATTACCAACCAGCAAACACTGAAATGTCTTCTTCTGGTCGTTTAAACGTTCATCTTTCCAATATTAGACGTTTATTTAGTGAACATGTGAAAAGTTTCTCGTCTTTCGTCATTTTTAGTCACTGACGGAATTTCTTGAGTCAATGATTAATCAACGAATGTGAAATATCGAGAGATAGTGCTTTATCCACTCTGTGAAACATAGTCGTGTTTACTTTCTGTAATTAGATTCAATGTCAAATAATTCTCCAAAAAGGACGGGACATGGCAAATGCAGTTTGCAAGACTTATTTAGGCTTTTAGTTCATTGTAAACAGTTTGTGGCTGCTGCCCTTGGAATGCCATATGTGGAATCATGTAGTCATTAGCCAAAACACCAGGTCCATGACTGATTCCAACCATCCATCAACATGGTAGAATTCCACACTCTCCATGAGTAACGGATAAAGGTTTGCTGTGTTTCTGTCTTGCAGTTGGAGCCCCCCGTACAATGATGAATATCCATTCTGAGTGTTATAGCACAAGAGGGACCACTCCTTTATGCAATATCTGGCTTCAGATAATGAAAGGCACCTGCAAGTAAGAAAAAAAAAAGATTTTTAGAGAAGTTAAGACAATGCAAAGGCTGAGCAGAACCATAGGTTTACACTGTCAAATGTAATATTGGGATATCAAAGAATAGGTCTAATATTTTTATTCCTGGGACAAGTATGACAAACCACTCAGAATCTGGGATAATATACTTTAATGACTCTTGAGTTGACTTGATTGAAGACATGTGCTTTTAATCCAGGGCATGCCCGTGGTTATTGCATGTCGGGTAAACCCTTCTGTTTTACCTAATGGCGGTCAGGTCTCATGTCTCGGCACATAATCACCTCAAGATGTACTTGACATCACTTAAGAAAATAATTATGCAACAGATGTTTTCTAGAGAACAATCAACGAGCACCGGAGACAAAGGAGACTCAGCGAGAATGAGAGAGTCATCAGCCTCCTGTTGGAAGCCGCATTGTTTCTTGTTTTCTGTTTCATCAGATAAAAATTGAACTCATTACCCGTGAAAAGAGAGGGATACTTCGATGGAAACGGTTTAACTGTCCTTCAAATTGAGGAGGAAATATTAATCTTCATATGCATACAGAAGTAAACTCCAAACATCCCAGTGAACTTTCAATTTCCAGTACCGTGTAATAGGGGGAGGTGAAACATGGCTCTTGTAAACTGCAAAGTCCAGAAACCTGAGCAAGAACACTGCTGCTTCAGGAGAACGACATGTTTAGCTTTCCTAATATTTAAGAATTTATTTGGGAAGTGTCAATGCATCAAGGTACTACTTACTCTGTCCATATTGTGGGTATTGGTATCCTGTGACAGGCTCCATGCTGTAACCTGAGGTGCTGTACGTTGGTGGGCAGTAAGACTGCGATGTTGAGAGACTGTCCAAGCTCTTCATGTGTTCTAGTCTCTGGCTGCAACTTGCTGATACAGCTGTGGGAGGCTCAAGGCCTCCAGTTAAAGGAGATAAGGCATAATCCGTCTGAGGCTGATGTGGAACCCCACCATGGTTAGTCAGGAGACCCATAACCTATGGGAAATAAACAGATGACATTTTAGAGTTTTCTTAAACCATTTGGTTGAACGAAACATCTTATAGTATAGTTTTTATACTTTAATTGTGTATACAATTCAATGTTGATTGTAGAGAATTAATACCCTTATGTATTTATATAGCAACAGGTTTTTAAACACTTCAGAATTAAATAAAAAAACAGTAGACATAATAAATTATCAGAATGAAATTGGATTAGGCATCCCTGTAGTTTCTTTAACCTTTTTTGCCCACTAATAAATTAACATCCTTATTGTCGCTGGGTCTAGTTGTTGACAAGTTGTTTATATACCAGCCCCATAGAGTATCTCTCTCTCTCACTCTCTCTCTCTCTCTCTCTCTCTCTCTCTCAATCTACTGTTAAGATTCCAGGGCTGTGAGAGTCTACCTGCACTTAATTAACATCTCCCATAATTTGATTTCCATGCTGGCGACTATCTAAAAAGAGAAAGCGCCTCAGGCTTCAGGGTCCTGGTTTTTTTTTTTTTGAGCCTTGACCTATTCGCCTGAATGGAGAGTTGAGCAAAGGGCACAGTCACCTTGGCCTAATCACTTTACAATGTTAAACAGTATCTGTTACTGTAAGCTTTGTTTCCTACTTTAAATGCATTTTGTTTTTATTCCTGTATTAGATCCATTTGCAGAAATGGGAACATCCCTTGCTTGCTGGAAGTTTGCTCAGATTGTGTAGGCAATCATTTAACAGCTTTGAAATCAAGTGTTGCCCTTGGTCTGTTTTGGGTTTGTGTTATGGACAGAAGGGTTAATATTCAATGACTGTTAGCCGTTAATGTTTTCTGTTCATATTTGACCCTAACACATGTGCAGCGTGTAATTTACGGAAGCTCTCCACAGGAAGCTGGACACGTTGTCCTGAAGATGTCCAGAGCTTTGCTCAATTGTGATGGGAACCAGATGCATATCCCCAGTTCTAAGAAAAATGGTGCCACCTGCCCTTTACTATTCCCGCTGAGCACAATGCCTTTCCAAATTCCTCAACCATGTTCACATGAGCATGAATCAACCGGTGGCAGTTTCTATCCCTCATACCTGTAAGCTGAATATCTCCATCATGTGTATTTAATCTAACTTACACCTCAGTGGGATTTCTACTAATAATCGTATTTTGTAAAAAATCAGTCCATGGAGACTGTACGTTTAAAGGGGATTCCAAACTTGAAGACAAAAAGACAGTCTGGATGTTTCCAATACATTAAGAACATTTATATTAAGAATGTGTGTTTGCTTATTTGGCACACAAACTCTATGACATGCACACAAGTCACTTCCGCACCCCAAGAAGTAGAAGATTGTAAAAGAAACGATGAATCACCAGTGGATAAAAAGGAACAGGGAGAGTGTACTGTATGAGCTGCCCGTCATACCTAAGCATTTCCATATGGTGCCTTACTGGAACGCTAGTCCAGGGCCCTGTTACTTTTATATATAAAGAAATAAGCACTATTGTTTTGCATGCATGGAGTTATATTCTATTTAGACATATCCCTTAGCTCCAAAGCATAAAAATAAATACAGTTGCTATCCATCCAAAAATGAGCTTACAACATGCATAGCAACCTCTGGAGAGAATTCTAAGCAAGGGGGCACGGTGACAGCAGTGTAAGACCTGCATAGTTGTTTTATGTCTAAGCCTGGGCAGTTGAACCTGTAAACTCTGATAAGTCTAAAATTTGATGGGTGGTTACATGCAATTTGTTCTAGTGATGAATTGGGGGGGTTAGTGTTTGAACTCTTCACTAGCATTGAAACATGATTCGTTCACTTTAGGGATTAGGTTTCCCCTTCTTATATTGTTCTACTAACCAAATCCAAAACCACTCACTGCACCTCTAAATATATAACATTTAGCCCATTGTGCTCATTTACATTTCAGTTACGAGCTGTGAAGGCTATTAAGCATTATAGTAAATATTGCTAAGCTGATTTAGCACAAGTGACTTTTAGACGATTCCAGCAAAGCCCACAGTGTTTATGTAGGCACGCAATTAATAATATCAAAGGTCTCCCGTGTCAGATTTATTCAGATCAGATTTCACGGGCAGATTTTTATTGTTCCAAGCACTATGGGAAACTAAAGCTTTGGCCAGGACATCCCTCTAATGTCTCAGACCTGGGAGTTCTTTTTAAATTTCCCCAGATGCTGATGACAAAAACAGAGAGAAAACTCACAGCCGCTTTGTTGACCTCTGCAGGTGCGCATGCCTCAAATGCTTTTTCTTCTTCCATTTCAAAGTTAAATATTAGAGGCTAATACATAATGTCCTGCTATGCATAGTTGGGAAAACAATCTAAATAATCAAGAAAACAAACCTGTTTTAAACGTTGAAGTCTTCAAAATATATGCAGTAATATCTGCACCATTTCTGTTCTCAAAATCCATCATCCATACAACATCCTTAGATCTGAAAGGATGACCAATTTGACCTCAAAGCTGCCCCAATTGATGGAGGAGTATGCCAATGGAAAGAGACATCATAAAGCAGGCCTCCTATATTTTCCCATATGTATTTGATATTAGAATTCAATTTCTTGAGACCAAGTATGGAGGTGGAAGTTAAAAACAGAAGCTTTGTCAGCATTTACTATACCTATTTAGCGTGAGTGTGTGTGAATTTGTGTAAGTGCATTTATGTATGTGTAAGTATGTGTGCATGCACTGTTTCTTTATAAAAATAAATTCTGAAATAGATTAGTTAGAAAGCTATGTCTAACCTAAATGACACACGGAACAAGGAGAGTTTTATGTGGAGATGTGACATTCAGACACAGTTGATCCATTTTAAAGCTACTTAGACCAATGTGGATTAAAAGCTGAAGAGTCTCGGCTTCCTGCTAATATACCGTAAACTTAATTACACTTTCTGTTAGAAATAGAAGGTTTTATGGGTTTTTTGCCCATAGGCAGTTATGCTTATTTCTCTGCGTTTTACTGTGCACCCTTTTTAACTTGCAAGCCTTTGAACTCTGAATATTTTCACAGATTTATCACTGTCTAGCAGAGAGGAGCTGCAGCCATCCCATGATGCAAGCCTAAGAGTGAGGCAAGGCAGAAGATGCAAGCCGTCATTTTTTGCTCCTCTTTGTGCCATTAAAATCTCATTTTCTGCCTGTTAAGATGCCCTCACACTGCTAGAGCCGGGCTGATGAGTGTGTAATTGGGAATAATTGTCTTTTCACTTTTCATTTATGTCATTCTCAATATCCTTCTGTTTCCTCTCACTGCCAAGAGGAAGATGCGTTTGTGGAAGATGCATCGTTATGAAGATGCCCCCACTTAGCCCTACAAAGAAATCTGATTTTAATTATAGATTGCACGCAGTCCAGTGAAACTATTAGGCACCTGAAAATTGGCCCCTCTGATACAATAACAAGCGGCTGTTTAGGCGCACATTAACAATGTCAAGTCACCCTCGGGCGCATATGCACCGTGCAAAATTTAGCCACCCTTTTGACACTCAATTACCAAGTCAATTTATTTTACCGGAACTCCCAAATTCAGCTCCCGTCCGTTTAATGGAAATTAACAGTGTAATTATGGCTTCAACAAATCCTGTGTTCCCAAGGCGTCAGAGTTGTCTTAATTTATTGAGGCTATTTTTTACGCCAATATTCTTATAAATAATTATGAGGCATATTAACTTTGTTCATTTACATAAACCATTTGGAGCTAGGTGATTTCATTGATAGCTGGGCTGTGCAAATGAAGGCTGATAGGGCCAGATACACTCGTCAAAGTCAAGGTATAAAAATTAAAAAAAAAGTTACTGGGCCCCACAGAAAGATCTCTAAAGAGGTTGTTGAACTCTAAATTAAGTATTATGCAGAGAGGGATACTGTGAGACAGTTTGCAGTTGCTTTTCATTTTTTATTATTCGTGGCTTTTGAGTTTTTTTGATTATTTTTATTCAGTAGCTCTCCAGTTGGCAATTTCAGCAGTCTGGTTACTGGGGTCCAAATTATCTTAGCAACCATACATTGTTTTGAATAAGGAACTAGAATATGAATAGGGACTAACTAGAAAAATGAGTAGCAATAACAAAACATTTGTAGCCTTATAGAGAAATAGTTTTTTGTTTTTAGATGGAGTCAGAAAAAAGAAGGCAAAAAATATAAAAATAAAAAGATGAAGGCCAATAGAAAAGTTGCTTAGAATTGGCCATTCTATAACATACTAAAACCTAACTTAAAGGTGAACACCCCTTTAAACAGAATATGGCACAAGCATGATATACAGTATGATTTATATTAGTGACATCATTACTTCCAACAAATATGGACTATTTTCAACATTGACTAAAATCAACAATGCAAAAATTCTGAATAGCTGAGCATGTTGGGGGTTGTATTTTAGCAATTTCAGAAGAGCTACAGAAATACCTTGTGACCTTGCAGATTGTATGTATGTAGAATTTAGTTCAAGGTCCCAATGGAGGACACAGCTTGGATATCCCTGATCTACAGAAAGCTAAACAGAGCCAATCATAAGCTAGGATGCCAATTTTTTTCAGATATAGCATTAGCACTACAGGTGGACTATGTAGAAACACTAGGGGGTAAATAAAGAGCATAAAGAAGAGGAAGAGATATATAATATGTGATTTTCACACTGCAGTTCCATAAGATTCTATGCCTTGTGGCCACTGTCATTTAGAATGATTTCTGAGTTCCATTGCACATTTCAGGGGAAAATTGTGAAAGGGCGTAACAGCTCTGGCTTTTGAAGTAACCAGTGCGGGGGTGGAAGAGGAGAGAAGGGAAGGAAATTTGCAAAATGAAATCATGTGGCTCATATAAAGAACGCTTTATGGTTCGAATTTGGCAATTTTTTCCCTTCTTGCCTCAGGTGCTCAGCCTTTTCGGTTCTGGCTCTCTGCTAAAGGAATGAAAATACTTTACTGACCTGAGGTGAAAGGCCGTTGCCAATGGCTGGGTTCATAGGGTTGGAAGGCCCAGATGGGGGCACAAAGCTGTCTGTGTAGCTGGAAAATCCATGCCGGCCACTGGGCAGGCAATAGGCTGAACTGCTCTCGGGGTTGGAAGGAAGACTGCTTTGGTGCACACTGCTTGGAGGGAGCGGCTGGGGCCTGTGAACTGTGTTGCTTGGATCAGACACAGCTGAAAAGAAAGCAAACATGGAATATTTTTAACCATTTCAGTATCTTCCAGATTGAATGAGTATTCCCTTTGTATATGCCATAACTTGTTTAAAAACTGGTAGAATAGGAAAGTTCAAATGTATCTAGCTTATGAAGACTACAAATCCCAGCATTCATAGTAGCCTGGGTTAGTAGTGAACACTGGGACGGGAAGTTGATATTGCTGAGACAGAAGGTTGCTTCTTTCAGTTTAATGAAATATTGACTTAACTAAGCACTTAATGCCTAATAATTTGGTACAGGTGATCTTTATTGTTACCTTGTGGAATAGAGGTGGGCTGGTAAGAGGTCTCAGATAACTGATAGGTTGGCAGAGCTGGCATAGCTGCAGAAGGAAATGCCCCTGGGATCAAGTGGTTGAATGCCATGAGCTGGTTGGCTCCAGCTTGCTTTCTCCATCTAGCACGTCGGTTACTAAACCAAACCTACGGGAAAAACATAAAAATCAATGAATCCCCATGGCAAAGGCTATCTATGGGATCATACAGCAATGGCTCTAAAATGAAAAGTCAATGTTTATGCAGTTTAATGACATGCAGCACTGCGCTTATACACAAAAAAGAGACACATCTGGGTGTTAAAATTACCAGGGTTGACTTTTTGCCGCCACAAAGACAACAGGACATGCTGGGAAACTCAAGGGTGTAAAAAATGCAGAGCAAACTTGTTATTTCACACAGCAAGTGGCAGCCTGGTCAGCTATTGGTGTAAGAAATACTATTATACATTGCTTTATACAGGTGATAATAAGGAGTGGAGCAGCAATGGGGACTACAGTGTCCCTTTGCTTCAGGTTGTACAACAAGAGTTAAGTCAGTGATGTTTTTGGGGGAAAAACCTTTTTATGTTGAATGCCATGTGTTTGCTTTGCAGGGAGGTCCCAGCACAGCCAACATTTTGACATTTCTGGAGAATCAATATTGAAAGTGTTAAACAATAGAGGATAACTGTGCATAATCATACTTGGTTGTCCATTTCTCCTGTAGGCCTAGGTTTAAATGGTAGTTTGCTAAATGCCTGGACCAGGGCTGACCAAAAGCTTGCAGTATAGACAAAGCTCAAGAGACCCACATCCTTTGTTATAACAAGCGGCAACTTAAAAACTCTCTTGCTTCACATGGTCAGTAACTCTTTATTGCTGTAATAACATGGTACAGTGTTTGTGCCTTTATTCTTGGTTCAGTAACACACTTTTGCAATTCAGAGCTGAGAGTGTGGCCTCTAGTACTTGGTACATTGCAGCATGAGGCACACACAGCTCACCCCTCCAGCAGCAAAGGGGGTTCAGCCATGACTGACAGTGATATGCCGCTCCATGCTGTGCTCAGTAAAAGACCCATATGTTAGATGTTCAGGGGAATTTGTTAGGCTGTAGATCATCGTAATAGTGTGACAGGTTATGAGTCCCTGGGGATCTGAAGAAGCCATAAGGAATGTTGTGAAGTCAGAGGGTTAAAGACACATTACAACAGCTGGAGAAAGGCTCCTGAGTTTGCCTGGTATGGGTCGTTGCCTTATAAAAATATATATTCGCTTGGAAGCACAACATCTATTAGGCTACATCCCTATTACCGCATGTTATACTCTGTTTAACCCTCTTCGTAGTGGCATCTCTCTCAAATAAATTACAGCCGAAGAGCTAACAAGCTTGGAATTTCAGTTGTTAGAGGAAAGGGCAAACAATTTTTGGCAGCAATTTTAAAGTCTGATATTGATATGTGTTACGTGCACTCTGTGGCTCTCCGAGTGAACCCTGGTACTTAGAATTAATGGAAGTTGGATAAGCTAGAGGATGATCAAGAGAGACAAGACAAAGGGATATTGTACACATGTGATACAAATGTACATTCTTCTTCATACATATGGATTTTTATGACTGCATTGCTGCAGAAACACATCATAATCTGGACAAAAATGATATATGTGTCAAGAAAACAAACTGCAGCATGGACAGGCAGTCATGTGAAGTATGAGAGAAGCTAGGCCTTCGCTACCTGAACTCGCGCCTCTGTGAGCTTGGCTCTCTGGGCCAGTTCTTCTCGTGTGTAAATGTCCGGGTAGTGGGTTCTCTCGAATGCTCTCTCTAACTCTTCCAGTTGCTCTGCAGTGAATGTGGTTCTGCTCCTGCGCTGCTTCCTCTTCAGGGGCAGGTCTGGTTCAGAGTCGATATCAGAGCCTTCCTCAGACTCAGGGGACACTGGAGCTAAAAGAATAAAAAAGAAAACCCTTTAAATAACAAAATTCTGCATGACCATCAAAGAAACATTAAAATAGCAGTAGTAATCGTAAATGGCAACAGAGTGGGCTTCTTTCTGCAATGATGCACATGTACAATGTTTTCACCAACGTTCCACCATAACAAATGTTGCCTCTGCTCTTGAGACTGAGATGAAAGTGTTAAAAGGATCCTGGATTATAGTCTAGCAAGTCTGCTCATTCCAGACCATGGGAAAACAGACCAACTTTTATTTTACACTTGGATGTCCATATGCACAGCTTCTCAAAACAAACAGAAACTTTTGTAGTTAAGCCCAGCGGACAAAGAAAAAACAGACGCGCATCTTTGTGCTGTAAAGTAGGCACTGGGGATAGATCTGGCCAAGCGGTGTTTGCCTCCTCAAGTCACACAGATACTATTTATCACTTTAATATCCCAAATGCTTCCAGTGTGCATTACATCAGCCTGGCAAGGGGATATAGTGTGGGGGTGCATTCAGTATTTCGTTTTTTTGTTTTTTTTTTAAGGGTTTAAATGGACTCCAGAGAGAGTAATACAAACGCTAACGTTGACTTTAATATTTAAATGCAAATGAGCATGTGTGAATAATCGGCTGTAAGGTGCCTTGTGCTGAAAATATAAATACGTGAGCCTTGGCTAGTTACAGTGCATCCCTGGAAATATCCTTATGGAAAGGCAGAGACCATTTTAACCTATAAATTCTAACTTTAATAGTCTGGGTTTCTTTGGTCCTTTTTGTAGCCTTTACAAAAAAGGAATTTACGCTGGGCCTTTGCCGTCTATATTAGAAGCCCATCCCTTTGCCCTAGCCTTTCTATGAATTGGCTGCAGCAATCCTAATCATATTATATGGCGTCTGTATTAAAGGCACAGACTATTGGCACATGCACAAGGCCATGTTCATATATACCTGCTGGTGAGCAGGTTTTTAGATTGCAAGCCTCAATGGCCAGGACCCTCTCTACTTCCTGTATCAGTCAGTAATTGTATGTAATCTGTATATTTAATTTATACTACTACTAATAATAATGGCAATTTTAATAATAAAGATCAAGTCTCTGTTCTTTTCTCTACTGAAATCCAAAGAAGCACATGACCATTGTTTTCTATTGCAGAACTATCATTCTAACATTATTATTATGACGATGACCAGAAGTCTAACTGTTCCATTATCTTGGGGTGGGGGGGGGAATGATGGATGAAAACCCTCCTTGCTGGGAATGATGACAAAAACTGTAGCCCTCAGATTTTCTGGTACAATGAATCCTATTGAAAACTGCATCATGGCTGCTTATTAATCCCGTGCATAAATAACCTCAATGTTTGTGCCTATTTAAAGCTTTATTATCAAGCCTATTGTTGCCTAAGGGTCTATGAGGCCATACTTGGGCTTAAAAAAAAAGAAAAATCCTTCAGCAAATTTAATAGCAGGGTATTGTAACCTTCTGAGTGTCGGCAATTCTACAGTGCATTAGATTTATCTTTAGCTTGGAGTATGCCTTCTCCATTCTTTACAATTTAGAATTTTAAACTAATTCTACGCATATTCTAATTCAGGAATATAATTTTTTTGTAGCTGGTTTAACAGTCCACAAAAGTGTCACATTACTGATATTACTTATTTAAATGATATAAATATTCAAATTATACTTAAATTATCTCTAACACATGCATTTAATAGATATCATTACTGTTTGTTGTTTTTGTCTTGTTTAAACACCAGCCAGATCTATTTTTACCGCTGGGGGGGGATGCATTCAATTACAGAACTTCATGTGACCAATTCTCGATGACACTGATCTGTGATCCTGTGGAAAGCAGTTTCTAAAAAGAAATATGTCCTGAGGCAACAGTCCAGGTCACAAGGGGTTATAAGACATTGGAAGAGGCCTCTAATTCGGGAACTTCTTTTAATTAAACTTCACAGTCAGCCTGGTGCGGGCCACTTATTCTTTAAAGGGAGGAATTTGTAATCCGGCAGGGCCAACTTCGGATAGCTTCACTGCTCTTGATCTCATTGTTAACAAAATCCCATTCTGAATTTTTTTTTTTTTTGGGACCACAGTTTAACCCTTTTGCTGGTCTAATGTGGCGCTGGACTCGGTCAGTACAATTGTTTAATGAGACATTAGAACATGCCATCTTATGGCAGCATATTAATGATTTTTCCTCTATGAGGACAATATGGTAAGGTCCTTGATTGACCAGCTACTTCATATCCAGTTGAGCAAGATAGATTATTTTGTTTTACCTTAATATACGTTTTATATTAAAGAACATAAATGTAGAATTGATTGGACAGCATGCAGCATTCATGGGCTGCTCTTCAAATCTAGCTGTCAGCAGGTACAACTGATATAAACTTGAAACACTCCAAATTCAGTTGTTTCTATTTGTGATATATTAAAGGCATTTGCAGCTCTCTTGATAAGATGCCACTAGAGCACTCAAATATTTATAACTCAATGACCTGGGCAGCAAGCAGCTTAGAGCAGACATAAAGCATCATGCAGATTATTTGTGAGTATAAACAAGCTGTACTTTTATCTAAGTCAAGATTTAGCTTATTCAAGATGAATAACTAATTGTATCCTACTTATACTTTACCAATTTATAAACAGGTATTATGCAGCCCCTTTAGCAGGTGTGAAATGAAGAACTGGCGGTTATCTGGTAAATGTTTCAGGTTGTTAAAAAAAACCGAAATTCGCATTTCAATGAATATTGAAACACTACTGAAAACAATATCCATGATGCTTCTTTATTATTGTCATACCTAAAGTGGTTAAAATAGGATATAGAAATAAAAATAATCATATACTACACAATTCATGTAAAGCAGGAATACAACAAAAAAAGCTGCATATCTTTTTCTGTAATGCACCATTAAGTCAACAAAAAAAATGGCAAATTGATACAAGTTACATTTCATATGACACTGCTCTT
>CM044439.1:136887230-136898628 GCA_024363595.1 Xenopus borealis
GAACAAATAGGGGCTGTTTCTGTGGCCCTTTATTCTACTTGACCTTCCCCTGCCTCATTCTCTTTGAGCCTCTCAAAACTGCCTTGAAAAGGCACGTTGAATGAGTACAGTCCATCAGAGAGTCAGGTTCATCCCTCTCTGCGCCCTCAATGCTTCACTTCAAAGATGGGTGCATTCTTTAATTGGCTTTTGAATTGATACCAAAGGGTCACAATGCGAGTGGCAAAAGAGAGAGAGAGAGGCCTTACTGAAACAAAGACACCCCATTCACTTGCAGATAAGCACGTTTTAATGCTTCACCAGCCACCACAGTTAAAGGCTTTATTGAAGGCTGGGCCTGCTCAAACCAAAGAGAACTTTTTACTTAAAAGATGATTAGTTCAAACAAACAAGAGTAAACAAGGAAATAACCGAGAAAACAGCACAAGCCTTTCCAATAATATTGGACATGGTAGATTGGCACAAAAAAGAAAGAGGGGATTGGGATTGATCTCAGCAGATGTATGATGTCTTATGCAAAATACTGATTTAACAAAATGATCTTACTTTTTTCTTTCTATTCCTTTTACTGGAATCCCAAATAACCACACAGGCCTGATGTTATTGCCATGTGTTGAAGGCATGTAAAGACCTAATAAAGTCATTTTTATGGAACAATATACACACATTTTAGTCTAGCAGTCTAGTCTTAAACGTTTCTTTCTCTGTGGCTGTAATCAAGTTGGTACTGCAGAAATATTCATTATAAACGTGTATGTTTTGTATTGTCCCAGGAATATCATGAAGCTGCCATCAATGTTTTGCTTGGATTTAGAGCAATCTCTCAGGGAAAGACATGATGCCAATTGTTTTTAATTGTACTTAATGGGATTTACTGGATTTAAAAAGAACATGAACATCATATGAGCAACTCTCTTCCCTGTATATTAAATGCAATCGATGCGTTCAGTTTACACCCCAGCTGGGCATGGATAAATGGCTTGTGCTTGAGTTACTTAGAGCATTTTTTTATTGTTTTCATTAAAATTTCCATAAAATTTCCATGAATTTGTAGCGTTACCTAAGAGAACAAAAAAAGTTGAGAAAAAGAGTGTGAAGCTGAGGGTCTCCTGATTCTTCACCAATGAAACAACATTCCTGTTGCATGTTTGACACATCTACTACTGATTAATTCTATGTTTGGTATGATATGCCAACATTAAGCCAAAAAGTTTGCTGATTTAGCCAAGGCCAGAATATAAAGTGTAAATTTACACAAGGAAGAACCATTATGGTAAGAACAATGGATGGTGTTTGAGATTAAAATGATTCCATTGTTTTTTTTTATTCTCACAGAAAGCAGTGAAGGCTCTTGTTGTACTCTGCAATGCTGTAGCTCTCAGGATCCCATTGTGTAGTATTTGGAACTGGTACCTCACCCCACCCCACTGTCTTTAAGTTTAAATTGAAAAGTTGCTGAGATTAATGCTTGGGTAAAATATCAAATATACAGTTTCCTTTTTCCATGTATGACCTCAGCCCTGGGTTGGTTTATGCTAAATCGCTGGAATACATGGCAGTCACTATAAAAAGTAATTGTTCAGACACTGCGCCAGTGTGTTCCCTGGCATGAAATTCACAAGACTTGGCACTCTCAAAGGTCATTTTCACTGTAAAAAAAAAGTGTTCAGTGTGCCTGTTAAACAAAACATGGACTGAAAAAAAATATACATTGTATCAGTGTTTGATTTAAAGTCTATACAAATTCATCTGGGTTCTTGAAAATGTAAATATTTTTGTGAAAGGTTTGTAGAGCCAAATGCAAAATCACTACATCCCTGATGTTCCTATTGTGAATAATGATTAATTTATAACCTGTAGTTTGCATGGCACCCTAGGACTAAGTAAAATAAATGCCCTTTAGCTGCGGGGGAGTGACCGTGAGCTGCAGGTCTATTCTGTTTGTCTGTCAGTATGCCACTGTTCTGTCCATATGAAAATGAAGTGGGACAAAGCACTGTACATAATAGTCTCTGAAAGGCATGTGTTAGACTAACAAAATAAATCATGACAGATGACAGACAAAATCCTGCAATGTTTTCTTCCTATGCCCTCACTAAAAGAACTTGCCAGTGGGAAATGACTTAGAACTCATGCAAGAGGCAAACAAATGCAAAAGCAGCCACATTTGTTGCAGGCAGACACTCAACAGGGAATCACCAAGGAATCTAGTACTCATCCCATCATATCCCCAGGCAGAGCCCTGCACAAAAGCAGGCAAATTCTTTCTATGGCAAACGTTGCTTTATTTCATTTAGAATTTGGAGAATGGGATATTATAGTTTGAGCTGCCTACTGGGAATAGTGTATTTTTTTTGCTGCTCTACCTATGTCTGTACCCCATTGTATGCCCCATTATAAAGTGTTGTACCTGTTATATTGTTTAATCAGCTCAAAAGTAATTTTTAATCCACATAGACATCAACTTTGGGTATGGGCATTAGAATTAGACAAATGCCAGCCCCAGGTACAATAAAATAATCTTCTGTAACATAAGGAGCAACAGGCAATATAACATTTTAACCAGCACCTAACATACTATGTGTTGATGAGTATACATCTCCTTTCAGGTCAAATGAGCTATACTATATACTCCCACATACACTTTCCCAAAGGAAAACAACTA
This sequence comes from Xenopus borealis, assembly GCA_024363595.1. Classification (NCBI taxonomy): domain Eukaryota; kingdom Metazoa; phylum Chordata; class Amphibia; order Anura; family Pipidae; genus Xenopus; species Xenopus borealis. The sequence continues at coordinate 136,889,896 of CM044439.1, forward strand.
AATGTAGAGCCATCCAGCCATTTTTGCAAAATGCCCATGGATATGTGTATAAACATGGCCTCAGAATCATGTCCCTAAATATCCAAGTGTCTGTTACTTCAGTAAATAATGTAATGCCACCTAAACAATCCTGCTCATTGGTTTGGATGTGATTAACTTGCCAATGTGAGTTTATGTTTTCTTTTCAGAATGGTGGCAAATGGAGTTGAAAGGAGACTCCAAAACAACATATGATTTCTAATACTGACAGAATACTGATAGATTTAGGACAGCGCAGCATCAGACTAAGAAAATTTGTACAAAAATTTAATTATAGATTAAAAATAAATCAAGCAAACAATAAAAAGGTATATTCTTTATAAGCTTAAATTTAAAAAAGTGCACATCTACAGAGGTTCTCAGCTGAAAGATTGCCACAGAAACGACTGATTCAACTTCAGAGCAAAAATGAACAATACGGACAACATTTCAGGCTGAAAAGGCCTTTATCAGATGCAAAAGACTCTATTCACACTAAAGGTTGAGCTTTTTCATTGTGTCTTTTTGATCTGTCTTAAAAGTCTAGTAAATAAATGTTTTCTCTGGAATCAGTCAAAGCCTGGCAGACAGTTTTAGTGCAGGCAAATGCAGAAACTGGCCAAAAATGAGATGCAGGAGGGAAAAGCTGCATTCACACAAACCTGAAGTTCCCCATAGATGCTGCTATAAAAACACAGACATGTTTTATTCAGCACAATAATACTTATTTGACTTGGGAACTACATTAAACAGTCATAAAAATGCACAATGTTCTAGCCTCAATGGCTTGTTTGGAATACAATGAATGGCTGCTCAGCCTGAAAATGTCCCTTTGTCACTTGAACGTTTTTGTTTAGTGTGATTCTGGATAGAACCACAATGTATTTTTGGTTACTTATTTTTTACTGGTATTTTGAATATTTTAAAAAATGAACACATATATTTTCACAGGAAGATGATATATGTGCATTTAGTTTTGCATATAGATAGATAGATAGATAGATAGATAGATAGATAGATAGATAGATAGATAGACATTATAATTTTTATCTAATACATCCTCCAAACATGCAATATATTTTATAACAAGGGAAAATCTAGAAAGCACTGGTATTAGTGTTATTCGCACATTGCTCAGCAGGGCTTCTTGCAGTAACGTAACTACCTGGGCCCCCCTACCACCCCTGCTCCCCTGGTAGTTCCAGGTGATCCTGCTACTAATTAAAGTGGGGACTCAATTAAAATAAAATGCTGCTTGTATTACTGGCATTGGCCCTGATTCATCCTAGCCACTCCCAAGTTATTCAAATTGCCCAAAACCCCTGCAAGTCCAATGCAAGCCACATCCCTACACAAGACTTATGAATCAGGCTTTTCCATCTCTGACCCCCTCCCTCTGGGCCCCTAGCTGTATTATTATTTATTTTATTATTATTAACATCTATTTATATAACCCCAACATATTTTGTAGCACTGTAGGACCCCCATTGGGACCCTGACTACAGTACCCCATCCTACAAAGAACAACTAGGGTTTTCTAAAGTACTTTTGGCACTGGGACATTCATGAATGGCACAGTTTATATTTCATAGGTTGTGGCCCCAGCTTTCTGCCTTGTCCAAGGCCCAAGCTGTGCTTCACTTTCCAAAGAATTCATGTTGACAGCTTCTCTATGCTGTGAGATGGGAAAGACCTCACCTACAGGTGTTGTTTTACAGCTGATTTATAAGGAACATCATTTTCATTCACACTATAGAATTATTAGTGTACAATACAGTGAAACAAAGGAGCCAGCAGAAACAAAGCAGAGCAAACAGTCAGAGGCCAGTGATAACAATATCGAAACTCCCCAGCAGCACTGACAAAGAGCAGATTGAGTTACGGAACGGCCAAGCCAACTGGTTTTTAGCGCTCGGTGCAAGGAAGTACATCATCCTCACGCTAATTTGATATGATTGTTTCAAGGGAAGCCTTTCTAAAAGCACTGTTATTGAAGATAATCATGTGACACGCATCTGCTTTTGCCCCTGATCAAAACAACCCTCTCTCCCGGTGATGCCGTATAAATAAACTCTCCCCCCCCCCATAGAGCATTGACCGTGTCACTCTTAATAAACCTCCGCGGCCAACCCAGGCATTTTATTGACTACATCAGAGAAAGGAAAAGACTTTTAGCTGTGCAGGGTAATAAGACTAGGAAGGAAAAGTAAGTCAAGAGGAAAAAAGCTTAATGTATGCAAGCTGGGAGAGTTATGCAGCAGCAACTTGAACTCCCTTCAGCACTCAAGTTACCCTTGTTATTATTATTATAGTCTTTATTCCAAATAAGTCGCAACATTACTCGAAATCAGTGGTGCCCAAAAGGTAGATCGGGATCTACCAGTAGACTTTCAGCTGGTGAGCAGTAGATCTCAGGCCACTGTCAACAAACAGCTTGACTAAATCAACCCCCTTAAGGAAATTGTTGTTTCCTAAATATAACAATATATATTTTCACATAATTCAATATGTATGGAACAGAATGCCAACCATGCTTTTAAGGATGTAGATCATCATGGAACAACATCACTTTGGGGCTGATTTACTATGGATCAAATTTCGAAGTGGAAATTACTTCGAAATTCGACAATCAAATTTTTTTTCGGGGGTCATTTTCAATTGAATATGGCCATTTTAGATCGAAAAACGGGTGTATTCAATCGAATGAAAATCGTTTGAATCATTCTTCGAATATGGCCGTTTTAGATCGAAAAACGGGTGTATTCAATCGAATGAAAATCGTTTGAATCATTCGAACGAATGATTCAAACAATTTTCATTCGATCGAATACACCCGTTTTTCGATCTAAAACGGCCATATTCGATCAAAATGACCCCCGAAAAAAATTTGTCAAATTCGTTTCGAACGAATGATTCTTACGATTTTCACCGAAATCCTTAAAAGTAGACCTTGCATATGTAAAGTATGGACACTCCTGCTCTAAATTAATCAAACACATATTTAAAAAACAAAAAATATGAAATATGACCTACTTTCTCCATCTACATAATGAGAGATTGGCTCATATACTAACGCTGTGCTCTGATTGGTCTGTGCGATTGATGTTGCACCTTTCTCCAGCAATGGTCCTTGTATATCAATGACTCGGCAGGTTCTGTCTGCCGTTTAACTGTACAATTAAAATGAAACCTGCTTTAAAAATGAAGAAGTAGAGGAAAAAACATTTGACTTGGCTGTTATTTTAAAGTGAAGGCGAATAAGATAAACCAGTGGACCTTGTCGTCTCACAATTAGAGCACTGTTTGTGAGAGTGAAAAGTTCATTAATGTTTGACCTCTTGTCATTCTCAGAATACCCTTATGTCTATCTTAAGCTAAACCCCCATCTGGATCAGCTCCTTGCAGTTTAGCAGAGGCTGTTCTGTTCATCCATATTCCTTTAGACCAAAACACTCCTTTGTTCTCCTTGCTCAATCTTTTGATGAATTTAAAGTCCAAGCTGCAGATTCTCAAAAGCAGTTTTCATCTGTATACTGTATAAGCATTTTTTATTTAAAGGGGTTGTTCACCCTTGAAGGGGCTTCTCACCTTTTTTTTAACTTTTGATATGTTATAGAATGGACAATTCTAAGCTAAACTTTTCATTTGGTCTTCGTTATCTATCTTCTATAGTTTTTTAATTATTTGCCTATTCTTCTGACTTTTTACAGCTTTCAAATAGGGGTCACTGACCCCATCTAAAAAACAAATGGTTTGTAAGGCTACAAATGTATTGTTATTGCTACTTTTTATTACTCATTTTTCTATTCAGGCCTCTCCTATCCATATACCAGTCTAGGGTACTGTGGACCCTAGCAACCAGATTGCTGAATTGCAAACTAGAGAGTTACTGATTAAAAAGCTAAATAACTCAAAAACCACAAACAAAACAAAATGGTTATTACTATCACCAAGAAAACTCAAAGGTGAACAACTTTAAATTAACGTTTGGTATGATGTAGAGAGGGATATTGTGAGATATTTTGCATTTGGTTTTCATTTTGTATTATTTGTGGTTTTTGAGTTATTTAGCTTTTTATACAGCAGTAGCGATGGTCGAATTCCCGCGAGTCGGCGCTTAAATTCGCGAAAATTCGCCCGGTGTCTTGTTTTGGATCCAACATGCGGTGCTCAATTTCTCCTTCCCGCCTATTGCCTATAGGCAAGAAATTCAGCGCTGCACATTGGATCGTCGCCATATCGCCATCTCAGAAGGGGAGCACATGCAGAGAATTGGTAAATCATTTTTTTTATTAAAAACTTACCGATTTTAAAGATTTATCTTTGTTTTTGTTTATTTTTGTTAAATAGGAGAGGGTCTGACTAGAAAAATGAGTTGCAAAAAAGAAGAAGGACCAAAACATTTGTAGCCTTACTGAGCATTGGTTTTTTAGATGGGGTCAGTGACCCCTACCAACGGAAAGCTAAAAAGAGTCAAAAGAAGAAGGTCAATAATTCAAAAAACTATTTAAAAAAAAAGAAAAAACAAAGGCCAATTAAAGTTGCTTAGAATTAGCCATTCTATAACAAACTAAAATTTTAAGCTGAACCACCTCTTCAAGCATCCAATTGGGAAAGATTGGTTCTATAACTAGTAGTAGTTATTTGTTATAGGAAACTTTTTTTCTTTGGAAAGAAGAAAATAAATAGAATAAATAAATAGAATAAAATCCCATACATGATTTGACTGCAGCAGAGGAAGGAGTTCAGTTGAGGGAGCAAGAATGATCAGGGTGCACCAGTGCAAGCATCTTAGCTTGAGGGAATAGTGCAGGATCTGCCCCATTCTAGTAACCCATAGCAACTAATCAGTTACTCAGTGAAGAGCAGTAACATAGTGAAAGTGAATGTGCTCCTAGAGAAACTTGTTACTCCATAAAATTAAACATCTTGCATATTAATAGCCAGAAACATAATTATTAACCATCTGCTAGATTTTGGAAAATATTTGTGTCACTTAAAAATCAATCATTTGACTCTGTCCTCTGTTTTACACACAGAAGCACAAGGACCAGCCACGTTAACTCCGGTTTATTTTGACACGTTGGATTAATCTCTGCACCGACGTGAATATAAATATTTAAGCTATAACACAATCCTTGGCTGTCTCTTAAGCATCGAAGCCACTTGAGCCTCGCAGTAAATGATTTCCATAGATTTTTTCAATTTTACACAAGAGGGCAGTTAATTCTTTCCATGGCAATAAATATTTTCCCCCAGGCTTTCAGTATAAATTCAGTTTGAAGTCAGCTCATTTCTCCATTGCTGATATATGGTTCTAGCTGTTGGCTTTCACTGGGCTTTTCTCCTAAAGCAGAACTTGTTTTCTATTTGGTGCTTAATAAAGGATTATAAGTGACATCAGAATATTTATTGTGACTTCCCAGCCTGTTACCATATGCGTTATGTTTGCAGTCTATGACTGTGTCATCAGCTCTATAAATGTCTTCAATAAAGCTCATGGAGGGAAGGTTGCTCTGTAGAAGAAGATGGTCTTTTGACTGGCAGCTCATCGTGTGAATTGCCCTAATCTTACCAGCAGCATATGCCTGGGTAGCGGTTGATCACCAGCAGAGTGCCAGCCTTCTGACAACCCACTGATGAACGGGTTAAGCCCTCTTGATATGGGGTTTTTCGTTCGGCCAACTGTTTTTAATTTGCAAATGAAAGTTGTGGTAGAACTCCATCCTTTGGAGAGCTTCCAGCATGTCAAGAATTAATTGTAATGAAAACAGCATTTGCTTTAAATGCAAGGCCATCCAGTTACTCTGCGTTATTTACACAAACAAAGTCTTTCTCAGTTTCTTTGATAAAAGCAGTTAAATCTTTCCCCTCTTTCATGTTTTGTCAGCACTTGAATCCCCTTTGTCCCCTGGCTATTTGCCGAGCTGTGGACAATGGTTCAGGAGAATGGAAGCAGATTGTTGGAATGGCTCTCTGGAAGCCTAATTATGATACGTTGACTGCACTCACCATGACATATTAAAGGGACCCAGGCTTATTCAATTAGCCACTCCAGGTTTCCCTTTCAGACTTAAAGTTATCCTTTGACTGTTTGTATTTCTGAACAGTATTCATGTCCATTGTGAAAGCAAATCCTCCAGACTTGGAGAGGTTTCCAAGCTAAGGTTGTTATTCTAGCTAATTTTTTATTAGCTGAATGATAATATGATAAAGAAACAGAGTTTTGTTGTGGACAAATGAGTGAGCATATGCTTACCTTGCCATCCCCCTCCTGTTCCCTTTCTTTATTTTTATATTCTTGATCTCACTGATTTCATATTATTATCAAAGTGATGTATTTGTACAGCAAATGTTCTGTTTTATCTTCAGTATCTTATTCATTGTTATTAGTCTCCTGGCTCTTTTTTGTTTTAATTGGATGTTGCTCTTAGTCTCCTTATTTCATGTAAGCATCAGCAAGAAGGTGCAAAATCATTTCAACCTAGCAAGTCTAAACTATTGGTTGAGCTAATAGTCCACAAGAAGGAGGTGCAAATCTTTATAAGTATTAGGTATGAATGGGGTCACCGTATTATTCATTCTACATCAGCATTTTCATTCTGGAGGTTCATAGTGGCCAAAATTGTCTCTCACTCTATTTATGCAATATCACATGTAGGCACTGTGATTGGAGCTGATCCCATGAAACTCCTCCATGGTGGCCTTTCATATAAGATCAACATCATGTTCCTTTAAAGAACATGACATGCATTAATTTCTTGGTCATACTGCACAGGGAATCTATCAAGCAATTACAGACTACAGAAATGTCTCAAAACAGCACCCACTTCTTGCATAATACAGAAGTAAACAGACATATTCATTTATGATAAGTCATTATAATTGAAAGGTGGAATTCCTGTAGGACTGATCAACACAAGCATCAGGATGGAGAGCTTTTATGAAAAACACAGCAGCTCTAATGTGCTCAAGGTTCACAACCCAAAATGGTCTACAATATAATTATTTGCCCTTTTGCTTCTTTACTCAAAATCCCCGACTCCACCCGATTGCACACCGTTCAGTAAGAACACACTACATGCTGGGAACAAATGAGGGAAGGTAAAAACACAAATACACGAGAGGACACATTTCTAGCAACTTCATTCAGAAATGATCTCAACTGTCCTGCGTCTGTTCTCACACCCACTTTACAGACAAAGATGCAGAAACATAGACACAGAAGCTCTAGATTTCAGACACAAAGAATAGAGAGCTCAAGGTCAAAAGGCTTTTTCTCAGAGTATTGTAAAGATGTCCAAAGCATCTAGAACTCTTCCCTTCCCTCCACCCCTACCCACTGCAACCCTATTACCCTATTACTGCCCACTCTGCCTACATTACATGCTATATTAGTGATCTTCAGACTGTGCCTCTCCCACTTATACACTAACCTTTACAGACAAAGAACTTCTTCAGCACTATTACTACTAATGGAATCTTATTTATTAATACTAATTAATACTATTAGTTATTAATCGTACATACATGATATAGGTTTAGTCTGCATCCAAACTCCAGGGTGTCCAAATTCACATTTTCTATTTAGTGCTGAACTATAATGTCCACAACTGTATTTGTGTGCTGGAGGTTATAGTTCACAAACGACTACAAACTGAAAACCACTGATACTATTAATAATTGTGCTGTCCCTCTTGTCTCTGTAGATTCCAATGAACAGTACCAGTTGCACTAACCTAAAATATCCTGAACCCCCCCCCCGTCTCATTCATAGTGTTTTTGTTACTGTACTTTGCCTTCTCCAAAGCAGACCTGCTTTATAATGCATGTCCTTAAGGAAACTCGTTTAAATATATCATAATAACCAATTACATGATTTCTTTTTGCCTGCTGAGCTGCTATGAATGGTTTATGTCAGGACTGATTTCCTTGCATTTCCTTTATACAGTACAAATGCAGCAAGTTAATAGCAACATCTTTCTTTTAATCAGGGTGTAGGGATTTAATTGGGAAGATGGTATGCCTGGATTCAGCACATTTTTCCGCTGTAACCACTGCTTTGCTCAAAGCCTGAAACACAGGATGAATCTCAAAGTATTGTAAAGACATTGGCATGTAAAGTGTACATATTTTTATCCTGCTTCTTGCTTTGTGCTATATATTTATTCTGTCTGGGTGCAAATATTTTACAAAATAGTAAATAGAGAAATAAATATTTTGCATGCTGCAAAATAGGATGGTGCAATAAATAAATGTTTAATAATTATAATATATATATATATATAGAGGGGGGGGTATGGGACCTGCTATCCAAAATGTTCGGGACCTGGGGTTTTTAATGGATCTTTCCATAATTTGAATCCTCATAATTTAAGTCTACTAGAAAATCATGTAAACATGAAATAAACCCAAATAAGATGATTTTGCCTCCAATAGGAATTATTAAATCTTAGTTTGGATCAAGTACAAGGTATTGCTTTATTATTACAGAGAAAAGAGAATTCATTTTTAAAAATGTGTATTATTTGATTATAATAGAGTCTGTGGCAGATAGCCTTAATTTGGAGCTTTCTGTATAATGGGTTTCCAGATAATGAATCCCATACCTGTATATAAATATAAATAAATAAATAAATATATATATACATACGTGACATAGTTGATAGAAACTGGCAAATTTTGAGCAGTGATAAAAATTTACCGAAAACACTT
>CM044439.1:136907460-136923916 GCA_024363595.1 Xenopus borealis
AGTTTATCTTATATATATTTTTTCAGTTCCACTGGCTTCTAATAGTTCAGTAGAAATAACTTATTCTCATGTAACTGCTACCTTGAATAAAACTCACGGATTTCCCTCTGGATGTACTACATCAGCGGGGATGCTGAAGTTTCAGTTGAAGGACAGCAATAAAAGCAGCAGAATAGATGTCTTATTTATGAATAGAAGCCTCATACTTCCTGCATTATAAGGGACTTCCTCACCCAACTGCCAACTTACTGCCATACTGGGCCCCACAGCAAATACATTTTAGGGCCCCGCCCCCAACATATCCAGAGGTTCGGCTGTTTTACCAATACGAATTGAAATTGCGCATTAATTAGGGACTCATAGGCCCCCCTATACCTCCTGTGCCCCCTGCAGCCGCTGGGTCTGCTTCATCTGTAGTTATACTCCTGGCCACCCCACCTTTCAGTGTGCAGAGTCCTAACAAGTCCATTCTCCATATAGGACTCTGCTCCCCCCCCACACAATTGCCATCCTACTGTAACACAGGCAGGGGCTGCCCCGAGCCGCAGTGGGTTAAATGAAATCACAGCAATTCGGGGAGGTTGCAGAAATGTCACGAATGTTCGCCCGAGGCCACAGAGGAGGCGGGGCTGCAGGAGATGAAAGTGAGCAAGGAATAAAGGAGCCAGTTGAATCCGCCCGCAGAGCTCTCGGCTCGGGAAGGCTTTGCACTGAGCCCATTGGGCAGAGCGCCTGACCAAGGACATGGGCATTGTGACGCCGCCTGGGGGCCACTTCCACTCTGCATGGGGGGAATACAGAAAGCCATTCAGCTGGAGTTCTTTCATGCGCTCATAGGGGCCGAAAATGTCACTCCGAGCAGCTACAGAAATATTTACAGGACCCAATTCATGTTCAAAGAGGAAAAAGCTATATGGGGACATTTACAGAATGGGGCCCTACAGTCCGCCTCTGATAAGTGCTATCACTATATGTCATCTGAATCGTCTGCCCAATACTAATAATGGCCTAGTGATTCAGATATGGACTTGGGTTAATATATCATGAAATCAGTCAATTATACATGCACTAAGCTATAGGGCTCTTAACCACCTCCTCTCCTGCCTTCACTTTCAATTTTCAGTCCAAAACCCAAAAATGTAAAAGCCCTTATAAAGCTTTTATCTGTAGTAATAATACTGTCTGCATAGTATTAACACTGCTATCTGACTGGACTGGGATTAAAACAGACCCTGCCATTCCTACTACACAGAGGCCCAAACAGCCCCCACCAGCCCACTTAATAATAGTCACTTTCTGTAGCAACTTAGAGAAACCCCTCTGGCATTTACCAGAACCCACAGATTGCCCACAGGCCTTATTTCTATGCTTCTCTTAAAGGGGTTCAACTTTTTGTATGATGTGAGAGCAATATTCTGAGACAAATTTCAATTGGCCCTCATTTAAAGTAGAACCCCCATTTTAAGTTTTTCTGGGGGCCAGAAAAAAATGGTGTAAAATCCAGGAAAATGTAAAATCAGGGAAATGTATTATGGGTAATATATGGGTGGGACCACAAAACAACAATGTAAAATGAGGGGGAAACTTAAAATCCGGGGATATAAAATTGAGGTTCCACTGTATTATAATTTGTGTTTTTTGAGTTACGTAGAACTCCCATTTTACGTTTTTTCGGGACCAGAAAAAAAATGGTGTAAAATCCAGGTAAATGTATAATCAGGGACTTGTATTATGCATAATAGATGTAAATAGATGTAAAACTGCATTTATCTTTTAATCCAGCAGCTCTGCAGTTGGCAATTTGAGCAATCTGGTTGCTAGGGTCCAAATGACCCAAGCAATTATGCACAGATAATTATGCTGGTGTAATAGAGGGCCTAAATAGAAAGATGAGTACTAATATAAAATAGCATTAACAATAAATGTGTAGCCTTACACAGCATTTGTTTTGAAAGCTTGAAAAAGTCAGAAAAAGAATGCTAATAAAAAAAAAACTATAAATAATGAAGAACAATTGAAAATGTACTTACAATTTACAAGTTTCTTACAATACTCCATTCTTTAACATACTAAAGGTTACCTGTAAGGTGAACCACCTATTATCTCGTTAGAAACCCTTGTTATTCTAAATTATTGTAACCTGCTAGTTCTATAGAAATACATTATTCTGATGATTGTGATTCTAGAAAAGGCTACATAGGCAGAAACATGTAACCGTTTTACATATAATACATACATCACTTCCTATACTGTAAATATATTTTATTACTCATTATAGGGGGACATAGACACAGGGCCAAGGGCTGTTTAAGACAACTACTAGAATTCACCTTCACAAAAAAATGGAGAGTCCCAACCTCATTACTCGACCTGAGTTAACTGGCAGCTAATTTTTATGGGCCCTAAAGCAATTTCTTCACCATACTTAGGCCCCTATCTTGCAGGGAGTGTAACCCACTGAACTGGGCAGGACCCTCGGGACTCGTGCCAGTCACCTTGCAAGACACAGAGGGGGGTGGATTAGAGCCCTGATGGGGTTCATTGTGGCACATTGCCATGCAGATTCATATACATATTCACAGATGTGGAGCAAAGCTGGTGGCATTTCTTTCTCAGACTTTAGAGAGACTTCTCTGTATTTGAGCCTGAAATCAAAAACAGAACCTAGAAAATTCCCTTCCAAACTGCACAGGATTGTCCCTAATGATATCCATTTGTACAGCAGCTTGTGCCACTGGCCCCCACTCGGATCTCTATGGAGAATATTATGAGCAGTACAAAGGAATTCATTTTCTACAGGCTGCCCCATTTGGCCTCGGCTCCTCTGCATTGGACTCCAGTGGGTTAACAGATGAGCCAAATCTCCAGCTGAATGACATTATACAGCTCCAACTGTCTCCACAAGAGGAGGCTGACCTAGGTGTTACATGGAGGACTAGCACATAAGTTAAAGGGGACTCTACCCACATAAAGTAGCACATGGGTCCAACACTGGTCCCCTTCATGCCAGTCTCTTCATTTATAAGGAATTGCTTTATGTCAGAATGTTTATTCCAAATTCCAGAATAGGAAAGTAGAAAGACAAAGTGGGCCACGGAAATCTTGCAGGTTGAAGCCCTGGTGCTACTTGCGCTCAAACTGCAGAACCCAGCAGCACCAGAGGAGTTAAATGCCCCCCCCCCTCCTATCCATACAGGCAAATGAACCCGGGAAGAGTTTGTAGGTGAATTGGCCCCTTCTATTCTTCTCCCCAGTGAAGAGTCCATAAAACTCTCAGTAGCAGCGCCTATTGAATTATTCATCCCTCATTGCAAGGCCATAATGTCCTTTCTGGGTCTTTTGTACTGCTGCTTTCTCACTTCTTTCTCTTGGAATTAGAAGAAAAGCAGCTCCCCCTCGTCCCCAGTCCCCTCCAAGCTGCTCCGAACTGAAGCTTTGTCTGAGCCAAAGGGCCACTTTCAATGGACTCTCCAGCTTTTGTCCCCAAGTTCATCTCCAAGTGTAGATTGGATATGGCGGGGCCCCATTGTCTCACATGGAAAAGTTGTACAAATGTTTGAGCAGCTCATCTCATGCGTTTTGTCCTTTCTAGGTCGCACAGACAGGCGGTGGCAGGACAGCAGCACCAAACCCCCACCCATTTCATAACCCCCCCCCCATCAATCTCATGACGTCCCCCAGTATATGTTAAGGAATCATATCTATTGACGTCATAAACAACACACTGGGGGCATCAACACAATGCACCCCCTGGGGCACCTTATAGCAACTACTCAATAAATAGTTGCAAATTTTTTCTTATATAAGCTTTCTGCTTGCAGATTACAGTATACGAATAAATTGCAGCCAAGTCTCCTGCAACTACATCACCTAATACTGAATCACCTTGTGCCCTCTGTTTTAACTAAACATATGTCCGTGTTTTTGCACACACATATATACATTTTATTATTCCTTTACAGAAATAAATACAAGCATAACCGTAGCAGAATTCTTTAATATCTTTTCACCATGTTCCAAAAAAATGAACATTTCCGAAACTAAAAGAAACAAATCTCTCGAAAGCACCCGAACGTTAAATATAACTACACAAACGTAAAACAAATATCGTCGATTTTTTTTTTTCAGAGCCAGTTAGTGAGAGGCAGTTTGAGAAAGTTGAGAGTTTGAGAAAGATGTACAGACTCATGGAATTCACTACTAGTAGTAATAATAATAGTAATAATAATATCGACATTACCTAAAACGTAGACAAGCACAAACAATTCTATGAGATCATTTCTAGGGTATCTGGGACCCCCCTCTCAATCAGGTGAATGGCAGATATCAACTTTATGATCATAACTTTGTAACGAAAAACCTCTGCACTTGCATATATACAGAATTAGGGGACCAGGGAATGTGCATTGATTAATTGGCCAAGTCAGTAGCACTTCCATTGTTTAAACATATTTTAAAATAGCCTTAGGAGTGCACCCTCAACCCCCTTTTTTGTATTTAAAGATTTACAAACTCATAGAATTCACTATTAGTAATAATAATTGTAATAATAATATCAACATTAAATTAGAAAATCGGAGACAAGCACAAACAATTCTATGAGCTAATTTCTAGGGCACCTGGGACCCCCCTCTCAATCAGGTCAATAAGTCTGAGCAATTCTATCCCCTCTTCCTACATATTTCTAATTGCTGCCGATTGCTCATTTCACTGTGCAAATCGTGAATTACAGAAACACATTCAAATGGGGAACTCCTGTTTCCAATTTATCCCAGGACAAATGTTTCTGTTGGAATCGAATTATTATCAAAGCCCTAAAACAGCTGAAATAAGTTTGTATGTTTTGAAGGAAGTATGTCATTTCAGTTGAGGTGGGGGTGACTTTGCCAACCTCCCTAGCCTTGAAGGGGTTAAATTAAAAATCATAACATATGTGTGCGTTTTTTGTTTTAATTGAAGGAAATAGCCAGGGTTAGTGCAGGAGGGAGAGATGATAGTTTCAGATAGGCTGAATATCACTTATAATAGAGAAATGGTTGCCCTGGTAGAATTGAATTACAAACTCCTACGGTTTCTTATTGAAGTCTGCAAGGAATCTATGAGAGTGCGGTGTGGCCCCCATCTTCCCCAGGCACCTTCCTCACTATCTCCCCAGCCATCAAGTAGTGGGCTCTGCATGACAATGCCCAGGTCTCTGAAGAGCTAAACTGAGAATCCCAATAGCTTTGATCTCTGCAAATACGTGTAAATATGGTTCAATTGCTCTGACACTTCGGTTACTCATTTACCAGCAGTTATATCAATAAACAGCTCAGGAATGAGTGATTTACAGCACTGCGGACACCCTGACTACTATAGCCCAAAAGGATCCATGTGTTTAATTGTATTCAAACTATTCCAAAATATCCGAAAACTAATGAACACCAATTACTTCGCCAGAGTGGGGGGAAAAAAAGCAAAGCTAACGAAGCAAACAGAATTAGAAACCAATAAATGAATCAGCTTGATGTTAAAATTATAAGTGAAAATAAAGTACGCGAAAAATCGCCAGCTCTAGAGATAACGTGCTGCTTGTATCAGGGGAAAATGAAAAGGTCAATTCCCTACCTCTTTCCCTTAGGATCCCATCAATGCTATGCTTTGCTCTCTTCTCACTCTCCTCCTGCTCCTTCCGATCCAGCTCCATGTCCTCCTCATCCCCTTTCCCAAATTTGCTCCTCAGAATTCGGCTGATGGAGCTTACTGCAATGAGGAGTTGACAGGGAAGGGTTAAACGCCTATGCAATTAATACCATTCATATTATTGTAATAATCAAACTTTCACCGTGTTTTATCCGGGACCATTAAATCTAATTTAGTTGTTGCACATTACTCTTCCATAACGTATTTCCTTATAATTACCCCTAATCTACGAGGTAATTAATTCATGTGTTTCAATGTGCCCTTATTTAATCACAATCCGGTTTTAAATCTCATATTTTAGCTGAGCTGAAAGGAAAGGTAAATACATATGTTTTATGTCTAATTAAATCCAAGTGTGCAGCGTTAGCACTGGTGATAAAATTTACACTGATTGGGTTTCTACTTTATAAGAAATTCGTTTAATTTTCATGACTATTTTATTTATTTGACAATTGCAAGAAGTCTAAGCCTAAAATTATTTTCTTCCTTTAAATATAAGACTTGGGGGGGAAAAAAAAAAACTTTTCGGGAATGGTGCTCAATAATCACTCCAGAAATACAACTGCAAACAAATATGTTTGTTATTCCAATAATTACATGAATTGTCCATTCGCTTTTTATTAATTGATTTGAAAACGGCTCCATCGGTATACAAGCCTATTCGTTAATTTTCGTCATTTCTGCATTGATATATGAGGTTAATAACCAACGTTAGAAAGGATCCACGTAATAATGCAGCCAGTAATTAATATTTAATGGAGCGTGATGGCTCCATAGGAAAAGCCTCTCTCAGCAGAGAAGCGATCGATAGTTTTTATTGCCTAAGTGATCTGCCTACTCTAATAGAGATGGATGATCTGCAGTATTAATATTAATCTTAAAGTACCTGAAGGCACAGTATTGCGATCACATACTCCGTCTTTAAGTAATTTATCACGAATTTCCCAGCTGAACATACCCGGGTTGTCTCTTTTAAATTCTTCGATCTTTTTTTCCACTTCAGGAGTAGTCACCTGCTTTAGAGGGAAAGTAGAATTAGTTTTGGGTCCACTTGGAGATCACATGAGAAAAATTCGTAGCAACAGCGACTTTATTCAACCTGCAGATGTCAGCTTGAGTTTTTTTTTTACTATTTTGTTTTTTTTATTTATTTTAGAGTGAACCTTAGGCTGGTGGAAATATCATCTTTCACTGGTTCAGTGTTTCCCTGCGACTTTTAAGGCTTAGAAAATCCAGAGATCGAGTTACTAGAAATGCCATAATCAGAAGTTTAATTCTGTCTGTACAGAGGAGAAATCTCAACTACAAGATATCAAAAGAAACTGACCTGAAAATATTTATTGCTTAGCGAATAGGCGATATCCATGAAAAAAAATCCTAATTTCCCATAGTTGTTTGTAAATATAATTTGAAGGGGTATTTGTCTGCCACTTGAAATAATGAGGCACAAGTTCAGTGATCCTCTAGATGTAATGAAACATTTGAATTGTGCTACATTGTTCCAGGAGTTGGAGGCAGCAGTGCAGATAATATAAACAGATACAACAATGTACAAATATGTGTAAAACGAATGACACTTTTCTAAATTGGAAAACTGCTTAGAATGACATTCTACTTCATTATACAAAAAATATACGGTACAATCTGGCACAAAGGGGGCATCTGAGAGAGTCCAAAAATCCAAACAATCACTTTGGCTCTGCACTATCACTTTCACTTTGTTTGTGAAACTCTTCCTAACAACGTGTGTTTGTTTGTCTTTTAAAAAGTATCAACGTTTGCGTTCTTTTTGTGCGTGTTTTTGGGAGGGGAGATATATAAATACCGCTGGGTTTACTGAGTGGGAGTTTGCACTTTGCAGGTGAATATTGTCTTTCATTTTTATCAGCAGCAGGGGTGCGTGTGTATAGTGAGCAGGTGTGAGTGTATTGCTGATTGTGGGTTTTAATGTGCACCTCTCATTGATGGAATGTTTGTGTTGGTGATGCAGGTGAGTGAGAGTCTGACATCATGCAGACACTCATACAGGTGAGTGAGAGACATTGAGTCTGACATCATGCAGACACTCATACAGGTGAGTGAGAGAGATTGAGTCTGACATCATGCAGACACTCATACAGGTGAGTGAGAGAGATTGAGTCTGACATCATGCAGACACTCATACAGGTTAGTGAGAGAGATTGAGTCTGACATCATGCAGACACTCATACAGGTGAGTGAGAGACATTGAGTCTGACATCATGCAGACACTCATAAAGGTGAGTGAGAGACATTGAGTCTGACATCATGCAGACACTCATACAGGTGAGTGAGAGAGATTGATTCTGACATCATGCAGACACTCATACAGGTGAGTGAGAGAGATTGATTCTGACATCATGCAGACACTCATACAGGTGAGTGAGAGAGATTGAGTCTGACATCATGCAGACACTCATACAGGTGAGTGAGAGAGATTGAGTCTGACATCATGCAGGTGAGTGTGAAACCATCAATTTATGACTTGCAGGTCTGAAATAGCGAAGCGAAATTGCAGTGCGACTTTTAGAAAAGTGAATACGACTTGTGGGTAAGTATGAGAATGTGTATGATCCGCAAGAAAGTGTGAGACTTGCAGGTGAGACTTGCAGGTGAGAGTATCGCCCCCTGCAGGCATTGCACTCGCTCACCTTGGGTTTGCTGCCCCCGATGGCTCCAGGTCTGATGGATCCAGTCTCCTGGTAGCGACACAGGATCTTGGAGACGCAGCCGTGCGACACTCTGAGCTGTCGGGAGATGACGCAGGGTCGGATGCCATGGTGTGCCATCTCAACTATTTTGTGCCTGATGTGGTTGGGTAGAGGCCTTCCATTGATAAATACTCCACCCAACTGGTTCACCCTGCCTTGGCCTAAAGGAGTGGACACTGCATGTTAAAAAAAAGACACCAAATGAACAGTTAATATCATATATTTTTATATTGGATTAAGTCACAAGAATTGCATTCCACAAAAATACATGGAAAATACCCTACGCCTCTTTGCAATGCTAACTGTCCCATTATGATCTCCATCGTAGTATTCTTTTCCACTGAAAACGTTGATTTATGAGCAAATGTATATTGCTATGTTTAACTAACAACTAGCTATTATTTAGCTTTAATAAATAAACTGTAACAAATATCTGAATAAAAAGAATGAAACAGGAGGGTGATATAGACAACAAGCTGTTGACAGTGTCTTGAGATCTACTGATCAGAAGCTAAAGGTCTACTGGTAGATCCAGATCTAGTATGTGGGCAGCCCTGCTGTAAGTTTTTGGGATCACAAACCCCTCTGGCCCTTCCTACAGGATTCACACTGTTGTTTTAGATGGCTCATGTATGTATCCCTGGCAGTAGTTTTTACTTACGCACAGTGTTTGTGATAAGGGATCAAAAGCACATTACATTTTTCCAAAATAAGAAATACCTCTCAATTCATGGCATATCATCTTTCTTGCATGTATGGGCCCTGGGCCATGACAGCTATTGCATATGTTTGCCTTCATCAGAAACATATTTGAGCGATATTTCCTTCACCTTATTTTAATTATTTTCCCCTCAGACATTTCAAATAAGATCAGCACTCAAAGGTCTTAAAAAATTATTAATGAAACGACTCCTCAGCACTTTGAAAAAGGTGTATGGAGATTTTATATATATATATATATATATATATGAAATAGCTCTCATCTTTCTGCATATTATCTTTCTTTCGTGTATGGGCCCTGGCACATGACAGCTATTGCATATTTTTGCCTTCCTCAGAAACATATTTGAGCGATATTTCCTTCACCTTATTTTAATTATTTTCCCCTCAGACATTTCAAATAAGATCAGCACTCAAAGGTCTTAAAAAATTATTAATGAAACGACTCCTCAGCACTTTGAAAAAGGTGTATGGAGATTATATATATATATATATATATATATATATATATATATATATATATAAAATATACACACACATATGTATATATTTATATGCAGACATCAAACGTATACTGTGTATATAGAGTAAATAAAACTATTGTATTGCAAGTATTATGTTATTGCTTGCTTAAAATGCTTAACATTGACATATGTAACTAAACTGAGCTCTCTAAGACAGTGGATTTTAAACGAACTGTTTAGTTGCCATCCCGGCAATAGATATACATTGTGGATGCATATTTATTATCATTATTTCTGTATGTACGTGGAAACAGCTGATTCATTGCTCAGATGCGCCCGTTAATTAATAGACGAGAAAAGGAATAGCTAGATAGATAGATAGAATTAGAATAGTTATATAAATTATTATAAGATAGATGACAGGTATATCTTCTATCACCAATGTATACATGACAGCCTCAGAGACAACAGCTACAATGTAGTATATATATATATATATATATACGGGTATATTTTATATATTCATCATAGTATAAAGATAGTTTAGACATAGGCAGAAAAGATATATTAGTGGACAGAATCATCTCACATGACATACAGACAAAATAAAACAGAATCTGTAGACAGACAGATACAGTTTCACGTGATAAGGCCAGAGAGACGGATCTATAGTTACCAAAAAAGGTAAAGATCGCTCATCAGACTAAATAGATGGATGGAAAAAAGTATATAAAAATATAGATATCCTGATTTAACACCGTTAAAGATAATTATAATAACACGAGCAGACAGATTAGTTACACAGCGACAGATAGAGATGGGTAGATAATAGATAGATAATAGATAGATACATGCATGATAAATAGACATATAATAGGGATAAATAGATAGATAGATAGATAGATAGATAGATAGATGATAGATAGATAGATAGATAGATAGATAGATAGATAGATAGATAGATAATAGATAGATAGATAGATAGATAGATAGATAGATAGATAGACAGACAGATAGATAGATAGATAGATAGATAGATAGATAGAGATTGATAGATAATAGATAGATAGACGATTACTAGACAGACAGATGATAGAGTAGACGATAGGGAGATAGATACATACATACATGATAAATAGACATTATAGATGATAGGGAAATGATAGATAGATACATAGATAATTCATTGATAGATAGATAGATGATAGATAGATAGATAGATAGATAGATAGATAGATAGATAATAGATAGATAGATTAGAAGGAAGACAGATCGCCAAGAAGATCACAGACAGGACAGGACCCACCTTCCAGAGGGAACCCAGTCCGGGGATAGTTCTGTCCTGGGCATGGTCTCATCATTCTTGGCACAGCTCCAGCCAAGCTGGTCATCCTCAATTCCCTTGCCAAGTACTATATCCAAGTCCCCCTGTAGAGAGAGAGAGTGAGAGCCGGTGCCACCCTGTGCTGCAGACAAGATAGCAGATAGCAGTGCTGCCTCGGACACTGACTAATCACGTTGTGTGTGGGTAATTGCCGGGGCCCGCGGGGACCAAGAGAGTTCCTGACTGTTTGCTGAGAGTGAGGTGCGAGTCTGCCTGGAAGTATTTATTAGTTCTTTCAGCTGAGGCTGCACTACGACTTCTGCTCTGCTATTGGACAATCGCACGGCTGTCCCGTCTAGAGAAGTCAGTTGTAATTGGTGAGAATCCCTGCCATCCCAGAGAGGGGACTTGCTAACTCCTCCCCCCTTCATCATCATCATCATCAAGTGTCTCCACTCTGCATAGCAGTACAGGGCATCGATTTTAAGAGCAGTGTAACTTGGGGGATACCAATCTTTTTAAGCCATTGATTCAAATCCCTGTTGGGGTTCACGTTATGCACTTAGCAACTTTCTTTCCTGCAGGAATCCATGCAAATGCAGCTGTGCCACAGAGCCTGGAACACTTTGTAAATACTCCTCCATATTTTAAGTATTCCCCCCGCCCCCACATCAATTCTCTCTCTACACACACTCTAACACAACACACACTCTAACACTCTCTCTGTCACACACACACTATGTAGCAGCTCGCAGCCAGGCGCGCCTGTGTGATTCCCAGCTTAGAGTGGGCGGACTGGGGGCAGCATTTGTTGAAAGGAATTTATAACAGTGGTCAGAGAGCTGGATAAATAGAGAGAGAGCAGTTGAAGCAGTGGATGGAGGATCCCCAGCAGGAGATGACGCCAGGAAGGCTATAAAGCCTGTCTCTTCCTTCCATAAGGTGCCATTGTCAGGCCCCATTTATTTATAACATGGTTAATGCCAGGCAGCAGATACACTGGAGCAGATCCTTTATTTGTAATGGGCCATTCAAGTGCCTGTCACTCCTGCTGCCACTGAACTCATTCTCTGCCTTCATCAATCAAAGGGATGGGACACAGGCAGCTTTAGCCTTTGAAATAAAAAAAAAACACAATGACTTTAACAATGTCTTTAACCCTTTTAGGCAGGGCACGGAGACCCCCGCTACTTGCAGAGCTGCGCCTTATCCGGCACTCAATGGGTCAAAAATCCCGCTGTTCCCTCTGCAAAATAAAGAGGGGAAAAACACAAACAACACCCCCCCCCTGCCAATTTGAATCGCAATTTTTCCTGCCCTTGTCACATCTACAAAGCGACTAGGATCAGGCATTCCCCCTCCGTTTTCTTCATTATCCTAGTTTGGGAAACCTACGTGTTACTGCTGGGTACAGGCAGGAAATATCAAATGAAATATTGCTGCATCACCCAGGATTGCGCTGCTCATTTAGTGCGAGTTGTTTTGCGCATAGACGCAGCATTTGCTCCTCTGTTGTTTGGATCAAACCAGAGTAAATCCACCTGCATCCATTTTCACTGCCTTGTCCTCTACTCATTTTATATTCACCTCATCTGTCATTAATTATCACTGTAATAAGAAGAATAATCCAGAATTGACATTGTCCTTAATTGTACTATTGCTACTAATATTCTTCTTCTTGTTATTGATATCATTGTTGCTGTTGATTAAATGATTAGCAGCATTGCTGCCGTTTTTTTTTTAATATCAATATTATTGTAGTTGGTGTTTTCAGCCAGCAGTTACTGGACTGTGTTCTGGGATCCCAGTGCTTTTAGTTTCAGGCGCAATGAGTTGCAGAAAATAATCGACACCCATGTAAGTGTATTAAGTGCCAAGCGGCCCCCTCATGTGAAGGTTTCGTTTAAAACCAAATAGTAGCTGGAAATGATAGATGTGTGAGGGTGGTGACAGGGCATGGAGAATTGGGGACTAAGATAAAAACTGCTCCCTGCAGAATGGGGCCCTGTCGCCCAGTCTCTCCCTCTTCTCGTAAATCTCGAGATTTCAACGAATTCTCCTTGTGCCACTAGTTACACCACTAAGGTATTTAGTTATTGTTTATGGAAACTGGGATCAATCAGCAATGCACTATGGATGACGTTTCAGGGGTGTAACTATAGAGGAAGCAGACCCTGCGGCTGCAGGGGGGAGCAGTAGGTATAGGGGCTCTAATTCATTTACAATTTCAATAAATATTGGTAAAACAACTCAACCTCTAAACATGTTGGTGGCCTGAAAAATAATTTGCTGTGGGGCCCAGTAATATTTAGTTACACCACTGTGAAGTTTACAGGGGTGCTCAGTAGGTTTTACTTCTCCTTCCAGTGGCAGAGCGAGGGGGATACAAACCTCCAGACAAGTTCCAGAGTACAACGGGATTTTCATGAGATAAACCATTAGATTAGTTTAGTCATGGACCCGACTCTGACTCAATATTTCCTATCTCCCGTTGTGAGTCCCAGCAAGCTGTCAGTTCTCCCAGAGGGGGGGGGGCTAAAATACAACTTCCAGCAACCCCCACTCTGCTGCTTCACCACCTACACGATTTACGTTTAATGGTTTATATATTGAGATATACCAAGAATAATACACCGAAAAGTGTAGGATTAAGTTATGCTCTAGTTATTTCGAACTGTTTTATTTCTTTCCCGTGGAAACTGCATTTGAAAAAGAAATCAGCTAGGGATGTCCAAACTGAATAATATGAATGATCGGCATATTTTTGGGGTGGATTTTGTTTAGTACACATACATTCAACAAAGTCCAGCCAGATACTATGTAAGCATTTTAGTTCCTTTAATTTGCCAGTTGCCCCTGTCATTGTAGGTGCATAAAACTAATAATAATGAGAAAGACGGAGGCAAATTACCTCATATTATTCAGGTTGGACACTTTTCTCTATTGGATGACTGAGCATGGCGCTCAGTTTCTATAGGCACAGCCTGAGCCTGAATCCCATTACCTTGTATTTGTGTTCTTAATAGGAGAAATTTGGAGGTAACGTGATGAGCCCAGGGCTGTGAGGAATGCTTCCCAACCTAAGTGCCTTTATTGCCCCATTTCCCCTGCATTCATCTCATTACAGAAGCAGGTAACTTGAGAAGGGCTGATGGGACAAGGAATGCAGGGGCTGGGGGCACGTGGGGGCACCAGGAGGATTCAGGCAACCCCTCTGCTCTTTTTTCCAGTTCTACCACCACTATATTTTCTGTTATGTAATATAAACTAAGTACAGGAAACCCCTCTGCTCTTTTTTCTAGTGATGCCACCACTACATTTTCTATGTTCTGCCCCTTTAACAAAATGAATACCCAAATATAAACTAAAGTACAGACAGCCCCTCTGCTCTTTTTTCTAGTGATGCCACCACTACATTTTCTATGTTCTGCCCCTTTAACAAAATGAATACCCAAATATAAACTAAAGTACAGACAGCCCCTCTGCTCTTTTTTGATAGTGATACCACCACTACAATTTCGGTTATGTTCTGCCCCTTAAACAAAATATAAATTAAAAGGGTGGTTCACCTTCATGTTAACTTATGGTATGTTATGGAATGGCCAATTCTAAGCAACTTTTCAAAATATCTTCATTGTTTTTATATAGTTTTTTTTAGTTATTTACCATTTTCTTCTGACTTTCCATCTAAAGCAAATGTTCTGTAAAGCTACACATTTATTGCTACTTTGTATTATTTATCTTTCTATTCAGGCCTCTCCTATTCATATGCTGGACCCTAGCAACCAAATGGCTGACATTGCAAACTGGAGAGCTGCTGAATAAAAGCTAAATAACTCAAAAAGCCACATAACATGAAAATCAGGTTTAATTTTTGTCAGAATATCACACTCTATATCATACTAAAAGTTAACTCAAAAGTGGCTCAGTCATAGCTACTCCACAAACTACAATGGTGCAAACTGCAATGGAAGCTTGGCACTAGGACTTGATTATGTCTATACCTTTTCTATCTGTATGTATCCAGCAGATTTAGGGTACTATCAGTTCTTTCCCCACAGAGCCTACAATCTAAAGCTGAGAATCTAGTCTAAGCAGTTATTAGCCCTAGACTGTCACTGCTCCTGACCGGTTCATACATCTGGCTCATGATTATAGTCAGCAGTAGTATAGTAGTAGTATATAGTAGTATAATAGTAGTATAGTCTTGCACATAGGTTTTTACTACACATTCCTCAAGTCAGTGGATTCACAGCCGCCTTACATGGAGATAAC
Source organism: Xenopus borealis (assembly GCA_024363595.1). Lineage (NCBI taxonomy): Eukaryota > Metazoa > Chordata > Amphibia > Anura > Pipidae > Xenopus > Xenopus borealis. Next base: position 136,922,655 of record CM044439.1, read on the forward strand.
TATAAATGATATCTGTGCAAAGTCAATATTTATAAGACCATGGCAGCCTTGTAATGACGTTCTTAGGGGGATTTCGGTAGAGAACTAATTGAAAGCAATAGTGTGAATAGGAGAACACAGATCATATAAAGCAGCTGGGGAGCACAAGCCATCAGGGCGAGAGGTGGGAGACAAATGATCAACAACCAGCAAACGTCCCCTAACAAATTGCCATGAAATGAAAATGTATCAGTCCCCTCACCGTGTCATATTGTGAGTGCAGAGAGATTGCTGTGGGGATGAGTAAATTACTGCTGCTACTCTCACACGGTAACTTAACTCCACTGTGCCCCCTCAACAGGCCTCGCCTTATCAGCCCATCAGGGGTTTGTAGCAGTGTCATTTCATTTGAGTGTGACTTCCCAGCAGAAGCCCCCGATTGAACTACTGCAGACTACAGGACATGGTTCATCAGTCTTGTCTTGGCCTTTTCACTGTAGCGCATTCCCTGACTCCTGTATTCTTGATTCCTGTCCCCTCTGACATTAATGCTACACAGAGCCATGTCATTGCAAGTAAAGTGCCTGCCAGGGCTGCACTGGTGCCAGACAAACTCCTGCATATATATTACATGATGGAATCACCAAACTCAGGCACCTACACACCTATATTTAAAAATGATAATTTGAAGTGTATTGCCATGAATGAGCCTTGTCACTGCATGCTAGAGGGATTAAAGGAAACATCGATGTTATTATGCAATGCAACCAAGCTAGGATCGGTTAGGGCATAGAGGGCATTTGTCCTTGACCCCCAACATAACAGGGGTCCAAAGGGGGAATAGACAATAGGTAATATAGTAAAGGACAATTTATACTGAGTAGCAATCGCTAGATATTCTCATTGCATACACCAGGGATGTCAGACCCGAGGCCCTCCAGCTTCACATGCAGCCCTGGCCCAGAAGTCCAGCAAAGTGGCAATACAGAGAGGTGGCAGAAGGCAGACAACATGAGGGCAAGATAGCCCACACGAATAAGATGGAAGAATGAAGCTCAATGTGATTAGGCATAAAGGAAGGGGGCCAGGAGGAGTCAGAAATCTGCCCCAGGCACTTGCTAAGAGGACTGGGCTTTATTTAACAGTGTGATGGGATTGTAACGCTTGCTATTGGCACATATCGTAAGACATATGTTGTATGGGGGGGGCACCAACTGGTTATCGATTACGGACAAATATTATACATTGATCCCCATTACATAATGGTAATTGTAACTCCATAA
>CM044439.1:136997461-137014493 GCA_024363595.1 Xenopus borealis
AAATGGATTTCAGTGCAGAAGTCTACTGGAGCAGCGACTGAATGCAGCGAAAGAGTGACTGAAGTCTACTGGAGCAGCAAAAGAGTGACTGAAGTTTATCAGAGCACACATCACATGACTTGGGGCAGCTGGGAAATTAACATGTCTAGCCCCATGTCAGATTTCAAAACTAAATATAAATAAATCTGTTTGCCCTCCTCCCCCTGACCTGCAAGGAGGGGTAAGTAAAAAATTTGGGGTATTTGCACAGGGTACCAGGTGGGCTGGGGGGGGGGAGGTGGCCTATTTAGAGTATGGGGAAAGGGGGGATGGAGTTTGGTTCTCCTTTAAACCCCAAAATTCAATTGAGGTAAACTTACTCTGGGTGATCCTGCTTTGATCACATTCACAATTTACATTATTTTTCAATTTTTTGTGGTTTCTGAGATATTAACAGTTGTAAGCAGTTTTAGACTGCTAATAGCAGACTTCCAGCTCAATAATTCAACAGTTCAGTGTAAAAATAAAAACTAGGCTGTACAAAATAAAAATTGTTTCTAATATAGTTAGTTAGCCAAAAACGTAATCTACAAAGGCTTGAGTGACTGGATGTCCAACATAAAAAAAAACAGATCCAACTTCCTGCTTTTCAGCTCTCTAAGTTAGTCAGCGACGTGAAGGGGGGCCACATGGGAAATAACTGTTCTGTAAGTTTGCAATTGATCCTCAGCATGCAGCTATATATAGAAACTATATTAGAAATATTTTTCTATTTACCAAGTTTTTACAATGAACTATTCCTTTAAGGTCAGAGTGTCAAAGGCCCTTATGGGTCATGTATATTATAATGCATTATGGAGTAACTGTCCATTTTATTTTTGACTGACTGTGTTGGACATTGTTGGATGGGATTTGCTTCCATTGAGCCACAAGAGTGTCAGGGAGGTTATGTTCTGATGTTAATGGCGAGGCTTGACTTGCAGTTGGTGTTCAAATACATCCCACAGTTCAGTTTGCTTGAGGTCAGCGCAATGTCCAGTCCATTCAAGTTTTTCCAGTTCCATATCACTTCAGTGCCATCTTCCATATAACTTCAGTGCCATCTTGCTCTGTAAAACCATTCCTCATGCTTTTTGCATGGGGGGCATTGTTGTGCTAAAACAGGAAAAAGCCTTCACTAAACTGTTGCCTCAAAGCAGGAAGCATAGAACTATCATTGTACATTGTAGCTTTAAGGTTTGCGTTCACCAGCACCTGGGGCCCAAAGCATGGAAAGTGTCCCCAAACCATCATTCCCACCTAGTTTTACTGCTGCTTCACTTCTTGGTTACATTACTTTTTGGAACTTGCCAATGTGATTTTAGAAGGGGAGTCCAAATACTTGTGGCCACATAGGGTGTCTGAATGCTTTTAGTATGCAATGAAACCCCAACTTGATGTTTTTCAGGGGAACAGAAAAAATGGAGCATTGTATATTGGTGGGACCACAGAAAAACTGTGTAAAATATGGGAAACTGTACAATCAGGGTATATAAAATTGACATTTGTAGACTGTGCATGTACTGTTGTGTCTTATGTAAAGGTCAGGGGTGTAACTACAGAGGAAGCAGACCCTGCGGCTGCAGGGGGGCCCAGGAGGTATAGGGGGCCCAATGAGGCCTTAATAAATTAGCAATATCAACATATATTGGTGAAACAGGGCAACCTCTGGATATATTGGGGGCCCTAAAATGTATTTGCTGTGGGGCCCAGTATAATCTAGTTACGCCACTGGTAAAGGTCATTTATCCCTGGACTGTTTCAGTGCAAATTTGCACTTAGGCAGTGTTCTTCACAGTCACACAGTTTATAGTTCATTGAATCTTTTAAGTACCCTGCTAATACACAAGTTACATAGTCGGTCTGGTTCTGAGCATGATGGATTGCTAGTTTAAAGAAACTGGTTGGACCTGTCTCAGCTCATCTACATACTTGTCAGGTGAATGCATTGGTGAGGAAAATGTTGTTTCCCAACCTGCAGGAAAAGGTAAAGGATGAGTAAGGCGTGTGCAGGCACTAGGACCGCCTTGTACACCTCTTTCCCACATTCTCTCCTGTGTGCAACCTGTTGTACGAGTGCGGCTCAAAGTGCAAGAAAGGCTGGACTGTTCGTTGTGCCTCTCCCCGGGTTTAGTCAAACAGAATATGGCCCAGCTGCTGAGAAGTCTGCAGGACCCACAGCTGGTGGCCCAATTCCAGAGATACTGTGGGCTGACCCTGCAGCCAAAGGGTGAGGCTAATGGGATTTCCAATGAAAGAGGAAGGAGCAATACCACAGGGGGCAACGGAATCCCCCAGCAAAATGGCAATACCATCCACAGCAATGGATCATATGCAAATGGAGCACTCAAACAGGTAAAATAAAAAAAATCCTTCTCAAAGCTGTTTAATTAAGGTTAATAATCACCTTCTCCTTAAAGACTCTTGCTTCTAAACCTAGTAGATTTTGTTTGGTGGAATCAGAATTTAGACCTTAGTACCCAATGGAGATGTAAATTTATGGCCAGAGACTTACCCTTTTAATTAGGATTTTATTGTGAGTATTGTTGCCGTCTCACCCTTTAAACTAGACACACACACTGGTTAATTAATTGTCCATTAATTTAAAAGAATGCCACAGACTACACAGCTGTAGCCAATATTTTTTTATAATTTATATAGCACCTGCATGTTAAGCAGTAAAGGATTTGCTCCTAATGTACAATGGTTCATTTTATTGGAGGCCAATTAACCTGCTAGAACCATTAAATATGCATACTTTTCAATGCAAAATTGTCAGTCGTATGTTATGTGTTATATTATACCTACAGCTACAGGTATTGGATCCCTTATCCGGAAACTTGTTATCCAGAAACCTCCGAATTACGGAATGGCTGTCTCCCATAGACTTCATTATAAAGAAATAATAAAAAAAAAAATGTTTTAAATAATTTCCTTTTTCTCTGTAATAATAAAACAGTAGCTTGTACTTGATCCAAACTCAGATATAATTAATCCTTATTGGAAGCAAAACCAGCCTATTGGGTTTATTTAATGTTTACATGATTTTCTATCAGACATAAGGTATGAAGATCCAAATTACGGAAAGATCCATTATCCGGAAAACCCCAGATCCCAAGCGTTTTTCATAATAGGTCCCATACCTGTACCAGTATTCCACTGACTGCCAAAGGATGTTGGGATTCTGTGAGTAGTAGTTCAGCAACATGTGGTGCCTGTACGTACATCCCAAGCAATGAACCTTTACCAGGCGTGTGATCGAAGCCAGTATATTTTATTTATATATATATATATATATATATATATATATATATATATATATATTAGTTGACCTAGCAACAACAAAGACCATCTCTGAGGCTTTTCTTTATTTTTATAAATTATTATTCATCTGCAATACCAACTTGCCACATGGCTGCTAGAATTCTGTTGTCCAAATTATACAAAATTGTATGGTGAACTACCCCTTAAGAATGGGAATGTTGTCATGTCAGCAGCCCGTGGAGCTGCTTGGAGCAACTGTTTGTAACAATATACCAAGGGTGTGGTGCCAAACAAAGTGATGTTCATTCATAGAGTATTGTGAGCATCACCATGGAGTGAGTGTGTTGATCTGGAATAGTAATACAATTTGTTTGGCACGATGAGTCCTTCATAACTATGTGAAATGTTATCATCCAGGATAATCGACTGTGATTCTTTACCAACTGTCAAATAGCTTGCCCACTGCAGTTGTAATGGCGATCCACTAGGTGTACTGAGTGGTGGAGCACAGTTGGTTAAAGTGCCTTGCCTCTTGTTTCCATAAAGCAAGCTGCTCTTTTATAGGGTTTAAAAAGCTGTCACAACTAGATGTTTCTGGGCCCCACAGCAAATTAATTTTAGGTGCCCCAACATATCCAGAGGCTGTCCTGTTTTACTAATATTTGTTGCTATTGCTCATTTATAAAGACCTCATGGTGTCCCCTATAACTTGTGCCCCCCCCCCCCCGTGGTTACTCCCGATTACAAAGTATCTTTTTTGGCAGATGTTTGCTTTATATCACACCAAAGCACACATGAAAAGTACACGATTTTTGTCTGTTTTAGTGACCCATACTGGCTTTGGACCTGTCGGGAGGGGACTGCATCAACAGCTCAAAGTGGCCCTCTCCTGACTGGACTTTTAAAGATATATAGCCAATCTCTAGCCAGATATCACTTGGACAAGCTGTCCAAGCTGTGTCACTTGGACAACCTTACAGACTAATCTGTCTGTAAGGGTGGTGGCACATGTGGTGATTCCAGGGAGATTAGTCGCCCAGTGAAAAAATCTCCTCTTCTTCAGGGTCGACTAATCTCCCTGAAATGCCTTCCCGACGACAGCTAGAATGTGAATCGCCGGTGGGATGGCGCTCGGGTCACTTTGTTTTCCCGTAGTCACCTGAAGTTGTCTCATGAAGGCATTATGGGGCGATTAGTCGCCCAAAGAAGAGAAGATTTGTTGCTAGGCGACTAATCTCCCCGGAATCGCCACACACAACGTTAATATTTGTGGGGTCAAAACTGTCTTTAGAGGAATCTTTAGACGAGGGCGAGAGCCAATGCAGTTGTAGACTATAAGAGTATGGGAAGCTCATTCATTTCCCACATGCAGGCACTAGTTATTCTAACAATGTCATTGGCTTGCTAAAACTGGAAACAAATGAGAGATGCCATCGAGTAAGCTGTAATTTTCATATCCTCCTTGTATAAGTTTTAATTGCTCTTTCACTTTGCTAGTTGTAGGAAACCAAAGCAGCAGTGTGACATTGTTTTATTCACGTGTTTTACCTCACTCCCAGGCTTCATTGGAATGTAGAGCACAAATAAGAAAACAAAACTTTCAGGTTTGACCATGAATCAGTATAGTAGTGCTTGGTGGGTTGGACATGTCCCACTATGCAAATTTCCTGCAAAGCTTTTTTTTTTTTAAAGGAACACTGTTAGGGTAGAACTACATAAGTGTTTTGAACACGATTCTCCCACAGCTTGCAGCGGCTGCATACGACAGTCGTGTTGTGTCAGATGAATGCTGCAACATCATTGCTTTTACTTACCTTGTTTTCCATCGCATCCAACTTGATGCCTGCATCAGATCTGGCAGAATCACATTCAGAATGCTTGTGTAATTCTACCCTTAAAGGGGAAGATGACCTTAAGTTAAAGTGTCCTATTCTACATAGTAGCATAGTAAGTTAGGCTGAAAAAAGACTCGCATCCATTAAGTTCAACCTTTTTAACTTTTTTTTTTTTTTTTTTAAACTGCCTAACTTCTAGTTGATCCAGAGGAAGGCAAAAAAAAAACCCATCCGAAGCCAATTTGCCTCAGAGGGGGAAAAAAATTCCTTTCCGACTCCAAAAAGGCAATCGGAACAGTCCCTGGATCAACTTGTATAATGAGCTATCATCCATAGCCCTGTATTCCCTCACTTGCTAAAAAGCCATCCAACCCCTTCTTAAAGCTATCTAATGTATCAGCTTGTACCACTGATTCAGGGAGAGAATTCCACATCTTCACAGCTCTCGCTGTAAAAAACCCCTTCCGAATATTTAGCCGGAACCTCTTTTGTTCTAAACAGAATGGGTGACATTGTATCAGCTGGAAAGACCTACTGGTGACTAAAGAAACCTGACTGTATGAAGTGAAATTCTCCCTTCATTTAGTGCTGTGGATAGGAATTGTCAGATGGTCCCTAACTTCTGGCAGGGAACCAATCATACTTCTGAACAGCAGGGGGAGCCTGTGCCTTACCTACCAGCCATGCAGAACTCAAGCAGCTTTGTTTTTTGCTCATTTATGACGATCCCTAAGAAGCCCAGACCACAATGAGCATGTGTATGTAGTCTGGTCTTGCAAAGATGTATAACAAAGTTACAAGATGACAGCCCCCTGTGGCCAACTTTGAAAGCATAAATAATTTATTTGATTAGGCTTGTGGTGCAGTAAGTTCATGTTTAGTAAACAAAATACAGCATTTCTATTCTTATTATATTTTAGACTTTCCTTGCCCTTAAAGCGCCTCTTCTCCAATAATCTACAATAATGTCCTGTTTGAGTGAGGGAGACCAAAACTGCTTTTTGACTGGTCTTAATCTTTTGTATTTTATATGTTTTTTAAATTATCCTGACTCTTTCAAGCTTTTTAAAATAGGGTCACTGAGCCAATAAATGATTGCTCTATGAGGCTAAAATATTAGTTATTTCTTATTGCATATCTTTCTATTCTGGCCTCTCTTATTAATTTTCCAGTCTCTCATTCAAGCAACTGCCTGGGTGCTAGGTTAAATTGAACTTTACCAACCAGATAGCAGTTGGAATTTCAAACTGAGAGGTCTGTTGAACAAAACGCTAAATAATTTGAAAAATTCACAACAATTGCAAATTGTTTTGAGTTCCTGAAGGCTGAAGTAGGATGCAACAATAGGCTCTTTTGGCTAAAGCCAAGCCACACATGGGCCAGGTTACGCAATATGGCCCAAACACGTGACAACACTTTTCAGCACTGTGTATCAGGAGGTTAGATCCTGGCACAACATGTACAACTTTATGGCGCAATGATTCCTAGGGGAGGTATTGTAAATGTATATTTCTATAGAACTATACATTAACATTTATAAAATACAAATAAAAATTACAGTAAATGTGAGCATTCACACACAGATAACATTATATGAAATGTTGTTTCATACAATATTTGGTGGGTGAATGGCTGAAGACGAGCCAACCAATATTGGCAAAAGGATATCGGTCAGCTTGTTGATTGGCCAAGACGGAAAATTTTTGATCGGGCACCACATCAAATGCTGAATCATTAGATACGAGTGGAATTCTATTGTTTCTATCTGTATAGCTAACGATTCAATCTAAATGTCTGTAATTGTTACTTGTATGGCCACCTTCACATTCAAGATTAAGGGCTAAGATCCAATAGTGAGCTTACAATGGAATCAAATATGAGCCAAGTAACTTGAACAAAGCCCCAGAATGACAGCTGGGTTTTTCATGGAGGATATGTGTATCTGCAATGTGACTGGAGTAACTATTGTACCACCTTGGTGGAGGCCCTGGCTCAGTGGTCCATCCTTCTGGCCTAAGCTGAAAATGTGTAAATTCTGTGCAACAACAGAATGGGGCAGAATTCATGTGGCTTTATATCTATTCTGGCCTAAGATAAAAATGTGAAAATTAGAGTCCTGATCGGGTCCATTTTTCGCAACCTGCATTCTTACCCGCTTGGACCAACAAGTACCTTATCCTCAACCCGATCTGAGACCCACTGACCATCAAGTATCAGGAAGTGCTGTCATTGTTAACTGGAAGTGACATCATCAGAAATAGGCGAAAGGATGCACCATCAGAAAAAAAGAGGAAAGTGACCTCATTGGAAGTAGGTGTGATCAGAAAAATAAGAGTAAAACTCGCTATTGAGAAGACCCACAACCCGATCCCCGCAAACTTGGAGAACCGCCGACCCACGTCTATACCTGCTCCATGAAACTTCTTCCTGCAACCTGCAGGGTACCGCAGGTTTTTGAGGGTACCCGACCCGCTGGAAGACTCTAGTGTAAATGAGTATTCCTGTGCAACAATGGAATGGGGCTTAATTCACCTGTGAGAATGCAGCCATGGATCTGCACAGAAAGTAAAAAAAAATGGTGTCAGCATCCCTTTATCCCTGATTTGATAAGTGCATTCTAGCAACTTCTATATAAATATTTGATCTTTGTCTTCTTTCTTCAGTTTATTTCCTCCTAGGCAGCAATGTACTGCACTGACTGCATTTCTCTAGGTCAAATTCATTTACTTCCAAAGAAACTAGATAACTATTGCATCACATATGCCTGCTTAAGCCTTGACAATGTATGTAATTACTTTATTACTTATGATATATTCCTTTTTACAATCCCGATATGCCTTTCAAAAAGTTTCCGCTTTAGATGTCAGACTAACTGGTTAATAATGTACTGACAGAGAATGTGATCCCTCATTGAGTAATTGTGACACATTCATATTACAATAACCTCATATAGTGATTGCCGTTAGTGATGGGCGAATCTAGGCAGATTCCCTTTGGCGAAAAATTCGCGAATCGGCAAATAATTCGCGAAACGAAGCGTCTCAGTTTTGACTCCCGGTGTGTAATTTGTGTCACGTTGTTTTCGTTGCGCGTCGCATCCTATTCGAAGCGTTGCATCGTTTGTTTTCGCCAGACAAATTTTTTCGTGTGTTTCTCGGATTTATTTGCCGGCGGCGAATCGCGGGAATTCACCACGAATTCGCTGCTGGCGAATAAATTCGCCCATCCCTAATTGCCGTTACCTATACATGTAGCACTGGCTTCACAAATCATACATGAGGGACAAAGTAGCACAAATTAGCAGATATACACTGACATAACTAGATGTTATTGGGCCCCACAGCAAAGTAATTATAGGTGCCCCAACAAATCCAGAGGCTGTCCTGTTTTACCAATATACTGTATATTGAAACACCTCATGGTCCCCCCTCTAGCCCTTTTGATATTGCAGAATATTTATTACAGCAGGATCCTATGTAGTATGGATTTTCTGCTAGAAGATTGTTTCAGACTAACCATGTTGATTTGGTTTGAGTAACCCAGATATAAATCCATCCAGGGCACCCAGCAGCTACCTTTATTGTTAATGACTCTACCACTTTCCTGCTTTCTTTCTCCTCTCTTCAGACAAAGTGCATAAAAATATAGAAATAAATGTTTTTGTTTTTAGTTCTAAGAATATTGTATCTAGATAGCTATGGGTCAGTCCACACGAGCAGATTCGGGGAGATTTGCGCCGCATTTGAATTGCCGCAGACGATTTTCATTTTAGCTGGCGGAGGGCAGGGAGAAGGCAGTTCGGTTAGATAGAAGAAGAGGCATTTTGTCGTTGGGGCGACTAATCTCCCCGAATCTGCTTGTGTGGACTGACCCTTATTTTTTGGATTTATTTCATCAGGAATTAAGTTAAAAAAAGCTTTTTTATTAGACAGAGAAGGAAATCTATGAACGGCATTTAAAACTGGAAAAACTGCACATACTAATTACATTGCAAATATTTTAATGACATATTTTTACAGAGAGTGTAAATATTGAATGTGCAATTTAAATGCATATCCATAAACCAACAGGGCTATTGGCAAGGGACCAACCAAGTCATAAATACCTGTACTACTACTAAAAGTAATACCTACCATAGTTCGGTTAACTCTTATTTTCCTTCTTAGACTCCATTTGCATAAGTACAGTCAGAGCCAGAGTTTTGGTTGCATAAAAACCAGGTGTACTGCCAAAAAGAGCCTTCTGTAGGCTGCTAGTCCACATAGGGGCTACCAAATAGCCAATCACAGCCCATAACTGGCACCCTCCCATGAACTTTTTGCATGCTTGTGTTGCTCTCCAACACTTAATTACACATGAACATGGCTCACAGGTAAAAAAAAAAAGGTTGAGGATACCTGCCGTAGAGATGTCAGAACCAAAACCTGCTGAAGAGCCACCATTTGTGCAGCAGTAATATAAAGCCCTACTGTCGTCATCTTGTTCTATTATATCTGCTATTGGCACCCTCCATCTGCTGCCCACCTATGCAACCAGTATGCATGAGACTCGGATCAGTCCACATATTTGTTTTGTTCTGTCTGTCTTAGACAATGCAAGTACTGAGCACTAAATTATACGCAAAATTGTACGTTTTATCTAGATTGTAAGCTTGACAGGACAGGGACCACCTTCCTACTGTGTCTCTTAGGGCAAGGCCCGCTTCCAGCTGATTAATGAATAATCGCCTGCGCCTATTCACATGCGGCGCCGCATTTTCCGAAGTGTCTCAAAGTTGCCTCCTTGGACGGGAATATTTGGGGAGATTCGTTGCCTGCTGACTAATCGACTGGCGACTAATTGCCTGCCGACTAATCTTCCCCAAATCTTCCCGTCTGGCCTTATCCTAAATCTGTGTGTGTTTATACTAATTTATTATAATGCTTGTCTTCCCTGTGTGTGTAGGGTTGCCACCCGGCCAGTAAAAATGATGGTTGACCCCAATGTTATTAAAAGGGAAAAAACGATAAATACAGGTATTGGATCCCTTATCCGGAAACCCATTATCCAGAAAGGTCTGAATTACAGAATGGCAATCTCCCAGACTCCATTATAATAAAATAATCCAAATTTTTAAAAATTATTTCCTTTTTCTCTGTAATAATAAAACGGTAGCTTGCACTTGATCCAAACTAAGATGTAATTAATCCTTATTGGAACTAAAACCAGCCTATTGGGTTTATTTAATGTTTACATGATTTTGTAGACGATTTAAGGTATGAAGATCCAAATTACGGAAAGACCTGTTATCTGGCAAACCCCAGGTCCCGAGCATTCTGGATAATAGGCCCCATACCTGTATATATGAAGGCCGGTATTTTTTTCCAGAAAATGTGGCTACCCTACCTGTGTGTGCAGTACAGTATTTTTATGTTGCTCATTATCAGTAGAGTTATATATAAATCCATGTTTTGGTGCTATTCACAAAGGTCCTTGAACCTACAGAGTTCATTAACACCTTGCAGAGTGTGCCAGTGTGCCCTTTCAGTGGATCCATCAGGTCCTAAATAACAGTGTCCAAGTGATTGTCAATTCCAAAACTAAAAGAAACAAAATGTAAATAATTTATTTAGTGTAAGTGAAATTTATTTTGCTTGACTTACCATCATAAAACAGGATTTGAATTATTTTTTAGGATGACGGCTGGTTCACATTTGTCAACTTTTAGTATCTTATAGAATGGCCAGTTATTAGCAACTTTTCAACTGGCCTTAATATTAGCTTTTTTATAGATTTTGAGTTCAATGCTTCACTCTTCTGATGCTTTCCAGATTTCAAATGGAGGTCACTGATACTTACATCTTAAAATCAAATGCTCTGTAAGGCTACAAATTTGTTATTTCTACTTTTTATTAATTGTCTTTCTATTCAGGCACTCTCCTTATTTAAATCAATGCATGGTTACTAGGGTAATTTGGACCCTCGCATCAAGATTGCTGAAAATAAATAACTCAAAAAAGAATAAAAATTGAAAACCAATTGTTAATTGTCTCAGAATATCCTTATCTACATCATACTAAAAGAGCATTTAAAAGTGAACAACCCCTTTAAGTGCCATGGACCTGGCTATATGTATAATATTTCTTGTAATTACAAACTCTCCGGGTAAAGAACTCTTGGTGCATTTTTGTACTTCCTCATGGTATGGGGTGTGCATGTGGGAGGAGTGATGCGGTAACTAAATTAATGGTCTGTATGTGTGAGTAATCCTTGTTTCTCACCATGAACTTTGCCAGTGAAAGCTCTTGCCTGCTTTCCTCTCCAGTCCCACAATAGTAACTTTGTGTTAGCTGCTGGTATGGTCCTGCTCCATTTTTATAGCAGTCATACTAACGTTGGCTATTCCCCTGGCCCCCCACCAACTATTTGCAATTTGTTCCCACTCGCTTTCATGTTAAAAGCCAATTGACACACTCCCTGCCGCAGTTATTGAAATGCTGTCTGTTCTAGAAAAGGGCAGTTTAAGAGCATCACCAGCTGACACTGTGTTTCCTGGGATAATTTGAGCTTTAAAGCATTAAAAACGCATAATAATCCCAAAGCATCACATGCCGCTCAGTGCTTAAACCATGCCCAGCATTGCAGCCTTCAGTAAAAACTTGGAACAGTTTCTGTGATGGCCCCATGAAAAGGCCATTGTTCCTGAATTTGTTCTCTTTTTAACCACTGCTTTTCCCTAGGGCTTCATATATTTTAAATATTTTAAGCAGCTTTTTTGATTTTTGCCCCTCCTGCCATTTAAAATAGACCTGTCATCCAAAACAATGGTTAAAGGGAAGCAATTATAGCTACAAAAAATGTCCAAAAACTGCTTATTCTTGGCAGTTGGGCATTCCAAGTTGCTGCCCAGAGAAATAACAAACACCTCCTCACCCTGGGCAAGGCCAGACGGGGAGACTCGGGGGAGATCTGTCGCCTGGCGACTTCTCGCCGCGACAAATCTCCCCGAATAGCTAGTCAGCGCTGCGCACTCACTAGGCGTATAGTCACCTGCGCGCTATTTTAAAAGTCGCTCAAAATTGCGCGGCGAGAAGTCGCCAGGCGACAGATCTCCCCCGAATCTCCCCGTCTGGCCTTGCCCTAAGAAATCCAGTGCAACTAACTGCTCCTGCTCTCAGTCTGGGTCTCACAGCATGAGTGAGTAGGTTACAACAGGAAACAAATTATTAGGTTCCAGGATCTTAATAGCAAAGCTTCCAAAACTTTACATATATTTTTTTTTTTATTGCAATGATAGTTTCCTTTGATAGAAGTCAGAATGACTAGTAAATGTTGCTGTCAGCTTCCCGGTATAAGGAACTGCTCATCTTTAAATGCATTACATTGCACTATCCCTAATACTTGTACAGTATATTGTCCTAGGTATAAAAGTATATTTGACAAATGCTCTTGATATATTAGACCATGCAAGTATTCATCCAGCACTTGAGTGATAGGTACTTTTTCTTAATAAAGGGGTGCAAGCAAAATAATGTGTTCACCTTCACATCTTGTTGCGAAAATCCATAGAGAATTGCCGCACTCCCAGGTCATGGTAAAACTGCCTTTATTGCACTTTACATTGGCACAGCAACGTTTCGGACCTCTTGGTCCTTTCTCAAGCTGACAAAGCATGACAATGCTCTTGATATATTAGACCACACAGGATCTGTTTTGTGTCTACCTCTAAAGCAGGGCAAATGGTAGATTCCACCAGATACTGTCACAATGCAACAGCCATATCACCTACAGTATGTTATCATACATACGTATTAAAAGGCACTAGGTTTGCCCAGAAGCAGTAACCAATAACGACCAATAAGATATTTGCTTTAAACAAGGTGACAAGCAAATGTTACATACTAATTGGTTGCTATAGGTTGCGTCAACTTGGCATTTAGTGCTTTTTATTAAATAACCCAGGTAATAACTTTCGGGGCATAATCCCTTCCATGAAGATTTATTTTTGATCCCCCCACTCTATATACTCATGGGTCACCCGTGATCCCCCTCACACAATCTTTCAGGGTCACCTGCAATAACCCCACGCATGCTACAGAGAAAACTGTCAGATATGGAATTAGTAATACCTATTTGGTGGTTGTTATTCTGTTGTGGGAATGGCTGATTCTTACAGTGCTTTGCATTTTTTCCCTAGGGCAATACCAAGAAATACCAGGTGCAGAACTACTTTCTGTATTACCTCTTCAGATTTGCAGCTGCTCTGGGACAAGAAGTGTTTTACATCACTTTCTTACCTTTCACCTACTGGAATCTTGATCCGTTCATTGGGCATCGCTTGGTTGTTGTCTGGGCCGTAAGTATCAATCTGTCAAGTCTTCTTTGTCCATAAAATGTTTTATTGTTCTTAGCTACTAATAATCATGCTCCTGCCTCCTGTAATTACATTAACTACACATGGGTGTCAGAGCACTCCTCACTGCACTGTACTGCATGCATGATGTTACTCTTCTTGTGCTTTGGTATTGGGTCTACAACACAGAGAAGATACGATCCCCACCAGCACAGAGGCTCAGGCAAACAAGTTGAAACACCACCTTAAAACTGGAAGAAGGAGACGGAACAACACGAAAACCACCGGTGATGTGAAAAGCAGGACAGACATATGAATTTGGTCCTCCCATATATTTCTGGGGTGTCTGAAAAACTTATAAGGATCTTTAACAAACACAGAGCTTCTGCTTTAAACCCAGCAACACATGGAGGCAACAACTAGTTTTTCCAATAAACCCAATACCAAAGTACAAGAAGAGTAAACTTGTGTATGCAGTGCTGTGAGGAATGCTTGGATTTATACGTGGGAGAAACCAAACAGTTACATAAACGTATGACGCAGCACAGGATTGCCACCTCCTACAGCTAAAAGAAAAGGCCACACATCCTGGACAGGGAGGAGGATTGGTTCAAAAGAGGGGTCATAGAGGCCTTAACTAGCAATATCTTCAAGCAAAAAGAAAAATACAGCAAGTCCAATTGGTTTGACTGATTACTATAGATATTGCTTTTATGATGTTACTGGTGGTTAATGGTTTGTTTCATATTTAATATTACTTTAAGTAAGTCATAGAGTGGCCAGTTCTAAGCAACTTTTCAATTGTTCATTATTTGTTTTTGTTTTTTTTTAATAATTTGACTCCTTCTATTGACTCTTTCAATCTGTCAAAAGGGAGTCACTAGGGTTGCCACCTGTTCGGTTTTGACCCAAACAGTTCGGTTTTCCTAAGGCCTGTTCGGGTCTCAACTTTCTGTTCGGTTTTCAGCCTTGTGAAACCCGAACAATAATCTAGCCAATAAATAAAAGACATTTAAATACAATGTTACTCACTTCAACATGGCTTAGGTATTATCAAGTGCAGTTAATGTCTTATTATTATAGAAAAAACAAAGCAAATCAATAAAAAAGAAGACATCACGGGTCCGCCCACCAACGTCATAGGACGCGCCCTGACGGGCGGCCGGGTTCGGCCACAGCAAAAGGTGGCAACCCTAGGAGTCACTGACCCCATCTAAAAAGCAAATGATCAATCTCTAAGGCTATCAGGCCCAGATTTGTGGCAAGGCCACATATGGCCAGACCAGGGGCTGCATGGCGCCCAGAAGGGGCGTAACTACCAGGGGTGCAAAGGGTGCAACTGCACCAGGGCCCTGTGGCCCCTGCACCTCCAATGGGGCCCGTGTACAGGAGGGAAGTAAGTGGCCAAAAGAAGTTTTAAGCACAAATTAAGCATACCAGAGCATTCATCGGGTGGATTAAAACTAGCAGGCCAGGATAACAATTCCAGCAGGTGATCTTGAAATCAAATCCTCAAACCTGCAGACTGTCTGTTTTTTCGCTAAGCAAGATGGAACTGTCCCGGGGAGGCTGTGTAGCATCAGCAAGAAGCTGATTGGACAGTGCCACAATCAATCTCAGTCAGTGTAGGGAGGAGGGAGCACCCCGAGCAAGAGCAAAGAGGGAGGAGGAGAGAGGAGAAGGGGAGGCGGAGGGGAAGGGGAGAAAGATACAGAGAGGGGGGAGATGAGCAGACACTGCCTAAAGGTACCCCGTTTGTAAATACGGGCCTGATTGCTATTTGTATTGTTCGTGTTTCTATTCAGACCCTCTCCTATTAATATTCTAGTCTCTTATTTAAATCAGTCCACGCTTGCTAGGGTAATTTGTACCCTAGCAACCAGAAGGCTGAAATAGCAAACTGGAATAAAAGGCAAAAAAATTAAAAACCAATTGCTAATTGTCTCAGGATATTTCTCTCTACATCATACTAAAAGTGAACTCAAAGGTAAACAGCCACTTTATGTACTCCTTTCAGTTTGTTTTAAAAATCGAAATGCAAAAGGTAGCAACCCATGCAGAGTATCACACAAAAACACTGCGAGGGGCATTTAACTTTCTGGCGACTGGATGGCAGCAAATCATCTTAGGGCTGCTATGGCAAAAAGAAAATGTTATAGCTCTCGGCTTGCTCCAGGGCTCCATCAATTACTATAAATGACATCATTATTCAATTATAATTATAGCAGGTAACTGGATCACTGCATGGAGAAAGCTGGAGACTGCAGATTTTGATATCATAACCTATTTTACTCATCATTACATTTTCTTTCCGCTTTTGTTCACCCTATTTGATTGTAGTTTACATGCAAGTCTGGAACAGAAAGATGATACTGTGTATTTTTTCTCATTCAGCTAAATCAAATCCTCCATTCAATGCTGATGATGCTATCATTATTATTTAATACTAAAGAAAAAAACTGCCCAATTTCCAAAATTGTGTGTATATAATATGATGGCGTATATACAACCTATTCAGAGTTCTGGTGAAAGAATAGGCAATTGTCAGTGAAAACCCAGTAGCCATGAACTGGTTTATAAGATTCCCATCCAGCACAGATTCAGATGGACCCTTTATAGAACATATTCTCTTGTTTTGCACTTTGGCCCTTAGGCAAGACCCCACTGGAGACTATAAGTAATATAGGTTCTCTCTAGAAAGGCTTTTCACTGTTGCAGTGGGACCTGTTCAGCATTAGAAAGGTCGCTGCACTTTATCTCTGATATAGTTAGGCTACGGCCAGATCAGTTAGATCTTGTGGAAGAGAACGTAAGCCAAGAATCTGCTACTCTGCTGCTCCTTCTTCCTGGCATGCCTGTACCCAGGAACGCTACCTTCACTTGGGCGCAGCTAGATGTGACGGCAGGACTGGACTGGGAGTCAAAACAGGCCCTGGAATTCCAAGTACACAGAGACCTGAACAGCCCCCACCAGACCACTAAATAGTAACTTTCAATGGAATCTTACATCAGCCCCTCTGCCATTTGCCAGAGCCCACAGATTGCCAGTCCAGGACTGCATGGTGGATTTTGGTGCTGAAATGCAAGGTTTTGTATTTCTAGATAAAAACAGCTGCTTCTGCTTTCAGCCTGAATGAAGCTAAAGAAGAAGTCTGTTATTTTAAAAACTATAAAAAAATTAAGATAAATTGAAGGTGCTAATAACAGGGCATTCTAAAACATACTACAGGTATGGAATCCATTATCCAGAAAGCTCCGTATTACGGCATGGCCATCTCCAGTAGACTCCATTTTATCTTAATAATCCGAAATTATTCAATTTTTCTCTGTAGTAATAGTAACTTGTACGTGTTCCAAACCAAGATATAATTAATCCTTATTGGAAGCAAAAGCAGCTTTTGGTTTATTTAACATTTAAATGATTTTCTATTTGACATGTGGTATGAAGATCCCAAGCATTCTGGATAACAGGTGCCATAAAAATGTGAACAATCCCTTTAATTGCCAAGATCTAAATAACTGGGCTGGTGGGACACAATGCATGCGATCGCCCTGCTCACAGTTCAATCAGCATAACTGAGGA
>CM044439.1:137040674-137052199 GCA_024363595.1 Xenopus borealis
AAAGAGTTTAATGAATCAACATGTTTATCAATGACTTTTAGTATTGATTCGATTGCTGTGCAGTTGAATTAATCCCATAAACTAGTTATTCCACTTTTTAAGTTGGTCATACACCTAAAAATTCTGTCGTTTGGTAAGTTCGCCAATGTAGATAAATGTAGGCCAGCTAAACTGATGGCACGGTCTTCTCCCCCAACAGGATAATCAAACAGGCCAGAAATCAGTTGTGTGGACAACATAAACCTTATGCAGTAGCCAAAATAAGTACATTTTGTGTGTGTGTATAAGATGGTGGGTGATAAGTAAGTAACTTCCAGTTTAACATGGACAGTTGGTACAGGCTCTCAAACTCCAGTCTATCAAGGGCCAAAGAGGCATTGTTAAACCAAACAGGATTTTATCTAGAACTTATTAAGCTCACATCATGTCAACAGTGTTTTCAATGGTGGCTGGAAGTTTGTTGCTCCTAGAAGTTGCACAAAGCTGCTCTGTTTAAAAAGTATCTTCCCACAAAGTAGTTGTGCAGATAAAGCAGGACACTACAAAAGGGACCCATCACAGAAAAGGCTCCACATTGATCTCAAGCGCAGAGCAGGGTAAGGTTAGGTCAAATTTAGTGATGATGTCGGGATGGAGGACACGCAGTTTGCCGATACTCTGTCCATCTACCAAGATCTCTGCACAGAGACCAGGAAAGAAAGCTGGATTTGCACTGAAAATGAAAAACATTCCATTATGCAAATTGTGTAACGAATTACATAGTGGGGGTCATTTATCAACACTGGGCAAATTTGCCCATGGGCAGTTACCCATAGCAACCAATCAGATTACTGCATTCAATGTTCTACATGCAGCTGGTTTCAAAAAGCTAATCACTGATTGGTTGCTATAGGAAAATGCCCATGGGCAAATTTGCCCAGTGTTGATAAATGAGCCAGATTAAATTTACAGCCTAAATAAGCAAGCTGAGTGTATAGGCACACTGCACCCTGGAGAATACTAGCGTTGGATCTATATAGCTCAAAAGAAGGTAAAGGTATAGGATTTATTATCCTTTACGGAAAGGACATGTTTCATAGACTCCACTTTATCCAAATAATCAATTTCTTAAAACATTATTTCACTTGTAATTATAAAACAGTACCTTGTACTAGGTCCAAACTAAGATATAATTAATCCTTATTGGAAGCAAAACCAGTCTATTGGGTTTATTTAATGTTTACATTCCATTATCCAGAATACCCCAGCATTCTGGATAACAGGTCCCTTACCTGTAGTTTGATTCATCTCTAAAGTAATTTCATCAATCTCTCTGTCCTGCTATGCATCATCAGATATTAAAAAAACAGCCTCACCCCCCCAACACCAAAAGTAATCATATCAGCTCTATGATATACAGTATTAAGGTTGCCATACATGCCAAAATATTATTATTTAACCAACAAATAATGAGATCACCCGGTACATATAGCAATAATTCAGCATGAAGACTGCATATAGGCATGGTGGTCAGTAGACTGGCCATGAAAGTAATTACACTAGTAAGGAACAGGGCCACCATTAGAAATCACGGGACCCTGTACAGCAACATTTTCGGGGGAGGGGCCCCTGTTTTTAAATGAGCCCCACTGAAGAGTCCTGTTCAGGCCTGGATTTGTGGGAAGGCCACAATAGCCCAGGCCAGAAGAAGACATGCTTTCAAGTGGGAAACTTTTCCCAGAGGGTAACACCATTTAGATCATTTCCATTAAGTATAAATGGTCAAAAGAAAGGTATCTAGGTAATGATGAGTGAAAGTCTTCGATGATTACTCAGTAAGTCCAGATGTTTTAAAATTACTTAAATTAAATATACCATGACCTGGATGAATGAAAATCATCAGTCGCACGACTACATTGAGTAGTGGGCAGAAAATGAATTAAACATGCATTGAATACTGTTCAACCCTCTCATAGTATTTGTCAGTGCTGGGGCAGCCTGGCCAGTAGAAGCGCCCAACCTGCACGCGCGAGAAAGATGCAGGCGAGCGCAACAAGGCAAGAAAGAAAGCACAATATGGCAAGAGCGGTGGCTGGACAAGGGGGTAGGAGAGGCAGAGAAGTTCCGTGCCTGGCGCCCCCTGCTTTTGCGCCCTAGACTTGTGCCTTCTCTGCCTACCCCTTGGCCCGGCCCTGGTAATTGTCTTCAAAAACATACTCCAAGTTGTTTAAAAGGCATCTAAATGCAGGCTACAGGTTTTTGTCATTTGGCTTGTGGTAGCCATGTTTAATGCACACCTTTATTCAGCAGCCTTTCTACAGGAATATATACAGTGCTCCCTAAAGTCATAGATGTCTCCTACTTTCCAGGCCTAGTGAGGTGTGAAAAACTACTTAATTACAGATTCCCTAGCCTCTCCCAAGACAACTTTAATTGGCAAGACAGCTTTTTTTTTCTTTTTTTTTTAACCTATGTAATGCCAGAGGGATGGCAACATATTGCAAAGCCATAGAACCTCCTTAGGTAGGAAAAAGGTTAACATCTGTGGGGTTAATGGTTTGGACTGACTAATCTTTATCACATTTTATGGGCAATTAAATATCAAAAAGAACTAACTTTCTTCTAAACCACTTAAGTTTCTCTTTCTGCGTGCTTTAAAGTGAAAAAAAAAAAACACCCTACAGAAAATTTCAGGTAACATTATAGGCTTAGCAGTCCTATAATTTGATAGTATGTTCGGAAGTGAAAGCTTACGTGCGGCAACTGAGAAGCATTTTCTAAGGCTCAAATCCAGTCTTCAGATGACTTAAAGCCCTTTCATCTTCTTTGAGCACAAGTGGCAACATCTGAAAGCCCCTCTTTGTGTTTGATCACTGCTCACCCCAAGAAACAAACCTGCAGCCATTACTCATAAGGGTCTTTTATATTGCCAGCGCTCAGGGATGTCCCACCTGGGAACCAGTACAAGTTAAAGTTTGCAGAGGATGCTGGGAGCACTAGTGCTCAAGGATGTTTTTTTTTTGTTAGCTATTAAAGTGGTAGTAAATATTTAATATTTAAAATGTCAGTGTGCCTGACCAACAGACATAAAAACAAGTTCCCGCAATTCTTTGAATTGGATGGAATACCAAATTCTCCACCAGAGGATGAAACATCTAAACCCACATTAATAGAGTTATGCCACCAGCACACACAATAGTGGTCTGCAAAGAAAGTGTCATATACATGCACACACTTACACAGAGCCATACTTCACCCTATGAACTCGTGCTCTTTAAAGGTAAACTATATACCCCTCAAAGAATGTAGGTCTCTATAAAAAGATATTGCATAAAACACCTCCTATGTAAAACCCTGCTTCATGTAAATAAACCATTTTCTTAAAAATTATACTTTTTTAGTAGCATGTGCCATTGGGTAATCATAAATAGAAAATAGCCATTTTAAAAAATAAGGACAGCCTCCTGGGATTGTATGATTCAACGGTGCACACAAACATACCAAACAAACTATAAAGTTAGGTCACATGAGCCAATTAACAGACAGAGTTCTGTCTTTTGCTTCCACACTTCTACCTGTTACAGTTATCGAACATCGAATTTGAAGGATTTTACCGATTTTCAATTTCTCAATACAATCGTACGATTTTACGAAAAAAATCGTAAAAATCCCTTCAATTTCTCGAAAAAATCGTACAAATTGAACAGTTTGAGGCGTTCGATCGTAGGATTTCTATTCCATAAGAAAACTTAGAAAGAAAAGCCTATGGGGGCTTCCCATAGGGATATATCACAATTCGGTAGGTTTAATCTGGCGAATTTGGCCATCGAATAAAAATTTAAAGGGCAAATACTTCGACCATCGAATGGTCGAATAGATTTTTATTCGATCTATTCGAATCATTCGATACGACTGAATTTTGCAAATTCGATGGTTGAAGTGTCCAAATGTAAAATTAGAAAAAAATTGGAATTTTACAATTTGATCCAAAAAAAGCCTATGGGGGCTTCCCATAGGGATATATCGCAATTCGGTAGGTTTAATCTGGCGAATTTGGCCATCAAATAAAAATTTAAAGGGCAAGTACTTCGACCATCAAATGGTCGAATAGATTTTTATTCGATCTATTCGAATCATTCGATACGATCGAATTTTGCAAATTCGATGGTCGAAGTGTCCAAATGTAAAATTCGAAAAAAATTGGAATTTTACAATTCGATCGAATTTTGAATCCTTCACACAAATTTAGTAAATCTGCCCCTTAATATGATATAAACAGTCTGTTGCTTAAGTATTCATTTTGGGGGTATAGTTTTCCTTTAAGGCTACAAATGTATTGTTATTGCTACTTTTTGTTACTCATTTTTCTATTCAGGCCTCTCCTATTCATATTCCTTTCTCTTATTCTAATCAGTGTGTGGTTACTAGGGTAATTTGGGCCCTAGCCACCAGATTGCTGAAATTGCAAATTGGGGGGCTTATGAATAAAAAACTAAAATACTCAAACACCAAAATTAATATAAAATGAAAACTAATTGCAAATTGTCTCAGAATATTAGTCTCCACCTCTTCAAAGGAGCACAACCCCTTGTTTTCACATACACGTAGAAATGTAATCTTCTGATTTCTATACAATTTGAACGCATGTTTGTTCATGAATAAGTCAACAGTCCTAGATGGGATGAACTGGATCTGCACTTAACAGTGGCTCAGCGGTTAGCATTGCTGTCTTTACTAATAATAGTCTCACTCCCACAGGCACAAATGAATTAGAGTTTGGTTCAACTGATCTGAATGTATATATATATATATATATATATATATTCTACAATGTGAAGATTTTCTTTCATCCAGGTCATGGTATATCTAATATAATAATTAAAAAAACCAACTGGACTTGCTGAGAAATACAAAAAAAAAATGTGAAAATGGTTTATCTTCCATCTTCCTTTAGAAAGTTAAATATGAGGGCACAAGTCAAGGTCAACTCAAAGCATGCTGTCTTTGCTTTTATCTGCTAGTGCGAGTATGAATAGCGAGTATGAATAGCCCAGCCTTCATGAATGATGGTTCTTCTCATAGTTGTTCCCTGAGGGAATACCTCTAGATACATTACATCCAAGGGCAGCAACAAGCTGATGTTAATAGACGCACAGCCTTTTATATGCCAATAAAGCAGGAATTGTAGGCCAGCCTACCTGATACTGGAGACTCTGAATCAGTTACAGGGCCAGCTTCTTGTAACATGCGTACATCATGCAGTTATTGCAATGCACCCTGTGTTGCAGGTGTATCATTGTTTAAAGGAAAACTATACCCCTCACACAATGTAGGTCTCTATTAAAAGATATTGCATAAAACAACTCATAAGTAAAACCCTGCTTCGTGTAAATAAACCATTTTCATAATAAAATCCTTTATTTTTATGTGCCATTGGGTAATCATAAATAGAAAATTGCCATTTAAAAAAAAATAAGGGCCGCCCCCCAGGATTGTATGATTCACGGTGCATACAAACAAACTAAACAAACCATACATGTTAGGTCACATGAGCCAATTAACAGACAGAGTTGTGTCTTTTGCTTCCACACTGTTACAGTTAGAGTTGAAATATTTCTGGTCAGGTGATCTCTGAGGCAGCACACAGAACATCACTAAATGGTGGTTCAAGGCAAGAGATGTAAAAGGGCAATATTTACTTAAATATATATACCAGTTTGATAAGATTCTTTAATATGCCACTTAATATGATATAAACCATCTGTTGCGCAAGTATTCATTTTGGGGGTATGGTTTTCCTTTAAGGTGAATATCTGGGAAGGCATAAGGCTGTACCATACACAGAAAGGTCATGCAATATATTTCTCCTTCATGTCGTTAATAAAGTTCAATACCGGACATGGTGGGATATAGGTGGAAACTTTAAAATAGAAGTGCCTGTATGCATCTCATTATGTGAATAAAAATGCCTCCTCCCATCCTTGATGTGGCAGAAAATCTCATTAGGCAGGTTTCTTACTGGTAAAGTTAATTAAGCAGATTACTTGACATTGTGTAACAGAGAAGGGCGCATACCTGAGGTGCTTTGGGGGAAAAATATCACTCCCAAAAAAAAATGTATCTTATTAGGAGGACACTAATAATTACTGAATTAAGGCCAATAATGGCAGGTGTATTGTCTAGCAGTTTTCCCACTTTTCCAAGTCACAGCAGGTGGATGGGCGGAGGTTAAATAAGACTCAAGTGGGTTTTGCATATAGTGCGGAACAAAGCTGCAGATTACACGGCCTACCATAAAGCCCTGATTACTGGCACTAATGCTGAGATCACACCTCAACACACACTTTGCTGCTGCCCAGGTCATGAACAACGGATTGAATAAATGCATCAACACCTGTAATTGGACCATAGAAATCTTTATTTCAGTTATCTATCAAAAAGTAGTATTGAGGTTGAGGTACGCAGTTGTTGCACTATACCATAGAGGTTGTATTACAGTATACCATAGAGTTGGTAGTCTCTGTTTTTTTTACAAGTTTTTTATTTGTAACAGTTGCCATATTTATTCTCATTTTCTCGCCATTTTCTGCACTTAGGGGCAAATTCGATGGCTTCGCCACAATTCGCCAGGCAGATTTTCGCCAGCCCGCTGCTAATTCACTAAAATGCAAAGTTGCGCTCAGGGAGGCGAACGTCAGCAAAGTTACCCTACCGTTATTTTGCCAGGCAAAGCTCATTTACACTAGCGATGCCTAATTTGCATACAGCGCGAAGTTAAACGTATAATAGAAGTATATGTTACAGCCACTACATTCCACTACACAAGCCCAGGAAACCTTTAATAAATAAAATAAAGTTGTCCTATCGCCCTAAACATGTTCCCCCTGTATAGCTGGGTTGCCATAGGTTAGGAAATGTAGCGGGGAAGAAGGGTAAACACCCAAAAAAGTACGCTATTTTTCAGACTATCACCCTAAGAAAAAGTTTTTTTTCAAACTGATATCTATTGTATTGAATTTCGCCAGGTCTGACCTGGCGACGTAAAGTCTAGCGCAAGAGGTAACATTCAGTAAAATGGTCAATTAGCGTAGTTATGTCCCTTCATCAGTGCGCAACTTCGTCTGACGTAAGTTGCGCTAGTCTATCTACTTCGCTAGCGAATTTTCACCAGGGACACTGTGTATATTGGCAAAGTTGTGAAATGACATCACGCTAGTGAATAAGCGCTAGATACTTCTCGCTTTAGTGAATTTGCCCCTTAGGGTTTCTTTCTAAGGAGACTGTCACTTGCAGTTCAGTTTTTTTTTTCCCTGAGGAAGTTCACTTCATGTGACTGAAACATTGGATTCTCAATAAAAAAAAAATCACTTTTGTTTAGATGAGAAGACCTGTGAGTGTGGTATACTTTGTTAGTATGTATGTAGGATGCCCTTGCAATGATTGAGATTGATGGCAGCACACAAAGGGCAATTTCCAAGCCAGTATTTTCATCCTTCTGCAGGAAGTACAGGTTTCATTCAGTAATTTGATTTTAGTCGGTCCTAAATATTTCATTTGTAGCGAAAATCAGTGTGGGGGGGGGGATTGGTACAGGTATGGGATCCATTATCCAGAAATCTCTGAATTACGGGAAGGCTGTCTCCCATAGACTCCATTGAAATAGCCTAAATGTTAAAAAAAAGTATTTACTTTTTCTTTGTAATAATAAAACAGAACCTTCTACTTGAACCAAACTAACTTAATTAATTCTTATTGGAAGCAAACCTAACTTTGGTTTTATTTAATGTTTAAATGATTTGCTAGTAGACTTCAGGTATGAAGATCCAAATTATGGAAAGATTAGTTATCCAGAAGAAAGAAAAGCCAGATCCCAAGTATTCTGGATAACAGATCCCATACCTGTACTGTAAATAACTATTGTAACTGGTTTAGAAATGCAGTTATGAAGCATCTTCTGTAAGTGGAAGGCCTTTAGCACAGCTCTACTGGACATATTTTTAAAGGCAAAAAAGACATTTTAAAAAGCAGTAATCGTCTTAAAAGTCATATATGTTATTGTGTGTGTTTTCCTTTATCGTATCTCCATTGTGCATCCAGTGGCAGACACTCATTGGACAATCTGGTGCACTCTCAGATCGATCAACCCACGGGCTGAATGATAAAAAGTGTATGAGGGGCCGCACATGGTATAGACAACTTTCTCATTTGCGCAAAGAGCATGAAGAGAAGAGAAGAGAAGGTGTGGCACCTCTAACCTCTTTTCTGCTGATGCACCATTTGCGGGTCAGCTCAGTGTCTGACATCCCAGTGGCCCACCAGAAAACCTTAGGCTGAGGGCCCACTTTCCAACCTTCTCTTCTCACTCAACCTCTAGTCTTTTTTTTCTCTACATGCTGTACTATATTAGTCCATTATTAAGCCTCTTTGTTCCCATAAAGAAATAAGGAATGACCATGAAATAAGCCAAATGGTTAGAAGCAAGAGGTCCACTGATAACTGGGCCCACTGGGAGTTTACCTGGTATCCCAGTGGGCCAGTCTGACACTGTGTCAGCTGAATTTCACATCTGGTGAAATCACCCAAAACCGCCTGGAACTCATCATTGAGTTTAGTGGCAACCACTTGTTACCTGTGGTACAGACAGTTTTTGACCTTTATAGGTCAAAACTGTCTGTATCACTGAAGTACAGGCCACACATTTTGGGAAATATGTTGGTGGAGAAACGAACAGGTATAACATATGCATGAATTTTGCGATGGCACTGTATTTTGTACTGCAGTAGAGAAACCACAGAGTGGGAGAAAAGCTCTGATGGAAGGCATCTGTCAGCACTTAAGTTATTTGTGAAGAAGTACTTTGTATTTGATAAACACAGTAGATATTGTGGGACACTGCAACTGAACTTGTGTCTTGGAATCCAGCAGCTATTGTATTTGCTCACTTGCTCTCTTGAAAATCTTGTGTACACATTAAACACACTAAACATGGGCAGGCGGAGATGTGGTACAGAGCAGTAGTTCCCAATCAGTGGCTCGTGAGCAACATGTTTCTCTCCGACCCCTTGGATATTGCTCCCCATGGCCTCAAAGCAGGCGCTTATTTTTTAATTCCTGGCTTGGAAAGTTTTGGTTGATGAAAAACTAGGTGTACTGCCAAACAGAGGCCCCTGTAGACTGCCAGTCTTCATAGAGGCTACTACATGGCCAATCACAGCACTTATTTGGTACCTCCAGGAACATTTTACATGTTTGTGTTGCTCCCCAATTCCTTTAAATCTGAATGTTGCTCACAGGTAGAAAAGGGGACCCCTGGGTACAGAGGCTTATCATCCCTGATCAAGTACAAGATGCTGAAGAAATGCCAACGGAGACTTATGGTCGGACTGATGAAGGTGCCATCAGCACCACACTGTGACATTATTGTCGGCTCCTGCAAGAATACACCTAAAATCCACTGAATGTGTTTGTTCAAGCCGCAGCCAACAGAAGGCATCCGAACATGAATAGAGAAGAGGATTCAGCTAGCAGTGAGGGGGTGAAACAGGCCTGCGGATTTCAGAAGGCTCATTTTGGCCACGTCTGGCTGTAGCCTAAATCTTTTCATCTACCAAGTGCAAATAAAAGATTACTTGATAGCAACATCCCTAGTTGTTTTGTATGTTTATTTATACAACGCAGACACATTTACAGAGATTGTTCATCACCTCAGTGGCGTTTCTGCCGCCACCTGAGAAAGCAGCCCCGATGCCGCCCTCCCCTTCCCGCTCCGCGCTAAAAAAATCAGCGCCGCAGCGGGTCAAAGGGGGGGCGGTATTGCTAGTGCACAGGGTGCAATTTCCAGGTTAAAACCCAGAAATTCGTCTCTTAAAGTTACAAGATGCAGCTTTTTTCCACCCCTTGTAACTGGCCTCTCTGTGCCGCCTGAGGCAAGGTTCTCTCCTTGCCTAATGGCAGGAGCGGCCCTGCATCACCTCACATTAGTCCTTGTCCCAGTGGCGCTTACAATTTAAGACCCAATCATATCCACACAACACACTATAGGAGACAATGCTTTTAGAATCCTGGAGGACATCGCCAGATATGGGGAGAACCCAAACTCCTTGCACATAGTGAACTAAACTCAGACCCCAATAGCTGCAAGGCAGAAGTGCTTACCACCATAGATGAGTAGAGAGCCATGAATAGTATTTTGCTCAAGACTCCCCTGACAAAGCATTTGTTATTCCAACAGTTTGTTTCTTCCTATGCAAAAATGTGCCCATTGAAGCTTACATATAAGTTCCCTGGCTGCAGAGTAAAGCATGGGTCTACTGTAGTCACTTCTCATTTACTTCAATGCATGGAAACACTTGGACCTGTCACTTTTCAGGTTTAACAACACAAGTTGCCAGCTCTGACACATTCTTCCTATTCAAATGAATGGGAATTATCAGTAGCTCTCTGTGCCATCAGTCATAGTATAAGCTAATTCATGTGCTTTGCCCTGTAACCAGATGATAACTTCCCCCAAGCTCAGAATTGCAGATAAAATGGAATCTCCCAGACTGTAGGTAACACACAGATTGGGTACAATTACTGCCCCTGTAAGTAGCAAAACATTACAATTTCACTGTGATAATTTTTCACAGCTTCTTCCCCCAGAGGGCATGATAGGCCAGCACAGGAGGTCAGGGGCATAATCGTTAAGTATTTTATGAACAGAAGGTGCACGAATAATTGCAGATTATACATATGCAAAAGGTCTGTAGTGGGATATACCAAGGCTGGTCTGGGAGGATTTTCTAAGAGAAATAAAACTGTGCATAGCCAGTCAAAATACCGATAACAAAGAAGTGTACTGATACAAATGCAGCGTCTAACATAAACACACAAGCATGTCATAATGTCAGTATATCACAATTATACAAATTAGACAGAAGATGCAGATTCTTACAAAATGTTGACACAAATATCAATGCATGAAAATCCCAGTATTTCAAGTGTAATGATGAATACATTCATTCCAAAACAATGGGGGTCCCCTGTCCAAGCAATGGGCACGCCCATGCTTATGCAATGTTCCCTGTCTGAGAAATCCACCCCAATCAAAGTTAGCATACCCGATACCAGCTATTTGGGCCACCTAAATACAGACTCAAGGTAACGGTTGCTTTGTATCCCCATACAGTGACCCTTCATTTAAGTGGCCCCAATGCTCAAAACATTTTATATTTGCTATGTACAAATCTGAGGGACTGAAAACATTCACTTAATAAGAAAAACAAAAACAACAATTTATCCAGCCTTTTGTTTTCTTGACACTGAGCACTTGATCTGTAGTGTAATTATATTTTGTATTTATGTGAATTGTATTTGAGTTCATAAAAAAGCAAAATACTTGGTTGGAGCAGTAATTTCCAGTAAGAGTATAGGGCCCAATAAGGCCGAAAAGAAAGGTTACTGTGCTTTCCTAACTAGCCTGTGGGGTGCTTACCTTGTGCTGCTTTGATTGTGTACTCGTTGTTCTCCCCAGGGCACACAGCCAGCAGTTGCATGGTTCTGATGCT
>CM044439.1:137084134-137107002 GCA_024363595.1 Xenopus borealis
TTAAAGTTAAGTATGGTGGTGGTAGGACAATGCTAAGGTTTGTTTTTCATCAACAGCCATTGGAAATCTTGTAAAACTAAAAGGAAGAATGGATAGTACAGGGGACTACTGCAAGAGAACCTGGAGCTTAGCCAAAATGCCAACTTTCAGCATGATAATGATCCCTAAGTGTGAAACACTAATACAAAAGCTATAGCGCTGTTCAACATCCATGAGTAAAAATGTGCACCGCCTCTGTGATGATGAGTCTCTGCAGCCCTTGATCTGGTGGGGTGATCCTCTTATACCTTCGTGCCTTTAAGTATTCACTTAAAAATCTAAACTGGAAAGATGGCAACTCTAACTGCCTAAGAAAAAACTAATTAGTAACTGATTTAAATAAAAAATATATTTTCTCAGTGAAATTATACATAAACATTCTGTGGGATTTTACTGAAATCGAGTAGGATGTATTTTGCATAAGGCCTTATCTTTCTGTGTGTTACAAAGTGATCCTAAACTTGAGCGACGCTTCCTTTAAAGGCTATGGTTGCAAAGCCGAGTAAGGATTCTACCATGTTTAATGGCTGTTTGGTCACAGGAGGGCACTCTTTCATTTGGTATATGAATCTGTTTTAAAGATATTTTGTCCCTCAGCAAGTTTAATGACAAACTCTACTCATTTTAATAAACAAACAAATACAGATAAATAATACCAGTCATAATAATCTACAGTATATCCATATAGTTTAGCACCTAGTTAAAAATAAATAAGTGAAAGCAAATACTTCAAATTAAGAGAGAATATTTTCCACCAAAGGACTAACTCCAGATTTAGTAATCCTATACCGGTTATACAGATTTAGAACCACTTGAACCTCCTGAATAGTAGTTTTGGTGTTTTTTTGTGTGTTTTCATGTATGTTTAATGTATAAACCCATTTATAGTACAACGCTGCAGAATAAGCTGGGTTTTATAAACACATGTTAAAGGGGTGGCTCATCTTTAAAGAATTCAACTTTAAATTTAAAAAACCCTACACCCCATCCCCACCAAAACCCCCTCTCTCCTCCCCCAGCCTAAGTATTACCCTGAGCAAATGGCCCAAACGTTTTACTTACCCCTCGGTGTAGATTCAGGCATCGGATTTCACGGGCGCCATCTTCAGCCGCTTTGGAAATCTTCGGAATAAGACTGGAGCTTTGGCAATTTTCATGAGTTTCGCACACTAGCAGGTGTTGCTAAATGGAAAATTGCTCCAACTGTGCATGCACCACCACACCACTCTAATTCCGAAGATTATCAAAGCGGCTGAAAATGGCTCCTGTGAAGACTGAAGTCCAATGGCTGAATGTGCACTAAGGAGTAAGCGCTAGGGGCATTTGCCCGGAGTAACATTATGGGGGTCTTGGTGGTGATGGGGGGTTGGGATTTTTATATTTATGGCATTTCCCTGATTTTAAATAATATTTTCCCAGATTTTACATCAACATTGTGACCTGATGTACCCAAAAACAGTTTTTTTTCTTTATGAATGTAATTATTTGTGAAATAGAGGTTTAAAATACTAACCAGTTGTATATTTTAAATTGTTTTAATGGTTCTGCCTGTAAATGGTCAGTTCCAATTAGTCTGCCCCTTATACAGTCCTGCACCAATCACTTATTGCTTTAGGTTGTATATGTGATAGAGAGTCTTTCACACGCCCCCCCCCCCCCCCCCCCCATAGTGTAACATTAACACTGCAGTGTTTAACCCTTGATATTAACCAGTAAATATTGTATCTCAAAGTAAAGCAGACTCCTGTGCTTATATCCTTTCAGTACTTGAATTTTACATTTTACAGGATTTTACATCATTATATTCCTGGTCCCCTGAAAAATGTAAAATGTGTATGCCACAAAGCACAGTGACTGAATGGTTAGCTCTGATTCCATGTAGCTGTGATTATCTGCAAGGGCTCTGTAGTCTCTTCCCATGTTTGCAGCAGTTTTCACACCTATACAAAAACCACACAAACAGGTTAATTGGATCTTGATAAACTTCCACATAGTGTGCTTGAATGCGATAGGGTCATGTATGTATGTATGTATGTATGTATATTTTTATTTGTATAGCACTTCTTGAGGGCAAAGCACTGTAGAGCAAAACAATACAAACAAGGGGAAATTGAAATAAAAAGTAACAATAAGTGCATTATTAGAAATACAATTCACATAAATACAAAATATATAAGTGCTCAGTGTCAAGGAAACAAAAGGCTGGAGGACCCTACCCTGTAGGGCTTACAGACTAAATGGGAGGGTAACATACAGACACAATGCAGAGGGGTATTAAAGTGCTGTAGGTTACAGTTTGTTACACTGTCATATTAGTGCCAGGTCCCAGTTCAAGTGTTATCCAGGTAAGCTCCACTGCAGTACAGGCTGATTAATTACCGCCTCTGTAAAATGCTGCTGTAAATACAAGAATAATAAACACTGCTAGGCACAAAAAATATCAATGTTTCCTGTCATTTTTAATTACATTCAGTTATTATTTTATAGCAGTGGCAGCAAGATGATTTTGCAGAGGCTTCAAACAACTAGTTGGTTTCAGATAGATAACCAGAAATAATGCTTATTTCCAATTACTTTATATTTTCTATATGTGACCATTTTTCTAATATTGAAGTATAAAGTGCCATTTTGCACCTTCTAAAGTAGCTCTGGGAAGGGGGGTGGGGGTCGCTGACCCTGTAAACTGTTCTAAATGAATACATTTAGTTGATACAGTTCTTTGTCCCTGCTAAGCAGAATCCCTGAGTTTCATTAAAGAGAATTTGATACAATAGTTGCTAATACTCCAGTGATTTTGCTGACTGGATGGATGAAATATGGGTTTATATGATGTTTATGTTTATGGGTTTATATGATACATACATGTTTGATTGGTAATGTTGTTGGATGGTATAATCATCAGTCAATAAAGTTTATGAGCTTTGAAGATGCATTTCTGACCATAAATGTCACAGTAAATATTGCCATAATTAATGCCATTATTAACGCCATAAAACAAGACTATTTTCTAGAATAAATATTTGCAAACGTAATTTGTCGCCAGAAAATTCGCAACTCGCTAAAATTACCGCAAACGTAAGCTGGTTCGCTAACGTAGTTACCGCAAGTGATCGCAAAGACTTCTGAGTGTATCGTTGTTTAGTAAACTTATTAGCTGCGAATATTCTGGCAGAAAAATATTCTCAGCAATAACATGCGGAAACTTAAATTCAAATTTATCGCACTTTAGTAAACGGACCCCAGTGTCCCACAGTCAGTGATCAGCTGCTGCATCTTTTAGCAAAAGTGTATAATTAACTCCTTTTATAACAATACCATTTAATTTTTTACATAAGCATCTATGATGCACTGCCCACTTGGTTTAAGCTAATAGTGCAACTTTCCTCATACAGGTCACCTTTTCCTGATGTGAATACTTATTAGAAACAGAGAAATGAGGAGAGCACTCAGTAAGCATAACAATGCTGTGGTGAACTTTTATAATGCCCACCACCGACTGGCGGTCGGCATTATTCACCACAGCATTGTTATGCTTACTGAGTGTTCTCCTCATTGATCTGGTTTTTCCTTGTTGGACACAGGTTCTGACCCTGAAGGTTACATAGAGAAATCCTGTTACAAAGCAAGAGCTTCTGTTGGAAACTGAAATATGATTCACAAGTAAGATACCAGGAAATGGATCTTCCCGTGCAAGCATAGAAAGTGTTAATAACTTTTCCAGCAGGACTTTTTTTTTTTGTTCTAAAATATACAGAGATTTGAAACTTTTCACATTGTTTTCAGGCAAAGTTAAACATAGTGTATGCTCACAACAGACTGTTCCTTTAAGCCAGCCCAGTCCTAGCACCTCCCCTGGTTTCCTATGTCAGTTGAGCAACCCAGTTGTGCTGGGGAAACTTTTTCTCCCTAAAGAGGTGCTGGCATTACTGACGCCCAGTAGGGCAGCTCCTTGGGAAAGGGTGATCTTTGCTAATGAGGTAAGTGGATTTGCCAGATAACTGCATACCGAACTGTGTGTCCATATGAGCTAATACTGACTCACACAAATAGTTAAATTAAAGGGAATGCTTCTTGGATTTTCTAGCACCCATAAGGAAGTCGTTACTGCCATGTGTGTGTGTTATTTTAGTGTGGGTGGTTGAAGAGAAGCACGAATATATTCCGGTCAACACATAGTTAGCTGGTATGTGACACGCTGTACTGTCTCACGTTTCTCATCCCATTATTATTTGTTTCATAATTTAAAGTGAAATACCTTAACTGGAATATATACACTATTTATGAGTAGTCTTTACCTACACTTTATTTTTCTGTGTATGTTTAGTAAAAAATACTGATGTTTTTCTCTACTTAAGTTAGGATTGCCACCTCACCCCTTTAAGGACCCTTACACATTGGTGTTTGTACCTGTGCTCCGTTTTGCTGCATTCAGCCACAGGGGAGCGCAGGCCTAGACGCACATATACATTTGAATGAGGTTGTACCCACCAGACGCACGTAAGCGACTAACGCAGCTTGGGATGCAGCATATTGCATCTGGTGGGTACAACCTCATTCAAAAGAATTGCGTGCATCTAGGCCTGCCCTCCCCTGCGGCTGAACGCAGCAAAACAGAGCGTAGGTACGAACGCCCATGTCTGAGGTCCATAAATCTGAACACTTATGGAATCCACAGCTTGCATTGCTAACTAGCAATTCATTTAGATGCATGCTGCAGACTGAACTGATTAAGAGCTGAACTACACAGTAAGGCTTCTTCAGATCCAACGCACTGAGAGCGCAATGGGATGAGATGGATGCGCCAAATATACTGTAAGTGATAGAAATGTTGCACCTACAAACTGCATGTATCCGACACAGCTGTCTTGCAACTTGCGGCATGCAATTTGTAGGCGCAACATTTCTATTACTTACAATATATTCGGTGCATCTGTCTCATTGCATGCGCTTCCTCTCAGCGCATCAGATCGGGAGAAGTCGTACCGTGTAGTTCAGCCTTTATGTGCAGCCATGCATCTAAATGAACTCCTAATTAGTCATGCAGGCTGTGGATTCCATATGTGTTAGGTTTTAGAGGGGTGAGGTGGCAACCCTAACTTTAGTGTCTTATTTATATATATATATATATATATATATATATATATATCCGTCCATGTTCAGTCATATGAGTGGTTGCTTAATCATAGTTGCCTCTGGAGACATTTCCGTTAACATAATAGAAGGCTTGTGATGCCTTTTGAAACATGTTGTCCACAAAAAGCTATAGTTCATAATTCCTTATATCTGTTATGTGAGGACCCTTGCATTGTTATTGCTATGTCCTGGAAAGAAAGTAGCTTTTGGAAGGAGCCTGGAATATGATAAAGTTCCCAGCTCACAAGAACTTGCACTCTACATCATCGTTTGCTGTCTTAAGCCTTAGCTGCTAAACATCTATTGGCATTGTAAACTCAACAACAGCTAGTGGGCTGCATGGAGGATATCCCTCATCTCAGGGGTAGTTGCAGAGAGTGATCATATTAGAAGGGAACTGAAGGAAGGCAGACAAACACTTTGGGCAGTAATATCAGAATATAAAATTATAGCTTTCCACAGATGGGAAAGATGGTGGACTCTACAGGATCATCAGCACAGGATGATATGGTTGAAGCCAATGAGAATGTATGTGGATCATATGATACATCCATCTATTATCCCGTGTTCAAACTGAAATGTCCACAAACACTTCCTGATTTGTCACAATATTAGTAAAAATGTTCTTTCCTCAGGTTACAGCAGTGTTTTGTGGCAGGTTTGGCCCCTCATTAGACACAAGGGAATGAAGGTTGAATTTGCTCCTCTCAATGTACCCCTGGCCCGGAGGTTGCAGACAACTGCTGTGTTCCAGTGGGTATTCTCCTTTCTGTTACTAGGTAAGGTCATTACTAAATATTAGATACGCCCTTATGAATTCATGCAGATATTGCTTCACATGCAGAGGCAGGGAGCCAACTGGAGAGGGAGAAAACAGCCACATACAAGGCTATGGTTATCTCTTGAGGTTTCTCCATACTAATGACTATAGACTCACTTGTGGCTGATCTTGTGACTTTCTGTTCATACAGGACTGGCCCCATTCAGTGTTACCTTTATCCCACCTTGCACAGGAGATTAAGTGATGTTATATATAGTTTTATGATATCCAATTAAGTATTTTAATTCAATATATAGTTCCCAACTGTTCTTCTGGGACAGTTTGTATTTTTGATTCTGTCACATGAAATCTTTGTCCTTGTAGTGTCCTGGGTTTTTAAACTAACCAAAACAATATTGGCTCCTATGAACTGCAATCCCCTGGTCTATGCACAATCACAAAAGGTTAATACCACACTTTGGCAAAAATATTTCAGCAAGAATTAGTTATATAAATAAAACTGTGCACTGAGGTAGACCAAGGAAAATTCTTACACTTTGCCTTACATTTATTCCTCCTTGTTTGTCTGCAGCACAGTGTTGTATAGGGATATTCATCTGTCTGGTGCTGGCAAGAGTATGGCTCATTTTAGCTCTATATGTTCTCTGGCTCTACCTCGATTGGGAGACCCCACAGGCTGGAGGACGAAGATGGGAGTGGGTACGGAACTGGACTGTATGGAAGTATTTTAAGGATTATTTTCCAATCCAGGTAAGTGAAGGCAATAACAATTACACGTATTAGGACCCTTTTTATAAAGCTTCAGTATAGTAACTTCTTCAATACACTTCAAAGATACTCATTACAGATTCATAATAAGCCCTAGTATTTCAATTACACAGGCCCAAACATCCCTCCACCGGCCAAATAAATAGTGACTGTCTATGTAATCTTACAGCGGCCCTTTTACCAGAATCCATAGATTGCTTGTCTGGGCCTGGTTCTTTTGAAATTTGTGTCTGTCAAGTCACAGTGATGTTCAATAAATTGCAGTAATGGAAATTTTAAGTAGAAGTACCTTACTGAACCTTGAAAAAAACTAAAGAAAACAGCTGGCACTCTTCTGGTGTATTGATAGTGTTGTCATTTAACTCAACAAATTAATTTTATCTTAGTTAAAACAGTGTTTCATCCAGAAACAATATTTTGATTTACACTTCTATAATTAAGAAGAAGTACTCATTTTAAGGAAAATTCCATTTATATAGGAACATTTGTAGAAAAGAGTGAAAGGTTGTGCCTGCCTATTTTAATTTTCTGTTCTTCCAGCTTGTGAAAACATGCGATTTAGACCCCCAACACAATTATATCATGGGTTTCCACCCACATGGAGTACTTGTTGCTGGGGCCTTTGGAAACTTCTGTACTAACTACACTGGATTTAAGGAACTGTTTCCTGGACTAACCCCCTACCTGCACATTCTGCCCTTTTGGTTCAGGTGCCCGTTCTTCCGAGAATACATCATGAGTGTGGGTAAGCAACGGAGAAGCCAATGGCAGATTCTGTCTCTGATATTACTTTTTTTTGTTTCTGAACAAGCACTTTGTGGTCATATTTGCCTCTTGAGTAGGGTATCCTGTGTACAGCATGTTTTGTGAGCCTAAACTTGTGATATAATGGGAATGGCAAACACACAAAGTATCGGCCTACAAAAATGTTGCCTAAGGTGTCATTCATTGGGGATTATTTATAAACACTGGGCAAATTTGCACTTGGACAGTAACGCATGGCAACCAATAGCTTCCAGTGTTCAACCTACAGCTGGCTGAAAAAAAGCATATCACTGATTGGTTGCTAAGGGTTAC
This sequence comes from Xenopus borealis, assembly GCA_024363595.1. Classification (NCBI taxonomy): domain Eukaryota; kingdom Metazoa; phylum Chordata; class Amphibia; order Anura; family Pipidae; genus Xenopus; species Xenopus borealis. The sequence goes on from CM044439.1 coordinate 137,091,933, forward strand.
TGCCTAGGTGCATATTTGCCCAGTGTTTATAAATGAGCCCCACTGAGCCTTAATTTATACTTAGCACCCCATGTTGTTTGGGGGAACGTACAAGATCTGTGATAAATATAGAGCATTACTGTTCAATGCTGCAGTTCATTGGTATTGCCTGGAACACCCTTTTCTTAAAACTGAGGATTCAGAACCAGAACCACTTGACATATATTGCAATTTGACATAGTTAATAATAACCTACTGCAGCACTGCAGAGCTTACTGTGCTTCAGGGGCTTTTGGCTATACAGATGCAGGCCTCATGGCAAGACCTCACTGTGGGATCAGGCCCTTAGTGCAATTTTACCTATTGTTTCCACTGGTAATTACACTACTGTTTTCACCCCCTGCTATAAAAAACCATAATTCTTCTGAGCTTGATGAGGTTGTGACTGCCTCTATATCAGGAGGGGGTTTGTTCAAGACCCATGAAAAAAAGTATATGGGTGTTTTGTTTTGTTTTTTGTAATAATCAGTGAAATGTTGAGACACTGATTGACTTTGCTCTTCTTTATATTATTGTTCACCCATACAGGTACGACCTAGTGCCCTTCTGGTTATTCCTACATACAGTAAATTTTCTTTCAAGGGTAGAATAGAAGGAATACCACAAATGTGGAAAGAATCTGGCACAAATTCTCTACTAAATTCCTTTAGAACTATAAATCTGCAGGACTGACCCCTGTTGGCTGCACATATACAGTAAAATGTCTTTTTACTCAGGGATGTCATCAGAGAGGGCATGAAAAAGTCTGTGTATGACTACTTATTAAAAAATAACGATAAAGTCACTGGTCTGGTTCATCATTTCAGTCACTGGGAGTCTCGTCACCAATACGAATATGTTGACTTTCATTTATAGACCTCATGTTCCATCTGCCTTACTAAATATGCCCAAGTATTTTGAATGGAAGGAAAATTATATTGTATTGTGGCATGACCACACTATATACTTACATACTCTATGTTAAACAAACAAACTATTCTTAGGACTGTAAGGGGCTGATTTACAAAATTCACATGTATTCATGTGAATAAAATCGAATTCGATGGAATATTTGATCGTAGGATCTATTCGATTGGTCGAATATGCAAATTAGGCATATTCGATCATCGAATAGTGAATGATCGAATAGATTTGAATGATCAAATATTCGATCATTTGATCAGCGAAGGATTTAAAAATTTTAATTATTCGATTGCCTACGATTGCCTACCGAATTGTAATAGAAGCCTATGGGAGCCCTCCCATAGGCTTCTGAGGCTAAGTCCTGATCGAATAGGATTCGTACGATCGAAGTCTTCGATCGTTCGAATCGTACGAATGATCGACTAATTCATTCGAATGGTCGAATGATCATTATTCGATCGTTATTCAATCATCGAATGATCGAAGATCGAATAAAAGGGTAGCCTAAAACTATCGAAAAAAAATCGAATGCTAATCGAATATGGAGGGAATTTGAATTTTTTGGGGGGAATAATAGTAAATTTGCCCCTAAATGTCGTCCAAAGCTGTAACTTTTTTTTTTTTATCCTTTAGGATTATATTTCTTTTTATTAAATGTTCTTGCTTTTGGGGACACAAAGGAGAAACAAAAATTAGGAAATGCATATTTTTCACTTTCATGCATCATTCTGTATAGAGAATATAATGGTGTTCTATACATTTTTGCTAGTCACTGATCTTCTCATAATACTTTACAGGATATACTGTATTGATGATGTGCTCATGATTTTAAAGAAGGGCAGGAATTTGAGGCAAAATCATTTGAGCACATTTTGAAACCCCTCTTCAGTCTAGCACTTCAATGTCCTCAAATGATTTTGCCTCAAATTCCTGCCCTCAGAAACTGTTCTAAATCTATTTATTTTTTAGATATTTATATTAAAGGTCACCTTTTCAGTTAACTTTTATTATGATGTAGAGGGCGATATCCTGAGAAAATTTGCAATTGGTTTTCATTAATTATTTAGCTTTTTATTTCAGCAATTTGGTTGCTAGGGACCAAATGAACCTACTGCTATTACAGTAGAACCTCCATATTAGGTTTTTCTGGGGAACAGAAAAAAATATGGTAAATGTTGGGAAAATGTATAATTGGGGAAATACATAATTTATTGTTGGGATCTCAGAAAAACAGTGTAAAATGAAAGAAAACTAAAAATCAGCAGATGTAAAATGAAGGTTTCACTGTATATATTTTCTTGCTTCAGTTCTGTTGATCTAAATATATTTCATTTGCAAGAACTTTACCTAGTTCCTACATTTATCTTTCTTGAAACAATAACTAATGGGTTTTTGCTGTAAATATAAATGTATATGTCTGTATACTCTGGAAATTATTATAGGACTGGTTTCTGCTTCAAAGAAGAGTGTGAACCATGTTCTGAGCAAAGAGGATGGTGGCAATGTTTCTATTATTGTCATTGGGGGAGCAGAGGAATCGTTGGACGCCCATCCTGGAAGTCTTACCCTTCAAATCCTGAAGCGGAAAGGATTCATCAAAGTGGCACTCAAAAAAGGGTAGGATTAAAGGAAAGAATTCCCTATCCATAAAATGGCAATACATTCACTGTACTTTTCTGTAAAGTTTCAGTTAAACATATGCTTCACAGGAAGAGATCTATACATTTTGAGCTTCTCAGCAAATGAGCATGGATAAAGAAAAATAAATGTTTCCCCTTATTTGCATTTTTTCTAGGGCTCACCTGGTACCAGTGTTCTCTTTTGGGGAGAATGAACTGTTTCAGCAGGTGTCAAATCCAAAAGGATCATTACTTCGCTGTGTCCAGGAGAGGCTTCAGAGGATCTTGGGGCTTGCTATGCCACTCTTTCATGCTCGAGGAATATTCCAGTACAGCTTTGGCTTGATGCCATACAGGATGCCGATCCATACTGTTGGTAAGTATGTGTCATTTTGGTACAGGTATGGGACCTGTTATCCAGAATGCTCAGGACCTGGGGTTTAATGGGTAATGCATCTTTCCATAATTTGGATCTTCAGACCTTAAGTCTACTAGAAAATTATTTAAACATGAAATAAACCCAATAGGCTGGTTTTGTTTTCAGTAAGGATTAATTATATCTTAGTTTGGCTCAAGTACAAGGTACTGTTTTAGTATTACAGAGAAAAAGGAAAACCTTTTTAAAAATGTGGATTATTGGATAAAATGGAGTCTATGGGAAATGGAGATTCCTTAATTCAAAGCTTTCTGTATAATGGATTTCCAGAAAATGGATCCCATACCTATATTGGCATAATTAGAGCTCATTCAGTACAGCCTTAGTATTGAATTTGGTCATTGTTTATTTAGTTATCAATCTGTGTTTTCATGCAGTGGGTCATCCTATCCCAGTTAAGCAAACATCACACCCTACACAAGAGGAAATTGAATTACTGCACAAGCAATACCTCAGTGCACTACAAGAACTCTTTGAGGAACACAAGGAAAGATATGGGATCCCTGAACACGAATCCCTCATATTCATGTGACCCTTGCATTTGGAAGTGGAAAGGCAACAGCAGCATCGCATATCACAGGAGGCATAGTCCAGTATTCACCCTATGTTTCACAGCCCTCCCACATAAACAACTGTGCTACTTTAAAGGGAAGCTCCAAAATCTAAATAATTCATTCTGCCCCAGTGTTCGTGTTTTGTGTAAAGCACGATTCTCAATAGATCTAAGTCTCAAGACTTGTGTCTAAAAGTTTTTGGTTGTATACCGGAAAAGCCCTAAATCTTTTTTGTACAGTATGTGCTTTTGGCAAGTATCCTAATAGGGGTGTATAATAGATTCTGCCTTGTCTATACACAGTATGTGTGCACTCTCTGCCTATCAAATGAGAGATGAAGTTCAGCATTAACCGGAAGGGTTCATCTATTGGCTTGCTCATATGACCGCATGGGAGCACAGAACAGCACGGCCACAACATGTTCCAGAATTGTGGGTGTGGCTCACAATTCAGTTAGAACTGCAGATTGAATTTCACATGCTGTCTTCCTTATTTGTGTACATAACAACTCATTCTGAATTTCTCTATGTGCATTATGAGACAGATGTTTAAGAATTTGTCTTATGTCATGGGAAAGGAATTCTTCACTGTAACAAGATACCTCCCTTTCAGCTCAGACATCCAAGGGAAAACTAAGGACATACTGTAAACCACAAACTGTGGTGAAGTACTGAATATAAAGTAAAATCTACTGTATTATGTTTCCATCTGCTTTGTGTCCCTTGCACAGCTGACAAGTCATGTAGGACTTGTGTGTGTATCAGAATACCTGACACCATGTCAAATAAATTTCCACAGATTAAATTTTGCAGGTCTTTATTTTCACTTTGATGAAATAAGACACACATCGAATCCAGGATTTGGTTCCAGATTCGGCCTTTGTCTGGCTAAACTGAATCTGAATCCTAATTTGCATATGTAAATTAGGGCCAGAAAGGGAAATCACGTGACTTTTCATCACAAAACAAGGAAGTAAGAATTTTTCTCCACTTTTTCCTTTCCAACCCCTAATTTACATATGCAAATAAGGATTCAGTTCGGTATTTGGCCGAATCTTTCATGAAGGATTTGGGGATTTGCCCAAATCCCAAATACTGGATTCCCCAGATGAAATTAAGATAAAATGGTTCATTTATCAAAAAGAGAAACCGAACCTGGTTAGGGTGAGAAAGACTGAAAGGAGCCAAAAAGCCCTTCACAAGCAATAGCATGCAAAGTGAAGCCTTCTGAAATCAGAAGGTATTTACATGTCTCATGCCATACATATAGCACTGCCTAGATAGCAAAAATTAGAGTTTTATTCTCCCATAATGCATCATGGGTGGAGACATGTAAATCACTCCTTTATGTCCCTGTGGCCAACTATGCATCCAGAACCGCTGGTTTATAGCACAGATACAGCCTAATAGTTCAGAGCCATATATTGGCCACAGGGACATAAAGGAGTGATTTACATGTCTCCGCCCATGATGCATTTCGACCAGTGAATTCGGAAAATTCGATCGAATTGAATGATTCGAATAAAATTTAACTTGAATATTCAACTGTCTAAGTACTTCCCCTTTAAATTTTTATTCGACTGCCTAGTTCGCCAGATCAAAGCTACCAACGTGGGTTTCATTATTTTTGATTGAATAGGAAATATTCAATCGATCGATATAATCGTTCTAATCGATTTATAGATCGATGTGAACAGTACAAGGCTTTAGGGTATAGATTACTTGTGTGAACAATGCAGGAGGTTATAGTCTGGATTTGAGGTGTAAACAATGCAGAGGCCAGTTAATCTGATTTTAAAGCTTACACATGGTAAGAAGTCACAGCAGGCAGTGTGAGGGCACACAAGGAGGGGTCGCTGGCTGCAGGGCATCCAGTTGTGAAGCACTGCTCTAGAATTTAATTTAATCTGTGGCAGGTAGGTGAGTAAAGAAAACTGTTCTAGTTTTTATGATGACCCTTTGGCAGTACCCAGTAATAAATAATCAAAATGCCAAGGAATTTCTTTGACTATGGCTAGTGGCAAGATGGATACATGCAGTACTTATTTATCCTGCATAAGAGACTGCTGCTTTGAAAATGCTGACAACAAAGGGGTAACTGGGAATCTTGCAAGAACCTGACATGGAGTATCTTCAATTTTCCCTTTTAATAATACCTCTTGGAAGTGGAAGGGAGTAATATCCACTGCACACTGAAGGTAATGGGTAAAGGCATAGCATCAGTTCTAGTACATTATTCCACAAAAAAAAAAAATCACTGAATATAGGCACCACAGGCACAGAGTGGCTACTGACTGCCCAAGGGCCTCATATAATGAGAGACATTGTGTGCATCACAACAGGCACATAAGCAGTCAACAATACAGTACACAGGGGAGGTGGATACAGCACTTGGGAAAAAACGAAATCACTAGTTGAATACCTGTTGTGTTTAGTAGCCGAGGGTGAGGAGAGTATAATAGTGCTTTATTAGCAGGTTCATGCAGCCATTACATAATATCAGTAACTCTTACTTTCACTTCCAAGCTGTACAGAAAGTCCTTTGTATCCACAGTGACACCCGCAGGCCATTTGTATAAACACCACATTCCCCCCTATAGTAGTAAAGCATTTGAGCAAATATAATAAACACTAACAATTAAGCAGTATGTTTCTTAAAGCAATATAGACATTCTTCACATGACATAGTCCTTGGTCCATGCAGGTAGTTTTCTCAGTCTCTCAGTATGCCTTATAGGTTCACTTTCTTCAGGCCTATTGCGGTTGATATCAGGAGCAGGAAAATGGCCTTCATCAAATGGAACATCTGCAAAGTCATATCTAGCAGGAGCAAGACGACTTGCATTCCATATGCGTCCATCAGACAGTTCATATGTGTATGGTCCTTGCTGGCGTCTCACTTCAAGTGGTGTAGTAAATTTAGATTGTCCTTGTTTCAGTATTCCTGGTTTCTTAATTCTGACTAAAGATCCAGGCTGAAAGTGCACTTCTCTTGCACCACGGTTTCTATCAGTATAAGCCTTGCATTTGGCTTGTAGACGTTTGACAATGTCAGCAGTAGATGATTTTGTAGGAATAGTCTTTGGTGGAAGTTTGATGTCTGCAACATGTAACCTAGTGCGCATCTGTCTGCCATGTAATAATTCAGCTGGAGATGATTGGGTTGTTGCATGGCATGTTGCTCTGTAGTTATGTAAATGTAGTTGTAAATACTTTCTAAGATTTCCCAGTAATATTTGCTGTCTGTAGTGCTTCTTTCAGATTTCTGTTGAATCGCTCGATTTCTCCATTTGCTTGTGGATAATACACTGAACATTTCCTGCACAATATTCCTCTCTCTCAGAAAGGATTCAAACTCATATGAGACAAACTGTGGTCTGTTGTCTGATATTTTTAAAAAGCCCCCCTAAATACTGGGTTTCTGACTATTAACCTGTCAGGCCTTTCTTGACCATGAACCATTATATAAAGCCCCCCTAAATACCGGGTTTGCGACTATTACCTGTCAGGCTTTCCTTTAACTCTGGACCAGCATATATTTCTATTCTGACAACATATAAAGGACTCTGGTAACTTATGAACATAAAAGTTTATTCTTCCTACAATTAACGACTACAGTTACAACAAGTTACACGTTATCACAGTGTAAATCAAATCCCTTAAGGAAGGAAGTATACAACATACAAGGCTTATAAAGTATGTGCTAACTACTCTAACCTAATGTCTTGGTGTGAGTGCATATAGAGTTATGTCTAGGTGGCTATCCTTAAAGGTGTTTCAAATGCAATAAACACCACAATACCTACCAACATTCTGGAAATAGAAAGAGGGACAAAAAGCTGCGAGTAGTGCATTTCTGGGAGTTTTAGTGCAATGTTTTATTCGGTATTCCAGTTTTACTAATGAGCGAATGGCTCTTTGAATGAGAACTAAAGTCTTATTCCACTTGGGGAAGTGTTAGGCACCCCCAAGTGATTGTATTGACTTACTTGAAACCCCGGGCCGGTGCTCCTATCAACAGAAAAAGCACCATCCTGGGGTTATTCCAGCGAGCACCACAGAGTGATCTTCTTTCGGCTTCTTCTTTCTTCTTGTGACTGTGCATGTGCAGTAGAGCTAAAAGATGAACTTTAATGAAAAATACATCTATTTCATTCTATTGCGCATGCGTCTGCCCTGGGAAATTTGAAGAAAGAAGAACCCTGAAGAGGATCGCTCAGCGGTGCTCACTGGTATAACCCCGGGCCGGTGCAGTTTTCTGCTGATAGGAGCAATTACAAGTACAATCACTTGGGGGGTGTCTAACATTTGGGAGCCCAACTGGAATAAGACTTTCCTTAGTTACCAATAGTTACCATTGCATCTTTGCTTATCTTAAATTGTTACAACATATCCAAGTGCAGCTGCTGACTGGTCTGGGCTCTCTGCCAAAAACCCTCTTATTTTAATTAAGTTTCAGAAACATTTTACATTTTTTCATGTCAGTGCAGGAGATCAAAAAGAAAGTAGGGATGTTTCAGTAAGAAACCCAGGACTGCATGTAAGCTGACAAAATCACAACTGTCCCACAGAAAATAGGACAGTTCGCCTTTAAAAATATATACTGTATGTATTTGGGTGGAAATTACAGAGAATCTACTTATTGATAAATGCTGGAAGATGATAGAAGTATCAGCATAGTACAAGCAGGTTGGGTAGAAACACATAAAGACAAAACTTTGCGAGGGGCTTTCACTGCTAGTGTTCTCCTTTTCAGTCAGTGCTATGACTATTTCCTATTTGAGAATGAGACACTCCCACCTCTCATTTCAGCCTGAACACAATCGAGAGAACATCTCAGTGCAGCACTGATATTATGACAATTTTTACAAGGTAAAATGGTTTCAAAAGTTTTTTCTGCATCATTACATATTGTATGGAGGGAAGAATATTATAACTGAAGATCAGTATAAAATGAAATGTCCCCTTTAATATTGAATGAGAAAAAAACTAAAACGTGAGGAAGAATCTAAGAATGTGACTCAGGCCATAACTCGGCACCACCCAGATAACACACATAACTGAGTCACAGAACCTCACAAGAACAGCCAGACAATATACATGCCATTTAACAAGCAAAACTACAACTCCTGTGGCACCTTTCCATATGATGCTTTGTTATGGTGAGAATCTTAAGAGCTCACAGCATGTGGGTGGAAATATATTCTGCTATGATTGCACTTGTAGTACAAAAAAGTCAGTAACCCCATTAATAACAAATAGAAAAGTTTACATTTTGCAGGTAATACTAATGTGGAGAATCTGTGTCTGGGAATAGAAGGGACCCCCTCAGTCTTCTATTATATACATCAATGATATCCAGCTTGTTGTACTGCAATTCCCAGCATCCCCTGAAAGCCATCTGCCATCCCATCTCTAGCAATAAAGCAGGAGCTTTGTGCTTAGAAACAATAGGCTGATTTTAATGAAGTATAGAGTAGGCTAAGCCGATAGCACCTAGGATGAGAAATACATTCTGAAAGTGGTATCTTTAAGAGAGCAGGAATGGAGGAGTTAACTTGAATGACTGACACAGAGCTGTCCCGGACAGAATCGGCTGCACTTCCTGTCTCAGAAGTCTGCACAGGTTTGAGTTTTTGAGCAGGACAGGAAGAGAATGGGAAATCCTGCACCATGCTTGTGGTGGTGTCAGGGAGGAATTAGACCAGTGCTGCCCAAACTTCTGTGGTATCGAGGGCCAAAAAGTAGAGGTGTCACAGGTATTAACAATGCAGGGGAATCACAGGTGTGAACAATACAGGGGATTATTCTGAATTTGAGATTTAAATAATGCAGGGGCCAGTTAATCTCTGTAGTGATACCATTTAAATCTTACACATGGTAAGCAAATACAGCAGGTAGGGGGGCCATACAAGGGAGGAGGGTTGTGGGCCGCCAGTTGGACAGCCCTGGCCTAGACAATGGCATGATGGAATACAAATGAATATGCATAGACCTGTGTATAGGGTTGCCACCTCACCTCTTTAAGGGCTCTTACATACGGCCATTTTTACCTGCACTCCCCTGCGTTGCGATTTCTTCCGTTCAGCCGCTGGGGAGTGAAGGAGTTGATGAAGTCAATTATTTTGAAGAGGGCTGTACTTACACAGATGCATGTAAGAGCCGAACGCAGGTTGTCCCAACCTATGCAATGCATGGGAGCACAGGTAAAAATGGTTGTGTGTTAGAGCCCTATGATCGAACACATATACAGCCTCAGAGGTGTAACTAACGGCGGAGCATGGGGTGCAATTGGACCAGGGTCTTCCCCCGGCAGATTGTGCCATCTGGAGTTGGCTGCAGCTCCATAGAAAATACGCATGGACGAGGGGGGAGCACTGCACTCCTGCACCATGGCCTGCCCCCACCTAGTTTCGTTACTGCATAGCCTGCATGGCAAATGTATAATTCATTATGATGCATGGCTGCACATAAATCAGTTCAGTCTGCATCTGATGTCAGGCTGTGTATTCCACGTGTTTAAAGGGGTGAGGTGGCAACCCTAACTGTGAAGGCCTGCCTCTATATCACTGCAATGTAATGTGCTGCCATTCCCTTACCACCAAATGATTACACCCAAGTTAGTAAATAAATACCTGTCCTACAGCGAGGCAGTGGTGATGGTGTGTGTCTATAGCGGGTTATATTGCCAGAAGTACGAACAGGAACAGTTTGTGTGTGTGTGCATTGTAAAGTAGTGGTGTTAAGGCAGTATCCATGGGAATTAACAAATAGAGGCAAGATGGCATATGCCCCATCCTGGAATTTAGCCTACATCCCAAATGTCGCTCTCAGGTATTCAGCTCACAGCCCACTGTCCTGGGTTGATGCATAAATGTTCCCATGTATCTCCTGTTCTTCTCCACTCCATGGCTGCTCCTTGAGAAAAAATCTAATATGGCTGTGTGTTCCACTGTGGAATGCATAGCTGTATTAAAAATTTTTTAAGGAACCAGGCAGAGGGAGAGACAAGCAGGGTAGGAGCAGTAGGTGGAAGAATTTTGGTGTTGGTATTCTGCTTGTGAAAGTGTAGGTGAGGTATTGCTTTCAATTTCTACATTCACCTTTCTGGCTTGTCTGGAGCTTATGTATGTATATTTTTATTTGTATAGTGTTCCTTGAGAGCAAAGAACTGTACAGCAAAACAATAAATTAGTAGTAACAAACAAGGGGTCATTGAAATAAAGTAACAATAAGTGCCAATTCAGAGGGGTTTAAGGTGCTCTAGGTTACAGTTGTTACACTGTTATTCAAGTTAATGGAGTGATCATTAGCCATTTATTCAATGATTATACTGGCTCGTGTGGAGTTAGAGTGGTTGTTGCCCATTTCTCCAGTGATTATACTGGCATATCTTATGGTTAATAAGGTGATTATCCATTTAATGTAGTGATTATATTGTCATGTATGGGGTTAATATGATGATTATCCATATTCTGTGGTCATCACACTGGCACGTCTGTTGTTAATATTCAGATTGTCCATATTCTGTAGTCATTTTGTTGACACATCTAGGGTTAATATGTGTATTTTCCACAGCACGTAATACACTGACCTACAATGAATCTGTCTTTGCTTACCAGGAATGATCCGCTGATACATGGAAGGAGACTTCAATTCTAGATCACACATGGAAAGAGGTATAACAGCTCTTTTCAGGAAAAGCGTAAGTGCCAGAGAGAGCATAAGGGGGAATGTAGTGCTTGCTGTTATATAAAAAGTAAACATCTGATTGGTTAACCACAAGAAATATTTTTGTACAGGACATTTTGAATTGAGAAAGCAAGTCAGATGACAATTGTACAATATAAAAACATAAACTGGGTAAATAGATAGGTTGTGCAAAATAAAAAATGTTTCTCATATAGTTAGTTAGCCAAAAATGTAATGTATAAAGGCTGGAGTAACTGGATGTCTAACATAATAGCCAGAACACTACTTCCTGCTTTTTAGCTCTCTTGGGGGCAGATTTACTAAAGGGTGAAGTGACTAACGATAGTGATGATTCACCAGCGTTACCGTTTTCAGGCACTTCGCCGACTAACTGGCACAGGTGTCACTTCGCCAGCTAAGGAGATAGACGTTAGTGTTGATTCGCACTCTAACGCCAGGCGAATTTTCACTCTGGCGAATGGACGTAACTCCACAAATTCACTAAGATGCAGATTTTACTGAACGTTACCTCTTTTGCCAGACTTGCCTTCACTAGCTCTGACCTGGCGAAGTGCATTGGAGTGCAGAGATCTTCCTCAATCTTCAGTTACTTACTTTATATTCTAAGTGTAAATTTCTTCTAAGTTACAAAAACACTGGTGACTTTTCATTTTTTCAAAGTGTTAGGCTGCAAAAGGCATAACATTTTTTTTTTGGTTAGCCAGTTTCTCCCATTCATTTTCTACCATATAGAGTATTATTTTAAAGTGGGCTCTTGTGTAGGGCATTAAAACAACTCTATTGATTTTATTAAGGTTCCCTGGACATTTCTAGTTATCAGTGTAAATGTAATGTATTAGATGCAACATGTAACATAAATAGTTCCATTCCACTTTAAATTTCCCACTGCATGCAAATTAGCCTGAGCACAAGACCTCTAGCGAAGTTGAGCCAGGCTGAATTGAACGCTAGCGCATCTTTCCTTTGATTTGCTCACTCTGCCGAAGTAACGCTAGCGAAAATTTGCCACAGTTCGTCACCCGGTACTTAACTTTGATTTGCTCACGTTGGCGAAGGAACGCTAGAGAAAATTTGCCAGTGTTTGTCGCCGGTACTTAACTTTGAAATTTCCATTGTCTGAGCGAATTTTCACCTGGTGAAGAGTTGCACTGGCTGCAAAGCCATCACTGGCAAAGTTTCACCCTGTAGTAAATGTGCCCCTTGGTTTCCAGTGATTGGCTACCAGGCAGTAACCAGTCAGTGGCTTGAGTGGGGCACATGTGTCATAACTGTTGCTTTTGAATCTGAGCTGAATGCTAAGGATCAATTGCAAACTCACTGAACAGTTATGTCCCATGTGGCCCCCCTTAAAGTCACTGATTAACTCAGAGTTAGAGAGCTGCAAAGCAGGAAGTAGTGTTCTGGCTATTATGTTAGACATCCAGTCACTCCAGCCTTTATACATTACATTTTTGCCTAACTGACTATTGGAAACATTTTTTATTTTTCACAGCCTATCTATTTACCCAGTTTTTTTTTTACACCAAACAATTCATTTAAGGAAAAATAAAAACACAGAAAAGTCCAGTTGATTTGACTTATTACTATAGATAATGAGATGGTCAGGGTTTCTATGTTTTGGCCCAGGTCCCCTGGTTCCATTAAAAGCCAACTTTAAAGCTACAGGGTACAATGACATTCTTGACTGCTTCCTGCATTTTGGCAACAGTTCAGGAAAGGTTTTATACTGTTTCCTCTACACAAAGTGATTTCTATAACTATATTCTATATTATGACTTGTCCCTTTATACATTCCTGTAGATAGACACCAAATTACAATAAACTGTAGATTTAATCTTAATGTGGATCCAAACAGGTCCATAATTATTATTTCTCCAAAAAATATGCATCTGTTAAAAGACAAGAGCATATTTGTTGTTCTGCTAAGTGGTTGCTTCTCTGAAAATCATGCTGGCAGTGCAGGAGTTAATAGAGTCCTGCTGCTGCATCGCAGCATCTGAGGATTTGATTTTCATGGATGCAAAGCATTAGAGCAGCCAATAGTAATCCAGATGCACTAGCAAATCAGAAGCTGTCTTGCATCTTGCGTGTGGGTACCAGACATCACTATCTGCCCTACAAAAATCCCGGCACAGATAGGACCATGTGTGCAATAGATTCTTTTCACAGTATTGGTGACCCCTCTCAATGACACAGTCAGAAAGTTGAAGATTAATGTCTCCCCCTTCTGGGGGGAAGGTAAGTGCTTGTTCTGTAAATCATGCTTTTTTATTTTTTAACGTGTGCCGTTGTTTCACTAATACATAGGAGGTTTCTTAAAAGGCATCAGCATAATGGAGAGCTACAGTAGGATTCTGGAATTATTTATATCACAGATAAATGACTGATTACGATTTAAAAGCTCAGTGCTGGATATTGCTGTGTGCGGTGGAACATGTTGTACCAAAGGCCCAAGTAACATAAGCTTTCAGTCAGTATACTAACAGGGTTAAACATTTCTACACAACATATTGCTAAAACAAGTAGCTGTATAGCCGTAGCTATTTTTATATCTAGATTTTTTTTCTTAAGTGTGTTTGGCTGTGTTGGTTCTTAGATTATATGTTGCATATCTAAGTCTCTTGTGTCCTTGGAGGTTAGGCCCCTGCAAAACAACACACACACACACACCCTGAAATTTCACATTAGTCAGAGCCGTAGCTGGACCATCTGTGTATATGAGCCGCTCTATTGTTATGCACAGTTTGCACACCCACTGCTCTTTCAGTTGGTGCTGGCAGCTTCAGGCCAAGGCTTTTTCTTCTATTAAGGCAACGGGCATAAAGCTTTTGATATGCAGAATTTCACAGGAAAAATCACAGTGACTATTCAAATCCCTTCTTTTATAATTGGTGGAAATCACTGGGCCTGTGAAACTGAGGAGCTCAAACTTCATAACCTCCATGTTTCCCTTTTATCTGTAATGGTTAGTGCTGAGTGTATTACTGGTCTCTCTCCCCCACCTTCCGTTCTATAAACCATGATACCGTATGTAAGACATATGATGGAGACCTTTTATTTATGTGGTTAGGATTTGTTCTCTGTCTGTTTGGGTAGAGTAATGTAGTCTGCACTACACTGCATATTCAAGGGCTCATTGTTGGTCAAGTTAGAAAGCACCTTAGACTTGCATTCAGGTCAGTAGTTGAGAAGTCCTGCTATAGAATGTGGGCTTTCACATTCTAGCCTGCAGCTATATGTTAGCATCTCTTCTTTTAAATGAACAGTAATATCAAAAAATGAAATGTTTTAAATGAATGAAAATATAATGTAATGTTGTCCTGCACTGATAAAACTGGTGTATTTATGTCAAAATCACTATTGTTTATATAAACAGTCATTCAAGCACAGGATACACATTAGATAACAGATATGTTCCCATTGTTCATCTCCTATCTGCTGTGTATCCTGTACCTTTTCTCCATTTATAGCTTTGAATGGCTGCCACATGGCTACACATCAGCTTATTTATATAAAATATTTCTTGAAAAAAAAACACTATAGATGTACCAGGGCAGCACAACAGTACATTATATTTTCATTACTTGGTATTGCTATTCCTTTAAACACACTCACTGAATATAGTTATATAAGTTATTTCTAATTTTCTTTTTTCCTATCCCCACCCACCAGGGAAAGCTAAGGCAGCTGTAGTTTGTATCCAAAACCACACTGCCCACCTGGATGTGGCTGCAGTGTGGTAGACGTGTGCAACACTGAGGATCTGTTTGATGAGAAGCTGATATCACCTTCTGTCATATGGATTCC